>OZ021725.1:0-567984 GCA_963978545.1 Linyphia triangularis
AGGGTATTTAAATTGATCCAAACATTTTTTAGAACAAGCAAGTAGGTACTCATGAAAAACTAAAACATTCAAAAAGATTATGAAAATAATGTAATAGCCTGTTCATGATTGAAGTCCTCCTCAACTATAAAATGATATTGTGCAGGGAGTTATTTAAAAAAAAAAAAAAAAAAAGGCAGTATGTCAAGGGAAGATACACTTTTTGGCCCTGAAAAGGACCATTGTTTGGGTCCACAGACGATTGACAAAAACAATTGGAATAATACACATATGGAAACAACAATGTACAATGACATAACTGTGTGTGTCACAACAATGTAAACGAAGAAACACAGTAATGTAGTGTTTGTCTAAGCGAGTTACAGGGATAGCATTGAAGGAGTATCTACAAAAATCAAAAGAATGCCAACAGCACGCAACAGCAGCAAAAGAATGGTCACCCTCCCAAGTACTGACCGCGCCCGATGATGCTTGACTTGGGTGATCGAACGAGAGCAGGTTTGTTCATCATGGTATGGCCGTTGACACAAGTAAAGTACACGAGATTGATGACCTCTCACTATAATGAAAGGTCACCCTCCCAAGTACTGACCGCGCCCGATGATGCTTGACTTCGGTGATCGTGGTGGCGTCCTCTATGATTTGGAAACTATATCATAAGATATAATGGTTTTCTTACACAGATAGATTTTGGAAAGGTGGTATTGATGGGGTTATTAATTTTGGAGGTGTGATATCGATGGGGAATTGGGGGTCCAGGATATATAAATATATTTAGATATGTGAATAAACAGGAAAAAGGTACATTAAATTGTTTTATGTAAGGATGGGGGGAAGGGGTTGCAACCCTGTCCCTGACAATTGGAGTTTATGCAGCTAGTATTATAAAGGAATTGGAGAGTGAAGTCCAAATAAATCCCTAAAAATATTGAGAGGAAGGAATAGTTGCATATCCTCTAAATACTTAAAATAGATGCATAGGAATAGGGTATTTAAATTGATCCAAACATTTTTTAGAACAAGCAAGTAGGTACTCATGAAAAACTAAAACATTCAAAAAGATTATGAAAATAATGTAATAGCCTGTTCATGATTGAAGTCCTCCTCAACTATAAAATGATATTGTGCAGGGAGTTATTTAAAAAAAAAAAAAAAAAAAGGCAGTATGTCAAGGGAAGATACACTTTTTGGCCCTGAAAAGGACCATTGTTTGGGTCCACAGACGATTGACAAAAACAATTGGAATAATACACATATGGAAACAACAATGTACAATGACATAACTGTGTGTGTCACAACAATGTAAACGAAGAAACACAGTAATGTAGTGTTTGTCTAAGCGAGTTACAGGGATAGCATTGAAGGAGTATCTACAAAAATCAAAAGAATGCCAACAGCACGCAACAGCAGCAAAAGAATGGTCACCCTCCCAAGTACTGACCGCGCCCGATGATGCTTGACTTGGGTGATCGAACGAGAGCAGGTTTGTTCATCATGGTATGGCCGTTGACACAAGTAAAGTACACGAGATTGATGACCTCTCACTATAATGAAAGGTCACCCTCCCAAGTACTGACCGCGCCCGATGATGCTTGACTTCGGTGATCGTGGTGGCGTCCTCTATGATTTGGAAACTATATCATAAGATATAATGGTTTTCTTACACAGATAGATTTTGGAAAGGTGGTATTGATGGGGTTATTAATTTTGGAGGTGTGATATCGATGGGGAATTGGGGGTCCAGGATATATAAATATATTTAGATATGTGAATAAACAGGGAAAAAGGTACATTAAATTGTTTTATGTAAGGATGGGGGGAAGGGGTTGCAACCCTGTCCCTGACAATTGGAGTTTATGCAGCTAGTATTATAAAGGAATTGGAGAGTGAAGTCCAAATAAATCCCTAAAAATATTGAGAGGAAGGAATAGTTGCATATCCTCTAAATACTTAAAATAGATGCATAGGAATAGGGTATTTAAATTGATCCAAACATTTTTTAGAACAAGCAAGTAGGTACTCATGAAAAACTAAAACATTCAAAAAGATTATGAAAATAATGTAATAGCCTGTTCATGATTGAAGTCCTCCTCAACTATAAAATGATATTGTGCAGGGAGTTATTTAAAAAAAAAAAAAAAAAAAAGGCAGTATGTCAAGGGAAGATACACTTTTTGGCCCTGAAAAGGACCATTGTTTGGGTCCACAGACGATTGACAAAAACAATTGGAATAATACACATATGGAAACAACAATGTACAATGACATAACTGTGTGTGTCACAACAATGTAAACGAAGAAACACAGTAATGTAGTGTTTGTCTAAGCGAGTTACAGGGATAGCATTGAAGGAGTATCTACAAAAATCAAAAGAATGCCAACAGCACGCAACAGCAGCAAAAGAATGGTCACCCTCCCAAGTACTGACCGCGCCCGATGATGCTTGACTTGGGTGATCGAACGAGAGCAGGTTTGTTCATCATGGTATGGCCGTTGACACAAGTAAAGTACACGAGATTGATGACCTCTCACTATAATGAAAGGTCACCCTCCCAAGTACTGACCGCGCCCGATGATGCTTGACTTCGGTGATCGTGGTGGCGTCCTCTATGATTTGGAAACTATATCATAAGATATAATGGTTTTCTTACACAGATAGATTTTGGAAAGGTGGTATTGATGGGGTTATTAATTTTGGAGGTGTGATATCGATGGGGAATTGGGGGTCCAGGATATATAAATATATTTAGATATGTGAATAAACAGGGAAAAAGGTACATTAAATTGTTTTATGTAAGGATGGGGGGAAGGGGTTGCAACCCTGTCCCTGACAATTGGAGTTTATGCAGCTAGTATTATAAAGGAATTGGAGAGTGAAGTCCAAATAAATCCCTAAAAATATTGAGAGGAAGGAATAGTTGCATATCCTCTAAATACTTAAAATAGATGCATAGGAATAGGGTATTTAAATTGATCCAAACATTTTTTAGAACAAGCAAGTAGGTACTCATGAAAAACTAAAACATTCAAAAAGATTATGAAAATAATGTAATAGCCTGTTCATGATTGAAGTCCTCCTCAACTATAAAATGATATTGTGCAGGGAGTTATTTAAAAAAAAAAAAAAAAAAAAGGCAGTATGTCAAGGGAAGATACACTTTTTGGCCCTGAAAAGGACCATTGTTTGGGTCCACAGACGATTGACAAAAACAATTGGAATAATACACATATGGAAACAACAATGTACAATGACATAACTGTGTGTGTCACAACAATGTAAACGAAGAAACACAGTAATGTAGTGTTTGTCTAAGCGAGTTACAGGGATAGCATTGAAGGAGTATCTACAAAAATCAAAAGAATGCCAACAGCACGCAACAGCAGCAAAAGAATGGTCACCCTCCCAAGTACTGACCGCGCCCGATGATGCTTGACTTGGGTGATCGAACGAGAGCAGGTTTGTTCATCATGGTATGGCCGTTGACACAAGTAAAGTACACGAGATTGATGACCTCTCACTATAATGAAAGGTCACCCTCCCAAGTACTGACCGCGCCCGATGATGCTTGACTTCGGTGATCGTGGTGGCGTCCTCTATGATTTGGAAACTATATCATAAGATATAATGGTTTTCTTACACAGATAGATTTTGGAAAGGTGGTATTGATGGGGTTATTAATTTTGGAGGTGTGATATCGATGGGGAATTGGGGGTCCAGGATATATAAATATATTTAGATATGTGAATAAACAGGGAAAAAGGTACATTAAATTGTTTTATGTAAGGATGGGGGGAAGGGGTTGCAACCCTGTCCCTGACAATTGGAGTTTATGCAGCTAGTATTATAAAGGAATTGGAGAGTGAAGTCCAAATAAATCCCTAAAAATATTGAGAGGAAGGAATAGTTGCATATCCTCTAAATACTTAAAATAGATGCATAGGAATAGGGTATTTAAATTGATCCAAACATTTTTTAGAACAAGCAAGTAGGTACTCATGAAAAACTAAAACATTCAAAAAGATTATGAAAATAATGTAATAGCCTGTTCATGATTGAAGTCCTCCTCAACTATAAAATGATATTGTGCAGGGAGTTATTTAAAAAAAAAAAAAAAAAAAAGGCAGTATGTCAAGGGAAGATACACTTTTTGGCCCTGAAAAGGACCATTGTTTGGGTCCACAGACGATTGACAAAAACAATTGGAATAATACACATATGGAAACAACAATGTACAATGACATAACTGTGTGTGTCACAACAATGTAAACGAAGAAACACAGTAATGTAGTGTTTGTCTAAGCGAGTTACAGGGATAGCATTGAAGGAGTATCTACAAAAATCAAAAGAATGCCAACAGCACGCAACAGCAGCAAAAGAATGGTCACCCTCCCAAGTACTGACCGCGCCCGATGATGCTTGACTTGGGTGATCGAACGAGAGCAGGTTTGTTCATCATGGTATGGCCGTTGACACAAGTAAAGTACACGAGATTGATGACCTCTCACTATAATGAAAGGTCACCCTCCCAAGTACTGACCGCGCCCGATGATGCTTGACTTCGGTGATCGTGGTGGCGTCCTCTATGATTTGGAAACTATATCATAAGATATAATGGTTTTCTTACACAGATAGATTTTGGAAAGGTGGTATTGATGGGGTTATTAATTTTGGAGGTGTGATATCGATGGGGAATTGGGGGTCCAGGATATATAAATATATTTAGATATGTGAATAAACAGGGAAAAAGGTACATTAAATTGTTTTATGTAAGGATGGGGGGAAGGGGTTGCAACCCTGTCCCTGACAATTGGAGTTTATGCAGCTAGTATTATAAAGGAATTGGAGAGTGAAGTCCAAATAAATCCCTAAAAATATTGAGAGGAAGGAATAGTTGCATATCCTCTAAATACTTAAAATAGATGCATAGGAATAGGGTATTTAAATTGATCCAAACATTTTTTAGAACAAGCAAGTAGGTACTCATGAAAAACTAAAACATTCAAAAAGATTATGAAAATAATGTAATAGCCTGTTCATGATTGAAGTCCTCCTCAACTATAAAATGATATTGTGCAGGGAGTTATTTAAAAAAAAAAAAAAAAAAAAGGCAGTATGTCAAGGGAAGATACACTTTTTGGCCCTGAAAAGGACCATTGTTTGGGTCCACAGACGATTGACAAAAACAATTGGAATAATACACATATGGAAACAACAATGTACAATGACATAACTGTGTGTGTCACAACAATGTAAACGAAGAAACACAGTAATGTAGTGTTTGTCTAAGCGAGTTACAGGGATAGCATTGAAGGAGTATCTACAAAAATCAAAAGAATGCCAACAGCACGCAACAGCAGCAAAAGAATGGTCACCCTCCCAAGTACTGACCGCGCCCGATGATGCTTGACTTGGGTGATCGAACGAGAGCAGGTTTGTTCATCATGGTATGGCCGTTGACACAAGTAAAGTACACGAGATTGATGACCTCTCACTATAATGAAAGGTCACCCTCCCAAGTACTGACCGCGCCCGATGATGCTTGACTTCGGTGATCGTGGTGGCGTCCTCTATGATTTGGAAACTATATCATAAGATATAATGGTTTTCTTACACAGATAGATTTTGGAAAGGTGGTATTGATGGGGTTATTAATTTTGGAGGTGTGATATCGATGGGGAATTGGGGGTCCAGGATATATAAATATATTTAGATATGTGAATAAACAGGGAAAAAGGTACATTAAATTGTTTTATGTAAGGATGGGGGGAAGGGGTTGCAACCCTGTCCCTGACAATTGGAGTTTATGCAGCTAGTATTATAAAGGAATTGGAGAGTGAAGTCCAAATAAATCCCTAAAAATATTGAGAGGAAGGAATAGTTGCATATCCTCTAAATACTTAAAATAGATGCATAGGAATAGGGTATTTAAATTGATCCAAACATTTTTTAGAACAAGCAAGTAGGTACTCATGAAAAACTAAAACATTCAAAAAGATTATGAAAATAATGTAATAGCCTGTTCATGATTGAAGTCCTCCTCAACTATAAAATGATATTGTGCAGGGAGTTATTTAAAAAAAAAAAAAAAAAAAAGGCAGTATGTCAAGGGAAGATACACTTTTTGGCCCTGAAAAGGACCATTGTTTGGGTCCACAGACGATTGACAAAAACAATTGGAATAATACACATATGGAAACAACAATGTACAATGACATAACTGTGTGTGTCACAACAATGTAAACGAAGAAACACAGTAATGTAGTGTTTGTCTAAGCGAGTTACAGGGATAGCATTGAAGGAGTATCTACAAAAATCAAAAGAATGCCAACAGCACGCAACAGCAGCAAAAGAATGGTCACCCTCCCAAGTACTGACCGCGCCCGATGATGCTTGACTTGGGTGATCGAACGAGAGCAGGTTTGTTCATCATGGTATGGCCGTTGACACAAGTAAAGTACACGAGATTGATGACCTCTCACTATAATGAAAGGTCACCCTCCCAAGTACTGACCGCGCCCGATGATGCTTGACTTCGGTGATCGTGGTGGCGTCCTCTATGATTTGGAAACTATATCATAAGATATAATGGTTTTCTTACACAGATAGATTTTGGAAAGGTGGTATTGATGGGGTTATTAATTTTGGAGGTGTGATATCGATGGGGAATTGGGGGTCCAGGATATATAAATATATTTAGATATGTGAATAAACAGGGAAAAAGGTACATTAAATTGTTTTATGTAAGGATGGGGGGAAGGGGTTGCAACCCTGTCCCTGACAATTGGAGTTTATGCAGCTAGTATTATAAAGGAATTGGAGAGTGAAGTCCAAATAAATCCCTAAAAATATTGAGAGGAAGGAATAGTTGCATATCCTCTAAATACTTAAAATAGATGCATAGGAATAGGGTATTTAAATTGATCCAAACATTTTTTAGAACAAGCAAGTAGGTACTCATGAAAAACTAAAACATTCAAAAAGATTATGAAAATAATGTAATAGCCTGTTCATGATTGAAGTCCTCCTCAACTATAAAATGATATTGTGCAGGGAGTTATTTAAAAAAAAAAAAAAAAAAAAGGCAGTATGTCAAGGGAAGATACACTTTTTGGCCCTGAAAAGGACCATTGTTTGGGTCCACAGACGATTGACAAAAACAATTGGAATAATACACATATGGAAACAACAATGTACAATGACATAACTGTGTGTGTCACAACAATGTAAACGAAGAAACACAGTAATGTAGTGTTTGTCTAAGCGAGTTACAGGGATAGCATTGAAGGAGTATCTACAAAAATCAAAAGAATGCCAACAGCACGCAACAGCAGCAAAAGAATGGTCACCCTCCCAAGTACTGACCGCGCCCGATGATGCTTGACTTGGGTGATCGAACGAGAGCAGGTTTGTTCATCATGGTATGGCCGTTGACACAAGTAAAGTACACGAGATTGATGACCTCTCACTATAATGAAAGGTCACCCTCCCAAGTACTGACCGCGCCCGATGATGCTTGACTTCGGTGATCGTGGTGGCGTCCTCTATGATTTGGAAACTATATCATAAGATATAATGGTTTTCTTACACAGATAGATTTTGGAAAGGTGGTATTGATGGGGTTATTAATTTTGGAGGTGTGATATCGATGGGGAATTGGGGGTCCAGGATATATAAATATATTTAGATATGTGAATAAACAGGGAAAAAGGTACATTAAATTGTTTTATGTAAGGATGGGGGGAAGGGGTTGCAACCCTGTCCCTGACAATTGGAGTTTATGCAGCTAGTATTATAAAGGAATTGGAGAGTGAAGTCCAAATAAATCCCTAAAAATATTGAGAGGAAGGAATAGTTGCATATCCTCTAAATACTTAAAATAGATGCATAGGAATAGGGTATTTAAATTGATCCAAACATTTTTTAGAACAAGCAAGTAGGTACTCATGAAAAACTAAAACATTCAAAAAGATTATGAAAATAATGTAATAGCCTGTTCATGATTGAAGTCCTCCTCAACTATAAAATGATATTGTGCAGGGAGTTATTTAAAAAAAAAAAAAAAAAAAAGGCAGTATGTCAAGGGAAGATACACTTTTTGGCCCTGAAAAGGACCATTGTTTGGGTCCACAGACGATTGACAAAAACAATTGGAATAATACACATATGGAAACAACAATGTACAATGACATAACTGTGTGTGTCACAACAATGTAAACGAAGAAACACAGTAATGTAGTGTTTGTCTAAGCGAGTTACAGGGATAGCATTGAAGGAGTATCTACAAAAATCAAAAGAATGCCAACAGCACGCAACAGCAGCAAAAGAATGGTCACCCTCCCAAGTACTGACCGCGCCCGATGATGCTTGACTTGGGTGATCGAACGAGAGCAGGTTTGTTCATCATGGTATGGCCGTTGACACAAGTAAAGTACACGAGATTGATGACCTCTCACTATAATGAAAGGTCACCCTCCCAAGTACTGACCGCGCCCGATGATGCTTGACTTCGGTGATCGTGGTGGCGTCCTCTATGATTTGGAAACTATATCATAAGATATAATGGTTTTCTTACACAGATAGATTTTGGAAAGGTGGTATTGATGGGGTTATTAATTTTGGAGGTGTGATATCGATGGGGAATTGGGGGTCCAGGATATATAAATATATTTAGATATGTGAATAAACAGGGAAAAAGGTACATTAAATTGTTTTATGTAAGGATGGGGGGAAGGGGTTGCAACCCTGTCCCTGACAATTGGAGTTTATGCAGCTAGTATTATAAAGGAATTGGAGAGTGAAGTCCAAATAAATCCCTAAAAATATTGAGAGGAAGGAATAGTTGCATATCCTCTAAATACTTAAAATAGATGCATAGGAATAGGGTATTTAAATTGATCCAAACATTTTTTAGAACAAGCAAGTAGGTACTCATGAAAAACTAAAACATTCAAAAAGATTATGAAAATAATGTAATAGCCTGTTCATGATTGAAGTCCTCCTCAACTATAAAATGATATTGTGCAGGGAGTTATTTAAAAAAAAAAAAAAAAAAAAGGCAGTATGTCAAGGGAAGATACACTTTTTGGCCCTGAAAAGGACCATTGTTTGGGTCCACAGACGATTGACAAAAACAATTGGAATAATACACATATGGAAACAACAATGTACAATGACATAACTGTGTGTGTCACAACAATGTAAACGAAGAAACACAGTAATGTAGTGTTTGTCTAAGCGAGTTACAGGGATAGCATTGAAGGAGTATCTACAAAAATCAAAAGAATGCCAACAGCACGCAACAGCAGCAAAAGAATGGTCACCCTCCCAAGTACTGACCGCGCCCGATGATGCTTGACTTGGGTGATCGAACGAGAGCAGGTTTGTTCATCATGGTATGGCCGTTGACACAAGTAAAGTACACGAGATTGATGACCTCTCACTATAATGAAAGGTCACCCTCCCAAGTACTGACCGCGCCCGATGATGCTTGACTTCGGTGATCGTGGTGGCGTCCTCTATGATTTGGAAACTATATCATAAGATATAATGGTTTTCTTACACAGATAGATTTTGGAAAGGTGGTATTGATGGGGTTATTAATTTTGGAGGTGTGATATCGATGGGGAATTGGGGGTCCAGGATATATAAATATATTTAGATATGTGAATAAACAGGGAAAAAGGTACATTAAATTGTTTTATGTAAGGATGGGGGGAAGGGGTTGCAACCCTGTCCCTGACAATTGGAGTTTATGCAGCTAGTATTATAAAGGAATTGGAGAGTGAAGTCCAAATAAATCCCTAAAAATATTGAGAGGAAGGAATAGTTGCATATCCTCTAAATACTTAAAATAGATGCATAGGAATAGGGTATTTAAATTGATCCAAACATTTTTTAGAACAAGCAAGTAGGTACTCATGAAAAACTAAAACATTCAAAAAGATTATGAAAATAATGTAATAGCCTGTTCATGATTGAAGTCCTCCTCAACTATAAAATGATATTGTGCAGGGAGTTATTTAAAAAAAAAAAAAAAAAAAAGGCAGTATGTCAAGGGAAGATACACTTTTTGGCCCTGAAAAGGACCATTGTTTGGGTCCACAGACGATTGACAAAAACAATTGGAATAATACACATATGGAAACAACAATGTACAATGACATAACTGTGTGTGTCACAACAATGTAAACGAAGAAACACAGTAATGTAGTGTTTGTCTAAGCGAGTTACAGGGATAGCATTGAAGGAGTATCTACAAAAATCAAAAGAATGCCAACAGCACGCAACAGCAGCAAAAGAATGGTCACCCTCCCAAGTACTGACCGCGCCCGATGATGCTTGACTTGGGTGATCGAACGAGAGCAGGTTTGTTCATCATGGTATGGCCGTTGACACAAGTAAAGTACACGAGATTGATGACCTCTCACTATAATGAAAGGTCACCCTCCCAAGTACTGACCGCGCCCGATGATGCTTGACTTCGGTGATCGTGGTGGCGTCCTCTATGATTTGGAAACTATATCATAAGATATAATGGTTTTCTTACACAGATAGATTTTGGAAAGGTGGTATTGATGGGGTTATTAATTTTGGAGGTGTGATATCGATGGGGAATTGGGGGTCCAGGATATATAAATATATTTAGATATGTGAATAAACAGGGAAAAAGGTACATTAAATTGTTTTATGTAAGGATGGGGGGAAGGGGTTGCAACCCTGTCCCTGACAATTGGAGTTTATGCAGCTAGTATTATAAAGGAATTGGAGAGTGAAGTCCAAATAAATCCCTAAAAATATTGAGAGGAAGGAATAGTTGCATATCCTCTAAATACTTAAAATAGATGCATAGGAATAGGGTATTTAAATTGATCCAAACATTTTTTAGAACAAGCAAGTAGGTACTCATGAAAAACTAAAACATTCAAAAAGATTATGAAAATAATGTAATAGCCTGTTCATGATTGAAGTCCTCCTCAACTATAAAATGATATTGTGCAGGGAGTTATTTAAAAAAAAAAAAAAAAAAAAGGCAGTATGTCAAGGGAAGATACACTTTTTGGCCCTGAAAAGGACCATTGTTTGGGTCCACAGACGATTGACAAAAACAATTGGAATAATACACATATGGAAACAACAATGTACAATGACATAACTGTGTGTGTCACAACAATGTAAACGAAGAAACACAGTAATGTAGTGTTTGTCTAAGCGAGTTACAGGGATAGCATTGAAGGAGTATCTACAAAAATCAAAAGAATGCCAACAGCACGCAACAGCAGCAAAAGAATGGTCACCCTCCCAAGTACTGACCGCGCCCGATGATGCTTGACTTGGGTGATCGAACGAGAGCAGGTTTGTTCATCATGGTATGGCCGTTGACACAAGTAAAGTACACGAGATTGATGACCTCTCACTATAATGAAAGGTCACCCTCCCAAGTACTGACCGCGCCCGATGATGCTTGACTTCGGTGATCGTGGTGGCGTCCTCTATGATTTGGAAACTATATCATAAGATATAATGGTTTTCTTACACAGATAGATTTTGGAAAGGTGGTATTGATGGGGTTATTAATTTTGGAGGTGTGATATCGATGGGGAATTGGGGGTCCAGGATATATAAATATATTTAGATATGTGAATAAACAGGGAAAAAGGTACATTAAATTGTTTTATGTAAGGATGGGGGGAAGGGGTTGCAACCCTGTCCCTGACAATTGGAGTTTATGCAGCTAGTATTATAAAGGAATTGGAGAGTGAAGTCCAAATAAATCCCTAAAAATATTGAGAGGAAGGAATAGTTGCATATCCTCTAAATACTTAAAATAGATGCATAGGAATAGGGTATTTAAATTGATCCAAACATTTTTTAGAACAAGCAAGTAGGTACTCATGAAAAACTAAAACATTCAAAAAGATTATGAAAATAATGTAATAGCCTGTTCATGATTGAAGTCCTCCTCAACTATAAAATGATATTGTGCAGGGAGTTATTTAAAAAAAAAAAAAAAAAAAAGGCAGTATGTCAAGGGAAGATACACTTTTTGGCCCTGAAAAGGACCATTGTTTGGGTCCACAGACGATTGACAAAAACAATTGGAATAATACACATATGGAAACAACAATGTACAATGACATAACTGTGTGTGTCACAACAATGTAAACGAAGAAACACAGTAATGTAGTGTTTGTCTAAGCGAGTTACAGGGATAGCATTGAAGGAGTATCTACAAAAATCAAAAGAATGCCAACAGCACGCAACAGCAGCAAAAGAATGGTCACCCTCCCAAGTACTGACCGCGCCCGATGATGCTTGACTTGGGTGATCGAACGAGAGCAGGTTTGTTCATCATGGTATGGCCGTTGACACAAGTAAAGTACACGAGATTGATGACCTCTCACTATAATGAAAGGTCACCCTCCCAAGTACTGACCGCGCCCGATGATGCTTGACTTCGGTGATCGTGGTGGCGTCCTCTATGATTTGGAAACTATATCATAAGATATAATGGTTTTCTTACACAGATAGATTTTGGAAAGGTGGTATTGATGGGGTTATTAATTTTGGAGGTGTGATATCGATGGGGAATTGGGGGTCCAGGATATATAAATATATTTAGATATGTGAATAAACAGGGAAAAAGGTACATTAAATTGTTTTATGTAAGGATGGGGGGAAGGGGTTGCAACCCTGTCCCTGACAATTGGAGTTTATGCAGCTAGTATTATAAAGGAATTGGAGAGTGAAGTCCAAATAAATCCCTAAAAATATTGAGAGGAAGGAATAGTTGCATATCCTCTAAATACTTAAAATAGATGCATAGGAATAGGGTATTTAAATTGATCCAAACATTTTTTAGAACAAGCAAGTAGGTACTCATGAAAAACTAAAACATTCAAAAAGATTATGAAAATAATGTAATAGCCTGTTCATGATTGAAGTCCTCCTCAACTATAAAATGATATTGTGCAGGGAGTTATTTAAAAAAAAAAAAAAAAAAAAGGCAGTATGTCAAGGGAAGATACACTTTTTGGCCCTGAAAAGGACCATTGTTTGGGTCCACAGACGATTGACAAAAACAATTGGAATAATACACATATGGAAACAACAATGTACAATGACATAACTGTGTGTGTCACAACAATGTAAACGAAGAAACACAGTAATGTAGTGTTTGTCTAAGCGAGTTACAGGGATAGCATTGAAGGAGTATCTACAAAAATCAAAAGAATGCCAACAGCACGCAACAGCAGCAAAAGAATGGTCACCCTCCCAAGTACTGACCGCGCCCGATGATGCTTGACTTGGGTGATCGAACGAGAGCAGGTTTGTTCATCATGGTATGGCCGTTGACACAAGTAAAGTACACGAGATTGATGACCTCTCACTATAATGAAAGGTCACCCTCCCAAGTACTGACCGCGCCCGATGATGCTTGACTTCGGTGATCGTGGTGGCGTCCTCTATGATTTGGAAACTATATCATAAGATATAATGGTTTTCTTACACAGATAGATTTTGGAAAGGTGGTATTGATGGGGTTATTAATTTTGGAGGTGTGATATCGATGGGGAATTGGGGGTCCAGGATATATAAATATATTTAGATATGTGAATAAACAGGGAAAAAGGTACATTAAATTGTTTTATGTAAGGATGGGGGGAAGGGGTTGCAACCCTGTCCCTGACAATTGGAGTTTATGCAGCTAGTATTATAAAGGAATTGGAGAGTGAAGTCCAAATAAATCCCTAAAAATATTGAGAGGAAGGAATAGTTGCATATCCTCTAAATACTTAAAATAGATGCATAGGAATAGGGTATTTAAATTGATCCAAACATTTTTTAGAACAAGCAAGTAGGTACTCATGAAAAACTAAAACATTCAAAAAGATTATGAAAATAATGTAATAGCCTGTTCATGATTGAAGTCCTCCTCAACTATAAAATGATATTGTGCAGGGAGTTATTTAAAAAAAAAAAAAAAAAAAAGGCAGTATGTCAAGGGAAGATACACTTTTTGGCCCTGAAAAGGACCATTGTTTGGGTCCACAGACGATTGACAAAAACAATTGGAATAATACACATATGGAAACAACAATGTACAATGACATAACTGTGTGTGTCACAACAATGTAAACGAAGAAACACAGTAATGTAGTGTTTGTCTAAGCGAGTTACAGGGATAGCATTGAAGGAGTATCTACAAAAATCAAAAGAATGCCAACAGCACGCAACAGCAGCAAAAGAATGGTCACCCTCCCAAGTACTGACCGCGCCCGATGATGCTTGACTTGGGTGATCGAACGAGAGCAGGTTTGTTCATCATGGTATGGCCGTTGACACAAGTAAAGTACACGAGATTGATGACCTCTCACTATAATGAAAGGTCACCCTCCCAAGTACTGACCGCGCCCGATGATGCTTGACTTCGGTGATCGTGGTGGCGTCCTCTATGATTTGGAAACTATATCATAAGATATAATGGTTTTCTTACACAGATAGATTTTGGAAAGGTGGTATTGATGGGGTTATTAATTTTGGAGGTGTGATATCGATGGGGAATTGGGGGTCCAGGATATATAAATATATTTAGATATGTGAATAAACAGGGAAAAAGGTACATTAAATTGTTTTATGTAAGGATGGGGGGAAGGGGTTGCAACCCTGTCCCTGACAATTGGAGTTTATGCAGCTAGTATTATAAAGGAATTGGAGAGTGAAGTCCAAATAAATCCCTAAAAATATTGAGAGGAAGGAATAGTTGCATATCCTCTAAATACTTAAAATAGATGCATAGGAATAGGGTATTTAAATTGATCCAAACATTTTTTAGAACAAGCAAGTAGGTACTCATGAAAAACTAAAACATTCAAAAAGATTATGAAAATAATGTAATAGCCTGTTCATGATTGAAGTCCTCCTCAACTATAAAATGATATTGTGCAGGGAGTTATTTAAAAAAAAAAAAAAAAAAAAGGCAGTATGTCAAGGGAAGATACACTTTTTGGCCCTGAAAAGGACCATTGTTTGGGTCCACAGACGATTGACAAAAACAATTGGAATAATACACATATGGAAACAACAATGTACAATGACATAACTGTGTGTGTCACAACAATGTAAACGAAGAAACACAGTAATGTAGTGTTTGTCTAAGCGAGTTACAGGGATAGCATTGAAGGAGTATCTACAAAAATCAAAAGAATGCCAACAGCACGCAACAGCAGCAAAAGAATGGTCACCCTCCCAAGTACTGACCGCGCCCGATGATGCTTGACTTGGGTGATCGAACGAGAGCAGGTTTGTTCATCATGGTATGGCCGTTGACACAAGTAAAGTACACGAGATTGATGACCTCTCACTATAATGAAAGGTCACCCTCCCAAGTACTGACCGCGCCCGATGATGCTTGACTTCGGTGATCGTGGTGGCGTCCTCTATGATTTGGAAACTATATCATAAGATATAATGGTTTTCTTACACAGATAGATTTTGGAAAGGTGGTATTGATGGGGTTATTAATTTTGGAGGTGTGATATCGATGGGGAATTGGGGGTCCAGGATATATAAATATATTTAGATATGTGAATAAACAGGGAAAAAGGTACATTAAATTGTTTTATGTAAGGATGGGGGGAAGGGGTTGCAACCCTGTCCCTGACAATTGGAGTTTATGCAGCTAGTATTATAAAGGAATTGGAGAGTGAAGTCCAAATAAATCCCTAAAAATATTGAGAGGAAGGAATAGTTGCATATCCTCTAAATACTTAAAATAGATGCATAGGAATAGGGTATTTAAATTGATCCAAACATTTTTTAGAACAAGCAAGTAGGTACTCATGAAAAACTAAAACATTCAAAAAGATTATGAAAATAATGTAATAGCCTGTTCATGATTGAAGTCCTCCTCAACTATAAAATGATATTGTGCAGGGAGTTATTTAAAAAAAAAAAAAAAAAAAAGGCAGTATGTCAAGGGAAGATACACTTTTTGGCCCTGAAAAGGACCATTGTTTGGGTCCACAGACGATTGACAAAAACAATTGGAATAATACACATATGGAAACAACAATGTACAATGACATAACTGTGTGTGTCACAACAATGTAAACGAAGAAACACAGTAATGTAGTGTTTGTCTAAGCGAGTTACAGGGATAGCATTGAAGGAGTATCTACAAAAATCAAAAGAATGCCAACAGCACGCAACAGCAGCAAAAGAATGGTCACCCTCCCAAGTACTGACCGCGCCCGATGATGCTTGACTTGGGTGATCGAACGAGAGCAGGTTTGTTCATCATGGTATGGCCGTTGACACAAGTAAAGTACACGAGATTGATGACCTCTCACTATAATGAAAGGTCACCCTCCCAAGTACTGACCGCGCCCGATGATGCTTGACTTCGGTGATCGTGGTGGCGTCCTCTATGATTTGGAAACTATATCATAAGATATAATGGTTTTCTTACACAGATAGATTTTGGAAAGGTGGTATTGATGGGGTTATTAATTTTGGAGGTGTGATATCGATGGGGAATTGGGGGTCCAGGATATATAAATATATTTAGATATGTGAATAAACAGGGAAAAAGGTACATTAAATTGTTTTATGTAAGGATGGGGGGAAGGGGTTGCAACCCTGTCCCTGACAATTGGAGTTTATGCAGCTAGTATTATAAAGGAATTGGAGAGTGAAGTCCAAATAAATCCCTAAAAATATTGAGAGGAAGGAATAGTTGCATATCCTCTAAATACTTAAAATAGATGCATAGGAATAGGGTATTTAAATTGATCCAAACATTTTTTAGAACAAGCAAGTAGGTACTCATGAAAAACTAAAACATTCAAAAAGATTATGAAAATAATGTAATAGCCTGTTCATGATTGAAGTCCTCCTCAACTATAAAATGATATTGTGCAGGGAGTTATTTAAAAAAAAAAAAAAAAAAAAGGCAGTATGTCAAGGGAAGATACACTTTTTGGCCCTGAAAAGGACCATTGTTTGGGTCCACAGACGATTGACAAAAACAATTGGAATAATACACATATGGAAACAACAATGTACAATGACATAACTGTGTGTGTCACAACAATGTAAACGAAGAAACACAGTAATGTAGTGTTTGTCTAAGCGAGTTACAGGGATAGCATTGAAGGAGTATCTACAAAAATCAAAAGAATGCCAACAGCACGCAACAGCAGCAAAAGAATGGTCACCCTCCCAAGTACTGACCGCGCCCGATGATGCTTGACTTGGGTGATCGAACGAGAGCAGGTTTGTTCATCATGGTATGGCCGTTGACACAAGTAAAGTACACGAGATTGATGACCTCTCACTATAATGAAAGGTCACCCTCCCAAGTACTGACCGCGCCCGATGATGCTTGACTTCGGTGATCGTGGTGGCGTCCTCTATGATTTGGAAACTATATCATAAGATATAATGGTTTTCTTACACAGATAGATTTTGGAAAGGTGGTATTGATGGGGTTATTAATTTTGGAGGTGTGATATCGATGGGGAATTGGGGGTCCAGGATATATAAATATATTTAGATATGTGAATAAACAGGGAAAAAGGTACATTAAATTGTTTTATGTAAGGATGGGGGGAAGGGGTTGCAACCCTGTCCCTGACAATTGGAGTTTATGCAGCTAGTATTATAAAGGAATTGGAGAGTGAAGTCCAAATAAATCCCTAAAAATATTGAGAGGAAGGAATAGTTGCATATCCTCTAAATACTTAAAATAGATGCATAGGAATAGGGTATTTAAATTGATCCAAACATTTTTTAGAACAAGCAAGTAGGTACTCATGAAAAACTAAAACATTCAAAAAGATTATGAAAATAATGTAATAGCCTGTTCATGATTGAAGTCCTCCTCAACTATAAAATGATATTGTGCAGGGAGTTATTTAAAAAAAAAAAAAAAAAAAAGGCAGTATGTCAAGGGAAGATACACTTTTTGGCCCTGAAAAGGACCATTGTTTGGGTCCACAGACGATTGACAAAAACAATTGGAATAATACACATATGGAAACAACAATGTACAATGACATAACTGTGTGTGTCACAACAATGTAAACGAAGAAACACAGTAATGTAGTGTTTGTCTAAGCGAGTTACAGGGATAGCATTGAAGGAGTATCTACAAAAATCAAAAGAATGCCAACAGCACGCAACAGCAGCAAAAGAATGGTCACCCTCCCAAGTACTGACCGCGCCCGATGATGCTTGACTTGGGTGATCGAACGAGAGCAGGTTTGTTCATCATGGTATGGCCGTTGACACAAGTAAAGTACACGAGATTGATGACCTCTCACTATAATGAAAGGTCACCCTCCCAAGTACTGACCGCGCCCGATGATGCTTGACTTCGGTGATCGTGGTGGCGTCCTCTATGATTTGGAAACTATATCATAAGATATAATGGTTTTCTTACACAGATAGATTTTGGAAAGGTGGTATTGATGGGGTTATTAATTTTGGAGGTGTGATATCGATGGGGAATTGGGGGTCCAGGATATATAAATATATTTAGATATGTGAATAAACAGGGAAAAAGGTACATTAAATTGTTTTATGTAAGGATGGGGGGAAGGGGTTGCAACCCTGTCCCTGACAATTGGAGTTTATGCAGCTAGTATTATAAAGGAATTGGAGAGTGAAGTCCAAATAAATCCCTAAAAATATTGAGAGGAAGGAATAGTTGCATATCCTCTAAATACTTAAAATAGATGCATAGGAATAGGGTATTTAAATTGATCCAAACATTTTTTAGAACAAGCAAGTAGGTACTCATGAAAAACTAAAACATTCAAAAAGATTATGAAAATAATGTAATAGCCTGTTCATGATTGAAGTCCTCCTCAACTATAAAATGATATTGTGCAGGGAGTTATTTAAAAAAAAAAAAAAAAAAAAGGCAGTATGTCAAGGGAAGATACACTTTTTGGCCCTGAAAAGGACCATTGTTTGGGTCCACAGACGATTGACAAAAACAATTGGAATAATACACATATGGAAACAACAATGTACAATGACATAACTGTGTGTGTCACAACAATGTAAACGAAGAAACACAGTAATGTAGTGTTTGTCTAAGCGAGTTACAGGGATAGCATTGAAGGAGTATCTACAAAAATCAAAAGAATGCCAACAGCACGCAACAGCAGCAAAAGAATGGTCACCCTCCCAAGTACTGACCGCGCCCGATGATGCTTGACTTGGGTGATCGAACGAGAGCAGGTTTGTTCATCATGGTATGGCCGTTGACACAAGTAAAGTACACGAGATTGATGACCTCTCACTATAATGAAAGGTCACCCTCCCAAGTACTGACCGCGCCCGATGATGCTTGACTTCGGTGATCGTGGTGGCGTCCTCTATGATTTGGAAACTATATCATAAGATATAATGGTTTTCTTACACAGATAGATTTTGGAAAGGTGGTATTGATGGGGTTATTAATTTTGGAGGTGTGATATCGATGGGGAATTGGGGGTCCAGGATATATAAATATATTTAGATATGTGAATAAACAGGGAAAAAGGTACATTAAATTGTTTTATGTAAGGATGGGGGGAAGGGGTTGCAACCCTGTCCCTGACAATTGGAGTTTATGCAGCTAGTATTATAAAGGAATTGGAGAGTGAAGTCCAAATAAATCCCTAAAAATATTGAGAGGAAGGAATAGTTGCATATCCTCTAAATACTTAAAATAGATGCATAGGAATAGGGTATTTAAATTGATCCAAACATTTTTTAGAACAAGCAAGTAGGTACTCATGAAAAACTAAAACATTCAAAAAGATTATGAAAATAATGTAATAGCCTGTTCATGATTGAAGTCCTCCTCAACTATAAAATGATATTGTGCAGGGAGTTATTTAAAAAAAAAAAAAAAAAAAAGGCAGTATGTCAAGGGAAGATACACTTTTTGGCCCTGAAAAGGACCATTGTTTGGGTCCACAGACGATTGACAAAAACAATTGGAATAATACACATATGGAAACAACAATGTACAATGACATAACTGTGTGTGTCACAACAATGTAAACGAAGAAACACAGTAATGTAGTGTTTGTCTAAGCGAGTTACAGGGATAGCATTGAAGGAGTATCTACAAAAATCAAAAGAATGCCAACAGCACGCAACAGCAGCAAAAGAATGGTCACCCTCCCAAGTACTGACCGCGCCCGATGATGCTTGACTTGGGTGATCGAACGAGAGCAGGTTTGTTCATCATGGTATGGCCGTTGACACAAGTAAAGTACACGAGATTGATGACCTCTCACTATAATGAAAGGTCACCCTCCCAAGTACTGACCGCGCCCGATGATGCTTGACTTCGGTGATCGTGGTGGCGTCCTCTATGATTTGGAAACTATATCATAAGATATAATGGTTTTCTTACACAGATAGATTTTGGAAAGGTGGTATTGATGGGGTTATTAATTTTGGAGGTGTGATATCGATGGGGAATTGGGGGTCCAGGATATATAAATATATTTAGATATGTGAATAAACAGGGAAAAAGGTACATTAAATTGTTTTATGTAAGGATGGGGGGAAGGGGTTGCAACCCTGTCCCTGACAATTGGAGTTTATGCAGCTAGTATTATAAAGGAATTGGAGAGTGAAGTCCAAATAAATCCCTAAAAATATTGAGAGGAAGGAATAGTTGCATATCCTCTAAATACTTAAAATAGATGCATAGGAATAGGGTATTTAAATTGATCCAAACATTTTTTAGAACAAGCAAGTAGGTACTCATGAAAAACTAAAACATTCAAAAAGATTATGAAAATAATGTAATAGCCTGTTCATGATTGAAGTCCTCCTCAACTATAAAATGATATTGTGCAGGGAGTTATTTAAAAAAAAAAAAAAAAAAAAGGCAGTATGTCAAGGGAAGATACACTTTTTGGCCCTGAAAAGGACCATTGTTTGGGTCCACAGACGATTGACAAAAACAATTGGAATAATACACATATGGAAGGAATAGTTGCATATCCTCTAAATACTTAAAATAGATGCATAGGATAGCAATTCGGTGATCGAAGTGATATTCCATCAACAAGTTACAGTTACAAAACCTTGTGCGTTAGCGAGACTTAAGCCCATATATAGAGGAGTCTCCAGTACTAAGTAGAAAACAACTATGAAATGGGATGTGTGTCAAAAGTTGGCCGAAAAAGGTGCAAATCAAAGGGGTGACAATAGAATGCAATAGCAGGAGCAAAAACAAAAACATTTCATGGAGACACTTTGTATGATGGAAAATGGGGGTTTATTTGGGAGAGGGGGTATTAACAGGGAAATTGGGCTTTGGAGAAAGGGTATTGACAAGGAATTAAATATCAATTTTAGTGGGGAAGTGTTCGAAACATTATTCAAAACAAGCATATAGGTATTCATGAAAACCTAAAACACTCAAAAAGATTATTAAATTATCCCTTAGTATTCTTGTTGATATATAAGAAATTTCACCCAGCTAGAATAGAAAAACAAAACAATGTATGTTGAAACACAACCAAAAGAGTTAAAAACACAAATATATGTAAACACATTAGAATAGAGAAACATAACTCACTGCAATGAAGAGAAGTCACAACCTGTACTGAACTTTCTTGAGCACCGGCTAGTATAACCCTACAAGCAGAAACAAAACAGAATTACTTCTAGAATGCATACAGAATATAGCACCAGTCTCTTTGCTCACTCCCGTGGGGACTAAGCGACATGACGCGCGTGCGCGGGTAGCGCGCGCGTGCGAAAGAGTCGCTTTGTCCCCACGGGAGGGACTTCAATCCTAGAAATTAATGCAAAAAAATCAAAAAAAATTTAGTTCCTAGGTAAGGCCAGAGCGCGACAGCAAAGAAAAGAACAGGAAAAAATTCGAGTAGGAGTGCAAGCTGTTTAACCCTTTAGGTGTGGGAGGTATTGGAATTTAACCTCCCACATAATGATTCTATAAATGTTAGGTTAACCAAGTGTTTCAAATTGGTTAACCTAGCATGTGTCCCAATACAGCAAGTCACTTAGGCCAGGCAATGCACACAAGTCGCTTCCCTAACTCGGTGCCAAATAAAATTGACACAACGCAAGAAAAAACAGTGTGAATTGTCAAAGTGACTGGCTCTATTTTATAATGGACTAAGAATTGCTTACCATCACAGCTCAACTCGCAACACCTGTTCCTTTAACACTACCTTATCAATATGTGTTAAAAAAAATTCAGTCTCTTGGAAAGCTTTCTGGCTGCCATCACCCTTGCTGTTTCCCAAACATTGAAGACAGAAGCTGTTACCTATAGCAAGATCCTCCAGAGAAAAGCAAGGGAGGTATTGCCAAAGGACATCACCCCTGCTGTTCTTAAATGTAGGGGACAAAAGCTGGTACAACCAGAAGTTCCCACCATGTGGCCTCAAATGAAACTACCAAGAACATGTGCTCTAAATTGGCTGGATTCTTCCATACCTTGTTCAATTCAAGGCATCTTAACTGCAAGCCACTGCTCCATCCCCATGTGGCATACAGTTTAGGTGTCCAAAGTAAAATGAACTTCAAGTTCCTATGTCTTTTCAGTAAAATGACATTGCAGTAATTTACAGATTAAATTGAAGAGGAAAATCTTTTTCTTGATTCCTCAATTATACATAGATAGGCATAAAAGAGGATTGTTAGAAAAAAAAGTAGGAATATTTCAAAGTATACAAGAACTATTTAGAATACACTAAAAAAATTAAATTAAATCAAACAGAAGAAAGAATTCCATCTAATTATGGTTAGTAAAATGTAAATGAATGAGAAAATGATACAAAACGTGTTACAGAGAACACAAGAAAAATATTTGTAAGCTCTAGTCCAACTAATGTATGGTCAGGAAATCTTAGGACAGGCTGTGGTTGTTGTTGATGGTTTCCATGACTTCTACAATCAAATGGCCTCAAGGTAAAGAAACCTGCAAACACAATACATGGAGAAAATAAGCATCTCTTAATAACATTACAAAGAAAAACAAAATAATTGTACATCTCTCATCTTTTTTGGTGGTTTGCCTAATGAATCAAGAATAAAAAAAAATGCATAAAATTTAAAACATGCTTTTTTTCCGACAGAAATTTATAAGTTTTTCTTTGGCAACAGTGCAGTTTCAAAGTTATTACTTTTATTTATGTTGTTGTCGTTTGTACCATTTTAATTTGCTCTTTGTAAAGGTTATTTAAATATTTTTTTTTTCCAGCTAATCCTTAAAAATATTTATTTTATTCTCAGAATAAATTTTTAACACTGATTCCTTATAGGATGTATTATTATTAAAGCAAATGAAAATAGCTATATATACTTGTAGTGTAAGTCACAAGAAATAAGTTTTTATAGAAGATGGGACACAGTAGACCTAGGGGCAGAATGGTCCAACCCTTGTTAATTTACTTCTTTTTAACATTTTAAGCTTCAAATTAAGGCTCATAGATGATAGCATGAGCTAGTTTTATAAATGCTTAAAAAGCACATGATTATAGGAAAAACAACCATTTTATTAAGGGTTGATGTTTTGAGCTCCTTAAAGCAGGGTTGGAAAATAACCAGGTTTTTCTAATAAAAAAATAAATATTAAAAAAAAAACAGGTATTTTTTTTTTTTAAACCTTTTTTTTTTTTTTTTTTTTTTTTTAAATTCTAATTACTTGGACACATATTTATAAATAAATTGACATTAACTATTCCTTTTGAAACTAAGTAAATAAACAATTGTTGTTACTTATGTGATAATTCAAATCATAACTTTAATACGTGATTTCGAGATATTTTCTAAATTCAATGTATACAGTATAACACAATGCTAATTGTTTACTACATAATGCATGGAATATTACTCTTAGATTCATCAGTAATGGTGATAAATTGTTCAAAATATTTTTAAGCTATAGAAATAAGTTGTAAAAGCACAAAACCTTTATTTTAGAAAAAAAAATTTAAATGCAACTGTAAAATTAAAAAAAAAAAAATCAAAGCTATAATTCAAATTTAATAATTATAAAACATTAATATATCGATTAGATTAATATTAAAACTTATCGTTCAATAGTACCTATCTATATAATTTTTCATTTACAAAACATCACACAATCATGTTATAGTACCAAGAGTGTAGAGTTCCGGGATGAAAGTGATCAGAGAGCAAAAAGGAGGAAATCCAAAAATTCGTTAAAAAAGCTTGCGGAAGGAATACACAAAAATTCAACAAAAAAAAGTATGCAGGAAGGATGATTCAATAATTGCAAAGATACAATGAAATTTCGTATACTATATAATAATTACATTTCAAATATTAGAAATTATTGAAGTAATCTGTGAGGAAAGGGGAGCTCAGATTGGAAAATCTTTTGTTTAGACATGAGGAAAAGTATACTTTTTGCAGGAAAAACTGGTTCAGATCTGAAAAATGTGAATCCTCGAAACAGGAACAAAGAGAAGGAAAATGTTACATAAAAAACTAAATAGGAGGAAATCCTCCAAAAGGAGGAAAACTGTCATCCCTGAGAGTTTCATTTAGTGAAATATTTTCTTAAGAAATAAAAATAAATTATTATTTCAGTATTCCATTCAAACAAATTTTGGATTTAAAATTTTGAAGAAAAAAATAAGTGTTGCTTTTTCTAAAACCTGTCTGTTACGCAACAATTCTACGACTTCAAAAAAAGGAAAAAATTCTCTTAACATTCGCTGTAGTTGTTTTTGCAGTAAGAAATACATAAACTTTTTTTAACTACTTTTTTATATCATTTTATTGCATTTGCCATCATTCTATAACTTACATTTTCAATAAATTCCTTTTAGAATGGAAAATTTTGGTTAAACATAGAAGTTATTTACAACATCAAATAATTTGAAAAATCTAACTAAAAAAATACAATTTAAAAAAAAAAAAAGTGTATGTGTGTGTGGGGGTTGAAAAAAAAAAATACCCAATTAAACCATTTGGTTTAAACCGTGCTAATCCTGCCTTAAAGTAATTTTTCGAACATTAATTTTTTTTTCTCATTTCCTGAGAAAAGAAACAGCAGACAAATAGTATTGAGCAGTTGTTTTGTAAAACTAAGATCTTATTTTTTTATATCAAAAGAAAATTTGCAAGTATGCAATCTTCTATGTATAATTTTAGCATGATTATTTCTTCTTCTTCAGCATGGGGCACAGTGAACCACCCACTTGTGGGGTAAAGCGGTACATGGTCAACTGTGCTCCTGAGACAAAATTTTCAGCATGAATTAAAAAAAAAAAAAATATCTATTGATAGCTAATGTAGCTTTAAATAAAAAAAAGAATAAAATATGTCGGTTTAATTGTTTCATAATTCTGTGATTAGCAAGTAAAAGGAATATGACTGTACAGTAAAATTATTTTTTGAGGACCATGAATTGTAACTGACCAATTTGTAGTAATCAATCTGAAGTACTATCCAAACTCCTGAAGAGGTTCGTCCAATCCTTATAGCTGGAAAACAAAAGGTCTTCAAAAATACTAACAAATACCCAATTAAAAGTACATTAGAACAAGTCATGAAAAAGGCCATATAAAGGGCCAAATAAAGGAAATAAAACAAGAGAATGCCATAACAAGATTCTTAAAATTCCATTTTCAAAATTTAATATTCACTCATTTCTTTTACATTTTTATAACTAATTTTTGTAATAATAATAAATATTTTTTCATAATTTGATCTTTATGTTATATTTAAACATTTATTATGTCATCTTGCATACTTAAGAAATATATATAAATTAAAAAATCCCATTTATACTGTATAATTAGAGGTTGGTTCACTGTGACCTAAGAGCTGGACTAGTATACCCTGGAGACAGGGTACAGTGGTCCACTTCCTGATCACAATTTTTTTATTTTTTTTTCAAACACGTAGATTGAAAATTATGTTCTTAAAAAATTATGAGAAGAGAAAAAAAGTTTGAATAGTATGCATAATTATTTTCAGGTGAATTGACTTTTCCATTCAAATAGAAAAAAAAAATAAAAACTGTAAAAATGGACCGTCTTCCCTAATTATTTTAAATTTTGCTAGAAATTAAAAATATTTAGTAATTTATTGCCTTATACTAATTACTTTTACAATACTTTTGAATTTTAAAATAATCTGCATTTTCATTGAAAATATAAGACATTTTGTTTCTGTACTGTACGTCACATCACATGGCAAGTCGCAATCTCATCCATGACTTAATTGATAAGAAAAGTTTTATTAAGGTATTTAAACAAATACAAATTTAACTCAGTGTCATTTATATTCCTTCTTGAATTTGTACTTTAGATAAGAAAAACAGCAGCAGAAAGGAAAAAGAACAAATAGAAAAATTAAAGGTTAGTGGAAATTTTAAATCTTTCGAAGACAATGAATCTAAAAAACAAAGAGAACAACAAAACAAAGAGGAAAGGTGCATGTCAAACAAAAAATAGGTTTTAAGAATGAAGAGCTGAAAACACCTTAAATGTTGTTTCTGTATTATAAGTCACAGTGTAGAGCAAGATATAATCAAATGGGTATACAATGACTTAATTTATACAAAAAATCAAATGTTAAAAAAAAATAATTGGCAACGTAAAATCAAAAGATAAAGTTTTCTATGAAAAAGCTAACATATCCTGCCAAGCACCTGGTAAAAAGGACTATGATTATTAAGGTGACATAAAACAAAGAAGTTAAAAAAGGTATTTAACAATCACTTTAGGTGAAGCACAAAAAAATGTCCAGAATACACTGATATAAAAAATAAGTCCCTCAAAATTTTGTGAGCTTCGACTAACACGAGTTTGCTTGTGTCACCAAACATCATTAAATTTATGTATTTATCAAGAAAATGTCAGACTATTATTAGAAACAATAAAATTTTTGAAGAATCATACTTCTGATTTTGTAAAAATTATTGCCTGATATAAAAAGTAACAATTGTTTTTATCAGAAGTGTGAACAATGGGAAAATTTTAAAAAGCTTCATGAGACAAGAGGCTTTAACTGAAAATGATTTGGAAGAAAGAAGTTCTCTCAGTGGATGAAGGGTGAAATGAAAGTCGTCGCACAGCTAACTGTATGCTTCACATTGAAAGATTAGAAAAGAAATCGCCACACTTTTTAGAGCATGTTTATGTGAAACGATAAGTGTTTTGAAAAGTAATGAAAACAGATATGCTGATAAATGCATTGTTCTTGCATTTTGATTTCAGTGAGAACTTGGGATTTACATCATTCACATTGTATACTACTGCAATCTCTTACTTTGTGCAAAGCAGAACATTCAAATGTGTACTAAGGTACGACAAACGCCCCTCTAGAAACAAATCCCTTTGTTCCCAATCTTAAAATGTTCTATTACCATTAAAAAGTTATACCAATTCTTTTTGTTTTTTAAAACAATTTTAGGTATCTAAAAAAATTTTGAAAATCCAAATTTTCTACGTAAAATCACCAAATTCAGTATTTTTCATACTTAATTATTTTCATATTTTATTAACAGCTAGAGGAACCCGCAACATAGTACATTTTAATATTTAAGTTCCATTACATTAATTTTAATATTTAGGTCAATATTTTTGGATAGCAACATAAAAAACATTTATTATCACAGCGGCGAGTCGCTCTACTTTCTTTTACTACCTGTCGATCATATGGTAACACTGTATTCTTTTTTCAAAATATTTTGAGTCTTGGCAGCAAAATAGCTTGTGATGATTTAAAAATATTTGACTACAAAATTCCAACTAATTTGCAAGTATTGAAATATATAAGTATAAGTAAATAGGGTGATACGCCAGTAATTGACCACATGCCAGTAGTTGACCAAAATGACACAAAAAGGAAGTAAACAAGAATTCTTGTGATGGTATTCTAATTTTTATTGGTTAAAATATATCCAATAACTAATGAAAGCCAATGCCAAAAGTTATAGGGCTAACCAAGCTTCCAATTGGACGATAAAAATTAACAAACACAAAGGTATGTCACAGGGTCTCATATGAGTGACTGACACTATTAGTGAAGGGTGGTTTAGCTTCTCTTTTGATTTTTTAGCATCAACATGAATAATTCCTAAATGGTTTAATACAAATAATGTACGAGATCATTTATGTTTGTTTTATATTAATATACAAGTAGTTTTTCTTTAAACTAATAAACAAATTATGAAAAACAGATGGTCAATTACTGATCAGGCTAAGTGTTATATTTTTAGTAATTGACCAAAATGGTCAACTACTAAATTTTTATTTACTTGCATATTTTCTGGGAAAAAACAAAGTGATAACAAAGGTTTATGCTTTTATTGCAATCTTCACTTACTATTTGTCCAGAAAAATTGATTTTTTCAGTAATTGACCACTGTAGTTAATTGGTGTCTATAAGGGTGTTAAGTATTAGTTTTTCAACTTTAGAATACAAAAGTAAGTCATTTTTAAACTCTAAGATGGATTTTCTTATTGCATGTGTACATTAGATCATTTTTAAATATACTAGGCTTACTTTCTTAACATAATTTTTTTTTAAAAAGTCAAGAAATGGTCAAAAGTCAATTTTAAGTATACTTCCACTTTACCCTACACAAATATTATGTAGGTTACTTACAATTTTTATTTAAATTAACACTCTGGTACATAAAATGTCTGTCAGAATTTTATAAATTGTTTTATTTCTTGAAAAATCCAAAAAATCCGATCAAATGGTCTGTTGACAGAGAAAAGCATTGGTCAAAGATAAGCCGGAAAATTTACAGATCACTAACACCCTTGTAAATATCAAAATTACTTTTCACACCTTAATTGAATAAGATATATATTTAGTAATATTTTTTAATATGAACAGGAAAAAATTAAAGTAGAAAATTAACTTAAATATTGATAAGAAATTGAGTTAAATAAATCATTAAGGAAGTTTTTTTTATAGGTTTAAGCATATACCTAAGCTATAAGAATTCTGAAATCATTAAAATTAAACACTCATGGAAGGGAAGAAATCCTTTCTCAAGTACACCGAAGAGGTCTTGAAATCTACGCTTTTTCAAGAGAAAATATTGGGAAAATAAGAGAAACTGCCAGAAAATACAACATTCCTCATTCTACGTTGATTAATAAGCTAAGAGGGAAAACCCCAGAATTTAGAAAAATGGGCCCTCAACAATTCTTACACCCTCAGAAGAAACTCTTCTATGTAATTGGATAAATGCCAATGCAAGAAAATGATTTCCATTAGAAAAACGGATGATTTTGAAACTATTCAAGAAATAATATCCTCTACATTCGATTCTTTTCATCTAAATTTATTCAGAATTGAAAGTATAGGATTAGATAATCTTTTCTATATTATTTTGATTTTCTTGTTTTAATTTTTTGAATAAAATACGCATAATTACCTACCAGTAAAATTAACTTTGATAACTAAAGTTTATAAAACCATCATACTATATTTTACACTGATGTTCCTGTATTTTCATGGATTAAAATTGATTATATTTATTTTTACTTTCTTTTTTTAATTCATTTAATAGTTAATTTATGAATATTAGAGCATTTTATAACAGAATTTAACAATTAACTTTTGGTTTTATTCTGGAAATGGAAGTGGTCAATTACTAGCATGGCTGTGGTCAATTACTAGCATGGCAGTGGTCAATTACTGGCAAAATTGCTTTTGGTAAGAAATTCTGATGATATTTTAAATTGTAAAAAGGACTGGAATACCATGTTAATTTATTATTGAGCTTCATTAATTGATATTTTGGGAAATTTTCATAACATTCCGTTAATAATTTTTTAAGAAAAAAAATTAAATGTGTAGAAACTTGCACTAACTGGTCAATTACTGGTAGGTTCACCCTATATAAGTTTCTAGAAAATTAAGAGCTTGCAAAACTAGTCCTTCCACAAGCAAGTTATTAAAAAGTAAATGTTTCAATAATCAGTTAACAACGAAAAGCTTGAGAAAAAATTATAAAAACTTCTTGATGACAAAGCAAAATTAAGAACGATATCTTTTAATCGAAGATCTGCAACGAACACTATAGAAAATAATATAAGTAAAACACTGAACACTATACAAAATAATATAAGTAAAACACCGAATACTATAGGTAAAATAATATAAGTAAAACACCGAATACTATAGGAAGATGAACTACCCTTAGCATTTCCTTTATGGCCTGTGAATGAAAAAAAAATAACGAACCAAGAACTTGCCTTTCTTCAGTCAAAGTGATCGTTCTGCAACGTTTGTATCGTATGAACGTTTTGTGGAAAAAACCAGCGGCTACAGCTACAACAGGGTTCTCAATCATTTTTCAAACTGAAAATTAAGGAGTTTTTAAGGACTCACAAATATTCATTACGAATCTTAAAATTATAGTCAAACCTGTTAACGCGAAATCGCTTAATATGAGATCCTGTTTAACGTGAAGTAACAGCAGTTCCCCATTCATAAAACTTAACATTAACTTATTTGTTTAACACAAAATTCGGTTAGTGCAAACAATTTCGGCCCCACCGATTCGCGTTAACAGGGTTTGACTGCATTACATCTTCACAGTAAATAAAATAAGAAGAAAATTATTAAATCGAATATAATTAAGTCATGTAGTTTAAAATTATTATTTTAAAAACACCCTTTCAATCACCCAATCCAATTTTAAAAATATGTTACCACATTTTAGCTCTTTTCTGTAAAAAAACAGGGTACTTGCGTATTAACGCTACAGATTTGGCGGTTTTTAAGTGCTGCCAATAAGGAGCAATCTTGTTGTTTGCACATGCACCCAGTTATCTTTTGGTTTTATTTTATGATTTGCACAATAATTTTAGGTGTAGATTGGCAGCACTTAAAAACCGCCAAATCTGTAGCTGTGGTGGCGTTAATACGCAAATACCAAAAACATTAAGGAATTGTATACATATTTAATAAACGACTTTACACATGTGAGAAATATTCATCTAAAATTAAATAATCTCTTTTGTTCTATCAGAAATAACATTTTTCCAGTCCTTCGACTTTTCTTTGATTTCTTTTCAAATAGCATAATAGCTTTAATGAAAATTTAAATATCACTAGGGGTTTCAGCCTCATTGGGATACACAGTCTTTTTCATTTTTGAAATATCACCTTCAGAGCGAATTCTCAAACAAAAAAGATTTTAAATCAGTGGCGAATTGTGGGGTACAGCTGGGCTGCACTTAACTTAATTAGTTTAAAAGTAAAATTATATATTTTACTTTTAGTAAGATAAGAATTGTAAATTGTTTAATAAATAAGATAAGAATTGAAAACGAAGATAGAATTTCTACGGTAAGTGAACAAAACTGAAATAGCAAACCTGTTGCTTGTATGCACATCTTCTGATGAAAAAACGGTAGTTTTCCGTTTAAGGGGGCCGTTAGTAAAATGTTAAAGTATGAAAAGGATGATTTTCGCTAATAAATGGCAGCAGCCACTATTTTTTAATAACTGTTTTAATATTATTGAAATAGTGATCATTTTTTAAATTTAGCTATTTAAAATTGAGCTAATTTAAATTTAAGATTTAAACGGTAGAAAAGGAAGAGAAGCATAGTACAACTATTGACATGAAATTTGAAATTATTTGAAAGAGAAATAGAAAGTGTTGCCAGATACATAAAACATATTAACACGAAAATAAGTGATTCCACTCACTACAAATTCAATTCTCGATTCTCAACCATCGATATAGATAAACAGTTGGAAGACTGCTCGGATGTCAATGCAAGGAGAAAAACATGCCGGTTGTGGATGACACTAGTGGGATGATTAACCAATCACAGTTCACTTTTACAGTTGGATGGAAATGCGAAAAACCTTGTAAAGTGCTAGAGTAGATATTTTTTTGCACATTATTACTAATTAGGGTTTACTATTGACATTTCTATTGTGTTCAACCCAAAATTTTATTTTCAATCCTCGACAATCCGTATTTTTTATCCCACCAACAGTATCTGGCAATGGCTTCCTTTTCCCAGCTTTAAGAAGTCTATCCAGTTGTTTATCTATATCGATGTTCTCAACAGCCTCCTTCGAGGATGAAAATATACATTATTTACATAGAATATGTTACGTATTCCTGTCCGCTTGGCGTGATTTGTGGTTAACTTGCAAAACTGGTTTCCGCTGCTCTGTTTCACATAGAGCAAAAAATAGGAGCAGAGGCGGCGTTTCCCATTGACCTTCATTGGAGAAAAACATTGCATGTTTTGAGGCATAAGGCCTCGGGTACGATACGAGCGGCGAGCGGTGAAAGACTTGCGGCAGACCGAAGGAGGAATAGAACATTGAGAGTTGGTCTGGGTACGATGAGAGTGAAGCCGGTATTTTCCATCTATATCTAACATGACGTCCTCCAGCGAACTAGCCGAGGGATTAATTTGGTGTGATTAATTAGCGTCGGATACGATACGAACTGAGAGCGATTTGTGGCAGAGCGACTCGAGTAGTAGATCAGTGATCAGCGCTGGCTATGATAAGAGCGAAAATAATACAGCTGTTTCAACCACACATGACCGTTTCGAAATAACTGGCATCTAGCAATAATTTGCAAGCTTGGTGAATATATTATTCTGGTCTTGAATAGCGTATTATGGATTTTCCACAATTTGTTTCTGCGTTCAATTGATATTCCTGCATTACTATTATTATTATTATTATTATTAAAGAAATTGTGCTCCTTACTCCCTAACTCTCACGCGTTCTTACACAGTAAAAACTTATGGCATTTTAACAGTTATTTTAGATTAAACTTGCCTAAAATGTTTTATAACGTATAAAGTTTTTTCTGGGGGAAAATCTGTCCTCACAATGAAAATCGAGTTCTCAAAAAAATATGTAAATATTTTTACTAATATTTGTAGCTCTGCAACTATTACTAAATAAATGAGCAGAATACTTTTTTATATGAAATAAGAAGTTATTATATCTTTAAATACATTTCATAATTATTAGAAAACTCTCCAAAACTAACTACGTAACTATTTTCAGGGGTAATATATATCAATGCACAGCTAGACAAACATCTGCCTTCCAAGAAAACTAACTTTGGAGTGAAGTAATGAGCGCAGATGTTTTCAACTAAGAGCTATTAAACCACCTGCTATGATCAACTTTATTTATAAGGTTTAGGCCAGCTTTTCGTGATTTTGCGCCACTGTGGGAGAGGGGGGGGGGGGGAGTTGTTGGGGAAAAGAAATTAAACAGTCCAATAAGCTCAGCGGTATTTTGCATCAGTTCCAAACATGGCATCATGCAGTGAACAAGCTAAGTTACTCGTTTTGAGTGAAGCCAGTTGTGTATTAAAACACGAGTTGTTAAAAAAACAAGAGGAAACATGGAGTTCATCCCATCAATAAAAGTAGAAATGTTTATGGAGAATACCACCATCTGTTTAAAAATTTAAGAAACGATGAAGCTAGATTTTTTGAATATACAAGAATGTCTATCCGGACATTCGATTATATACTCCAGAAAATAGCCCCACGCTTGGAAAAGAAAAGGCCTGGTCTTAAGGCAGCAAGTGATACCAGAAGAGAGACTAGTTGTAGCGCTCAGGTATGTAAAAAAATTCATTCATAAAAACAAAGTTTTTAATATAAATACTTTAAATGAGAAATCTCTGGATGCAGCACGGAACATTTTGCGCTCTTTTTTCTACTCCTAAAAAAAAGTTAAAATAACTAAGTTATGAGGAGTTTCTCTTGTTATGTTTTTGTTTTATATAAGCTTATTTGGTGATAAAGGTATATGGAAAAATAATTATTTTAACTTTACCAAATATGCATTTAATATGTCTAATCTGTTTACGAGTAGGGAAAAAGAGCGAAATTTCCCTGTGCATCATTTTATATGCATTAACAACTTTTATGTGCAATTGCAACTTATTTAGGTGATTTTAAGCTCAGATTGATTTTTCTTATTGATTGACCTACAGTCTCTTTTTACCCCCAAAACTTGATACAAAATAAAGTAATATATGTTTACTATTTTTTAATTATTTGTAATGAAAATACCTAAATAAACAGGATTGGCTCATACATTGCTAGTAAGAGTTTAATTTGATATTTTTATTACAATTAAAAATATAATTTCTTTAATTACATAATTTTGTAAATTAATTTTAAAAATATTGATTTAATTATTGTATACTAAAACATTCCTTTCTCTTTTCTTTCAGGTTTCTAGCAACAGGAGCCAGTTTCAGACACCTAGCATTTGAATTTAGACTTGGAAGACGTACTGTTAGCTTGATAGTTTATAATACATGCCAAGCGATTATATTTGAGTTTGGACCTAAAGTAATGCCACCACCCACCGAAGAGCACCTCAAGAATGTAGCAGAAAAGTATTTTCTTCTTTTATGGCAATTCCCGAACTGCTTTGGAGCAATAAATAGTCGCCATTGTGAACTCAAATGCCCTCAGCATAGTGGATCGAGTTACTTCAACTATCTGAAATACTTTTTGATAGTTTTAATGGGAGTTGCTGATGCCGACAAAAAGTTTTTGGTTGTTGATGTAGGCGCGAGAGGTAAACAAAGTGATGGAGGAGTATTTATGGCCACCGAATTGTGTAGACGGCTGGAGAACAATGATTTTAATGTACCTCCTCCAAAAATCTTGCCAAGTAGCGTTATTTCAACACCACACGTTCTGATTGGAGATGAGGCGTTCCCATTAAAACCGTACCTTACGCGTCCATTTCCATCAAAACGCTTAACAGCATCCCAAGAAAACTTCAATAATAACCTAGAAAAGGCTAGAAAAACTATTGAATGTGCTTTTGGAATTTTACCGGCAAAATGGCGATTTTTAGTAACCTCCATAGAGGTACCAAACGTCTCAAAAGTAAACCAGCTTGTTCAAGCTACTTGCATATTGTATAATATTATCAGAGACAGGAATGGCCTTAACGACGCGGACTACATATCATTTCTCCGTGAAGAGACCGCGAGTGAATTGAGAAGTTCTTCGGATCCCGTTCCAAATATATACCGAAGGCCAACCGAAGCAGCAATAGAAATAAGAAATAAATTTGTGGCATATTTTAATCAATAATCATTTGCCCTTTGTAATATATTATTGGTGACACATTTAATTATAAAATAATATTTCTTGTTAACTGAGATTGCCACCTCAAGATGAAATATGTCTTGAGATTTTTTTTTAATCAGTAACCATTTGTTCTTTGGACCATTCTATTTGTAACTTACATTACATTTAGACACTTTCAGTTTAACTGTTTTTATAAATATAATAACAAAAAGTAATTCAAAGTAAAATACTCAATTTATTTCTTAAATCAACCAATAAAAATCTAAATTTTAATAGAAACGAAAGTATTTTAATGATATTTTTAAAATTTATAAAATTGATTTAAGTGTGGTAACTTACGTTACGCCAAAAAGGAATAAAGTGAATAGTTCTTTTAGTTTTTAATAAAATTCTGTTCCTTTTTACATTTTGGTGTTTTAAAGTTATATACATTCCCTTCTTTAATCTCTAAGTATTTCAATTATGCAAGTTAAAATTATTTTCATAAATTATTTATTTTTATATAAATTTAATTAAAGTAACTTACGATATACATTTGCATGTTTCAGAAATGATATACCAATTGCTTTATTTTTATTAAACTAACTTATGCTTCAAGTTACTAAGCGGTTACAAAATATTTTATAATGTTGTGTGTATAATTTGCATTATTTTAGAATTATCAAAATTTAGAAATATTATAACTAAAAGAGATTTAAAAAAAAAGAAAAAAAAAAAAAAAAGGGAATATTCATTCTTTATTTAGTAGGTTTTATTCTTCTAATTTATAATGCCCACTACTACATATTGTTTGATTTTATGAATCACATCTTTCTTATTATTAAAAAAATCATCTGGACGATTGTGTTATTTCTAGTTTGAATTACATCTTTTTTTTAGATTTTGAGATTTGTAACAAAATGAAACCGCCCCACTGCCATTAAAGTCGTCATCTTTCGTGACAGTTATTATACTTGGATGCAGTGTATATTATAACCCATAATACCAATCATTCACTTTCAAGATTCCACATTTAATTCCTACGAAGCTTTAGAAGAAATTCAAGGGCTTTTCCGTCATAGAATTTTTAAACAGATATTATTTTAATATTCTGCGTAAGGAAGCTTTTCAGTCACAAAACTTTTAAATGGAGGTTCTAATATTCTGCATTGTGTTGGCTATGAAAAATAGGTTTGCCAGTTTTGACTTGGAATTTTTTTCACCAACAGTGATCTATTTTGTTTTAGTTGTGAATCTTAATGTCTGATTTTGAGTTGCCCGCACAAAATGCTCAGCTTTATTAACAATTTGTTTCCTTATTACCACTCCTTGCATCTCTTTTAAGGTCTACACTTCAATAACACATTAATATCAAAATGTAGAAATCATTATATTGGTAATTAATATAATATTAAAAATTTCTAAATCGATATGCTTAGGTTTGATTAGAAAGATTGTTTAGTCGGTTATTACATTGCAATTAAAACTGAAGAGTTCCTAAGAAACACAAAAAATATTCATTCAAATTATTTATTTTTACTTTGGAAGGTTTTGAAACCATGAGTAAAGAAATATTTTATTTTTATTGAAATTTATTAGTATTCTATTCTATGGAAAATTCTCCATCGATACCTCAAGTTCTATCCTTTTGGTAACTTACGTTACAAATATTAATTATTGCATAATTAAATAAAAAAAATATATACGAAATACAAGTATAGATTTCTGTTTAGTACATATCTAAAAGTAAAAAAAAAAATTATATTTGCAAGTATCTGTTTTTTTTTTTTTTTTTTTTTTTTTTTTCCAAACGTTATTTGAAAATAAACATATTTCTGGTAACTTAAGTTACCTGAAAAAATCAATTTTAAAATCAATAAAATACAAAAATTTAATCATTTATAAACTTGTTTAAACTATTCTTACTATTATTAAGGTAATATAATTATTTAAAAACACTTAGTAAAACTATAGGAAAAAAATCAATATTTTTACCCACAAAATCACTACCCACTTCATCAAAACAGAACTAACTCGACTATAATTCGAGATTGTTTTCAACTTTTAGAAATTAATGTATTTAAAAAACGAATAACTAAGAAGGAAATTTGAATCTTCTTGTACCCAAAAATGTGTACAAAAAATATTTTTTTTAAATTTTAATTTTTACACAATTTTTACTCTTTGCATGGAATGACACTTTTGTAAATTATTATTGGAGACATATTTAATTGTAAAACAATATTTCTTGTTAATTGAGATTGCTACCTCAAGTTCAAGTATGTCTAAAATCAAAATTGTTTTACGGTGGTGAGAGCACCACAAAACATACCTCTCAGCATACATATTTGAAAAAAAAATAAAGTTACATTTCAAATTATACATCCAAATATAACTTTTTTTTAATTAATGTATAATCAAATAAAATTTTGTAGAAGTTACAGAACGTCAAAAAATCCATTTCGAGATTTTATTATTCTTATAATAAAAAAAAAAAAAAAAAAAAAAAAAAAAAAATGATTTTGAATCAAACAGTGCAAAAAGTTCACTAAATTATTAGAAGGATTTTTTTTCATTTTGTCTAAAGTGTTGTGTCTCAATTCGAATTTTTGTTTACAAATTTACAGTTCATACCTCAAAAGAGCAATATTGAATATTGAATATCGAAGGAATATTTACTCAAAACTTACTAAAATAAATGCTTACAATTTTTAACGTATGTTCTTACCAATATATTACACAATTTGAGTGTAGCATTTTTAATATTGCAAAATTAAAGATTTTATACAGTTTTATTCCCACTATAAAAGGGACAGTTTTTAAAAATTCTATCCCTAGTAGCAATTTTACCTCGGGCGATGATCGGAATTCCAGGTGAATCGACGATGATTGGCTATTCACCGGAAACTCACACAAAACTTATCTTTCCCTTGGCAACTTTACTTAATAATTTTGACATTTAAAAAAATATATTTAATTTTTAAATTTTTTAAAAAACTATATCCAATTTGATTAACTTTTTGAAACACATAAACATATTTTTATTTTACTTAAAAGATGTTTAAAAAACGGACCAAAATGAGTTCAGCAAATTATAATGAAAACTATTTAAAAACAAGGACTATATTTTTATTTTATATTGAAATTGAAATGGAGAATTTATTTTTAATTTTAGAAAATTGTTCCTATATTGTTTTACACTATAATTTTTTTTTTATTTATGGATTTTATTGACGTATTAGATAAGCAATATATAATTATGTGGTTTGCATTTTTTCAAAATATATTTTTACATTTAAAATTTTTCGTACACTTATTTTTAAAATATTTTTCACTTATTGCCAAAGCGAAATGTTTAGCAAATTGTATACTTGATTTAAATTTGACGATTAAAAACGATTTAAATTTGAAATACATTCAAGGATCGCCTCTAATTCAGTGGAATTGCAAGAAAAAGAAACATAAGTTTTTTATGGGCTGTCGATGTCATTCCGATATCTTTCGCCGATCAAAAAACGTTGATCAGAAATTTCACTGGCCACCGATGTTGGGAAGATATCTTTTCCCGATGAGTTTAGGGTCATCGGCAGACGAGGAAATACGGGTGTGTTTATATATCAGTCTGGGGAATCGCCGATGACTTTGATGAATTCCGATCATTGGCCGACAAAACGCCATGCAGTGATTGCTACTAGGGATAGAACACCAGACTTTTTTTTTTTTGACTTTTTTTTTAGAGGATCAAAACAAAATATTTAAAAATTCCCCACTCATATACCCACAAAATATGTCAAAACGTGCCATGAGCATGTGAATTTTTTTTTTAATTAAAAAAAGGCAGTAAATAGTTGAAAAAATGTTCTTTAAATAAAGTGCTTTTTAATATGGTAAAGATAGGCAGATTTTTTAATAACTCCGATTCACCTTAAAGATCAAGAACTAGTAAAAATAGAATAAGAAAACACAAAAAAAATTCTCAATTCAATCATTAAACAATATTGATTCGAGACATATCTTCATCTTATAAGTTATAATAAAAACATTCACTTTCAAATATAAATATAAGTATGAAATTGATTAAAATAATGAATTAATCTTACCTGACAAATTTATTGTATTTTCAACTTCTTCCCACAGTTTCTTTGTAAGAGCACTATTTTTAAAATCATTATGGTTATCGTTCCACAAACATGGCCTGGTTTGTACTTCAGAAACCCAAACTTCGTATTCGAGATCGGTCAATTTCCACTTTTCTGCCATTTTAATCAGACGATAGCTTCGATGCAGCTGAAAAGACTCTGGGCGGTGAGGAAAAATTAATATCTGGGGGTATCGGCAAGCGGTAAGATGAAGCGGTAACTTAAGCGGTGCCGCTCCATTGTTCTTCCGCCAGTCGGTAACCGTTTCCCGCTCGTATCGAACCCGAGGCCTTACATAAAAGATGAAGTATGTAAAACCAAAATTGTTTAATAGTGGTGAGATTATAAAAAAACATACGTTTTTTAAATTTTAATAAAATTACATTTCAAGTATAAAACTTTTTTTTTTTTTTTTAAATTTATATTTGAAATGTTATTTTTTTTTTTTAAACTTGATATTTTGTGATAATCTCACCATTATCGTCAGCTAGTTCGCTGGATGACGTCACTTTAGGAATCGACGGAAAATATCGCCTTCACTCTCATTGTATCCAGATCAACTCGCACCGTTCTTTTCCTCATTCGGTCTGCCGCAAGTCTTTCACCGCTCGCCGCTCGTATCGTACCCGAGGCCTCATGGGTAACATACATTCAAAAGAAACAGCAAACGCCTTGCGTACTGTGTAAAATTTAGCATTTTATAAATAGCATTTTATCCACTAATATATGAATAAATCATATAAAAAATTTACATATTTCCCTTAGAATGTATACATTATGCTGCATTAAGAAGAAAGTTGCGAATAATTTTATTAAATTTGACTTCAAGAAGTTCACCTATTTGGCCGTCGACGGGAAAGTGTGGGGGTTCTTTCAACACATTCTTCCCGCATCCGTGACGGATTGTGGCCGAATCGTTCACAATACAATTAGCTATGATTTTATAAATTTGACTAAAGGAAAAAGTTTCGGCACAACAGGTTTATTTATTTGTAACTATTCATTAAAATAACAAATAATCGTAATTTTATGTTTTTATATAATATTTAAGAAATTCAAAAAGTGGTAGCATTACAAAATATTCTTTATTAAAATTCTTTAAAAAAAAATGGCAACAAAACACATACAATATTATCTCGATCCGTCTTCATGATGAAAACAAACGTATCATATTTTTTTTTTTTTTTAGATATTTTAAAACATATTTAGTTTAGTTATGAAAGAACAAATAACCCATTAGCAAGAATGTACACTGTTTATTAAAAAGAGCTTTACCATCCTTAAAATGTTATTTTACAGGCGAACATATTCTTACAAAGTTCACCTTTCAATAATTACAAATAAAAAAAACCTATTTATTACTAGATAATAAAAAATGGAAAAATATTTAATAATGAAAATCTCATTATTTAAGTATCATAATGCTTATTCAAATAATTGGTTTAACATTTTTTAAAAATATTGATTTAACATTTTTTTAAAATATATTTAACATTTTTTTAAATCTTCCTTCCAAGACCAAATTTTTGTGTTGAAGCTTAAGAACAGTAGAACAGCATGACTTTGAAAAAGTGTTAAGAAAAATGTTATCTCTTATTTTGAATACGACTAAAATTAATGATAATTGATAAAAATTGATAAGAGCAATTTCATAAAACGGAAATCCCATTTAACAATTAACAAATGTTCAAAAAATTAAATGTTTTCATTCTCTTTCCAAAAATTTAATATATATCGTTAATGCATAATATTTAGCACATAATTTTAATGCATGTTATAATAATTATACTGTAGGAATTTGACAAAATTACATATTCGCAATTACAAGCTGAGAAATTTTGTATTGTTAGGTAACATGTAAACATAACTTTCGGTTTCACTTTTTCGTCTTACGGGAAACTAATCCTTTTACACAAAGAATTCTTTATGAACTGTGACTTTTATTTATTGAATGCATTGCCTCATTATTGACTGGTTTCTTAACATTGAAACCAAATTAGAGAATCAACTATGTTTCTCCATTTCCGGAGAGAAGAGCACACATGCTTTCATTCAAAACTTGATCACCTAACGTGACTCATCCTTCCTCTCCAGAAAAGACTGACTTCACGAAAACAATTTTTTAAAATTCAGACACCTCAATTGCCTCTTCTAAAGTGGTAGTTATTAATTAATTATTAAATGGCAGTCTGTAGGCTAATTGAAATTTAATCGAAAATTCCGCAACACACACAATAATCAAGGAAAACGAAACGGGTACCTAAATGAACTTTCATTTTGAAGTCATTCAAAAACAAATAAATAGTTTTAGAAACTAAAATCAATGCAAACTATAATTAGACAGTGTTAGAAAAGAACTTACCTATAAAATGAAATTTTTCGAGCAGTACGTACTTGTGTTTGATTTGTGCTTCCAAATGCGGATATGCTAATACAAAATGAATTTTAGTTTTTGATCTATGTGCCCCACAATTCCTCGCGCGTTTTAGCAGTCAGGGATTTGGAGGTTTATGATCAGTCTGCTTTATTCTTTGGTCTATGGTTTTCCCCGCTACAGGTTGTTGCTAGATCTCGCACAGCTCCTTGTGATGACCTATTCTTTTACAAGAGATCGATTCGTACTTTCTATTCTTTCTGAACAAGAACTAATCGTCGAATCACAACTTTGGATTAAGCTGGATTTACACGCTACCAGTTGAGGTTCCAGTTTAAATCGCCTCTATTGTGACGTCTATCTGTGACGTCACCAGGCTACTGATTCTAGTAAACAAAACACTTTCTATTTACTGGCGCAAGCTACTCCGATCAACCAATCATATGCGCTTCCCCATGATCACCGATAGACGGCGCAACGGTCGCTTAGCTGACGACACAAAACTGGCTTTCTAAACTGGAGTATCGACTGGTAGCGTATAAATCTGACTTCACTTCAAGGAGGTTTACTTACTTACAAAAACTAACGTAGTGCCATCTAGGGATGGCATGGTTAAATAATAACAAAATAAATATTATAATTAATGTTAATTTAACAAAGTATATGTAAATAAACATACAATTTAGATAATGTGTGATGTAAATTAGGGAAGAATATATATTTTTAAAATATAATTCTTTAAATATTTATATTCTGATATTCAAATGACTTTTTTTTTTAAATAATATAATTTAATAAAACTCCATTAACATTTTTAATGTAAATGCTATTTAGTATTGATATTTAATATATTAATAGTATTTATTCACAATTTTACGGCAATTAAGTTAGGTATCTAAAGTATCATAAAAATTTATTAATAAGTTTTGGGCCATGTAACAGTGTTGTTTAACAAACAGGTAATACTTAAGTAAACAACATTTAAAAAATTGCTTAATGTATTTTTTTTTCCTAATCTCAATCACAGACCGCCAATCGCCGTGCAACGTCTTAAAAATAAACATTAAATTACAATTCAATTTTGGGACAACACAATTGTCTTGTGCGTAATACAATTTTAAGTTAAAAAATAATTATCTAGATTTGTAAAATTTCAGATTTACGTTTAAATAGTTATTTAAAAAATTTTTTATGTATCTGCTTTATCATTGTATATATATGCAAAAAAAAAAAAAAAAAAAAAAAAGTTATTAGGTCAATCACCCTATCATCAAGTAGATAATATATAGTAGATAATATATAGTAGATAATATATAGTAGATAATATATAAAGTAGATAATATATAGTAGTACTTTATATATAGTACTGTATATATATAGTAGATAATATATAAAGTCATTTGTTAAATGTTCGACAAGCATTTTTTTATGAGCAGAATATTTCTTCTTTCTCTCTCTTCATAAAAATAATTTCTCTTTAAAAATTGATCATTTTCCCCCACATTACAGACGGACTAACTAGATATTTCAAGTTAGTTATTTTTTCAATGATAAAACTTCAATTTAGACACAGTCCTTTTGGTTTTTGGGGAATTTACTTTTTCCCAAAATCTAAAGTTCATTATTTTGCTATATTTGTCATTTATATTTACGAACAAAATATTTACTTATGCATGCTTTCCGATAGTTCACATTAAAATTCAATTTTAAGTAAAGAAAGAATTTTAAACGAATAGTGAGATACTTTAAAAGAATTAACCCTTAAATGCATATTGTTGCCAATTTGATACATTCCTTAAATGCGTAGAATGTAGATCTCTTTATGTAGTAACCTTTGCATAGTGTTTTTATTTTAATTTTACCGAAACTATTTTATCGTTTTCGAACGCAACTATAATCTTTGACAGTTTATTTCTTTATCTGTGACAATTTTTATTGTTGGGGCGCTGTTGTCTGAGTACAATTTCATTTCGGCGAGTGTTACGAATTACGATAATTTATATAAAAAGTAATAAAAACACACAGGAAAAATTGTTTTCTGGTAAAAACAAGGTAGAGTAACGAATTATATTTATATTTTTGCATACACTGATAAATTTATGCGAGGAAAATGCAGCTTTTTTTGTGATGTAAAACTACATCAATATGCAAAATCCTTATGTGTTTTTTTTTTTATTATTATTTTTTTTCTCTTTAGCTACACCCATTTCTTAGTTGATTTCAAATTTTATTTATTGAAAATAAAATTTCATGCATTTAAGGGTTAATAAATATGCCGGGTAAACTTGTTTCCATTTGTTTTAAACTTTTTTTTTTTTAACTTGGATAAAAAAAAAGTTTCTTTGTGACCTTTATTAGAAAGTAAAGAATATACTTCATTAAAAATTGCAATTAAAAAAAAAAATCCCTCTTCTCAAAACACATGCGCTGGATCAAAATTTACTGTAAAACGTAGTTTAAAATCATTAGCATTAAAAAAAAATAAGCATTTCTATTACAATGGACAGTTCCCGCATTTTTTAAAAACGAGTGAAATTAATACATATTTATGAAAAATTTCTTTCTGATTCCAAATATTTAAACAAAACTTCTTTAAAAAAATTAGTTATTTAAATATTAAGAAAATAAAATGCCCCAAAACCCAGCCAAAACCAGTCCAATCAAAACAGTCAACAAAATTCGTGACGTAAAGAGATCTCTGCGTTTCTATGGTTATCGTGAGGTTTCTGCCAAATAGCTATCGTTAAAAAAGTTGGCGTTGGTAGACCATTGCCACATTCCGTACAGGTTGGCGTGATTTGCGAGAAACTTGCAAATCTGGTTTCCACTGCTGCATTTCAAGCCAAGATGTTTGAGATCTCTGTACGTCACGTTCAATGCCAATGAAATGAGCCGTTTTCTCGCCAACCTCTAACAAAGTAATTTTGATCGCAAATTTAAAAAAAAGAAAAAGTGCATTGAGCAGAAATTTTTATATTTATGGCCTTTTCGAAACATTTAGAATTTAATAAAAAAAAAATTAAAAATGTGGGAATTGTCCATTATGCTTATTTGTTGAAATTTTTAATTGCAAGCAACAGAATATAAAAATAACTTTAAAAGAATCCAATATTTGAATGCTTTTCCATTCAGATACTGACAATTCAAAATTTTATACTTTACGATTTGCAACGAATGTTCTAGTTTTATCTTGTTTAACTTTAAGACTCCTAATTTTAATCAAATATTTGATAATTTGAGCCCCCTCTTTTTAAAACTATAAATATAAAAGTAAGTTGTCTGTACGTCTGAACCTTATACAAATCCACAGTTTTGCACCAAGACGTGCGAAATTTATTACATAGAAGCGTTAGTACATGGAGACTGTAGAGAACAACTTTTAAATTCGATTAAAAGTTGTTTTCATTAAAAATTAATGGCATGACAAAAAATTCTTGGAATGGCAACGATATCTTTTTATTACATCAGAATAAAATCAAAAGTTATTTTAATGTGTCCCCTTATTTTTCTGATTATTTTTATGTATTATAATAGTCTGTACAATGAACGGTTCGAATTTCATCAGACGAAACGGTCGTTTCGCAGCCAACCATAAAAAGGCAAAAACGACAGTAAGTATCTATTCTCTGCACAACTTCCAGCGAAAAAGCCGAAATTGACTATTTTCTAGCGTGCTTACGGAACATCACATAATTATACAAAAAATACCATAGATTCGTCTTGGTGATATCTTTTAAAGAAAAAAAAATTGAGTACCTAGGATAAAAGACAATGAAGAAAAAAAATATTGAAATTTCTAAAATGAAATAAAAAAAATGAATTACAGCCACATTTTGACGTAAAAATTTAGACAAACTTCCAACCCTAACTAAGATATAGATCTTCAAACGGATTGAATTATAGGATACGGAATATTTCAACTTAAAATCCTACGCTGGTTTGAACTTCAATAAATAATTCTTTACATTTTTAATTAATTTAAAACCACTTTTTTTCATTTCATAGTTTGGCCTTAGATAAAGGCGATCAGTTTGTAATTGAGGTTCAGATTTATATGCCAATAGTTGCCAAATAGGTTTGCTATCATGTCGAAGTTAGTTTTTCCGACATGTTAGGCTTAAGTGAGAATGAACGTAACGTTAAAATAGAGGTAGAACGAATTGGACTATAATTATATCTCTTATAACATCTTTAAAATTGAAATAATTTAATTTTTGAAGAGACAGAATTAAAGAGAAATATTTGTTCTTCAAATTGTATGTGTTATTTGAACTGTATGACGATTTCGAGTGAGTTAACTTTCAAAAACATTTTAATTTTGGGAATTCTCCGATGAAAAATGAAAATAATAATTTTTTTGTTGCAAGATACTATGGGCTGAATACAAAGTATAAATGTGGAGGTTATACGAGCTGACGTCACAGTCAATTCATTGCACCGGGACTAAATGAAACACGCATTGCGATTGGCTAATGGTATTTGCAAAAATGTCTTTCGTTTTTAAAGATGTGTTGATTTTGTTTACTTTCCGTTGTAAAATGAAATCGTAGAATCATATATCATCGAAATTATAATTTCATAGTGAATTTTAAAATTGTTGTTAAGAAAATATTTTAAATATTGTCAAATATCAATGGGTTATTATGCAAACCAAAATAATGCTTGGTATAATAAAAATAATTTATATTGCTTGGTTGGTTGGTTGTTTTCAGATTATCTGGCGCCGTCAGCAACACGAGGGCTATAATGCGCTGAAACATTCGAAAAATTATGAATGCTTAAGGGTACCAGGTATAGCATAGTGTTGCACAAATTGTCTGTATATAGTGTAAATAGTGACGTATTATTTTAAAATTCTATTGTAATTTATTTTATCTTATTTCATTTATTAGCAGCGATAATACAAGTTAGAAAAAGGTGGCAACACCTAAAGCAATCGAGAAATTTCGAGATGTTTCTTCTTCGACGAATTGGCTGGATATTTCGAGAATGTTTTCTCGCTCCAAGTATAAATAAGACTGGAGATCGGGAAAGTTTTCAGATTGACTTCGGACATCGATGAAAGCTGATTTCGCTTTGTTTACCTATTGGAGTGAGCTCTTATACACGCTGTATTCGAAGTTGTTTTTGTTGAAGCTTGTGCTGAAGCTTGAGAGTAATTATACTGTTGCCTTTGAATAAATTTTGTGAGTTTTCTGAAGTGAAGAAATAGTAGTTTTTATCTTAAAAACTGTGCCATCATTGCCTCAGTGGAAAAATTCATAACAATAGGTAGTACCACTTTCGGTTAATCAATTTCCATGATAAATATGGCATGCTGGGCTTTTGTTTTAACGAATTATGAATGTTTAAAGTACCAGGTATGCTATTGGTACCACTTCCGGTTTATCAATTTTAAAGATAATTATTGCATGTAAGGTATCGTCGAACTCAGTTTGAAGAATTATGAATATTCCTAGTATCAGGTGTACCATAGGTGATAAAGAGAAAAACAATGAAACGGACAAATTCAAAAAATAGAAGTCGCCAGTGTTTAAAGCAAAGTTTTTAAATCCCCCCAAAAAAACACTTTTGAAAAGTAGAAAAACCACCAACCTCAAAAACACAAAAAAATTTCTTGCAATAAAAAAAATCATAAGCATGACGAACATTTTCAGCCACAAACACAGTAATATAAAAAATGGCCAACCTCTGATTACAACTCTCGGTTGTGACTCGCTTAAGAATGTATGCTTACTTAGTTTATTTTTAAAATTTAAGTTTCGCTCCCATGAAAATTTACGCTGATTGAAGTTGGCTCCCGTCTTAATCACTAACCTTTAACCTCCCTCCTTTCCCCAAACAACAAAAACTTTCCAAAATGAATGTACCAACCAAACAAAAGCGTACCACAAACCCCCACTCCAGTTTCCTACTTAAAAAATTCTTACTAAAGATTCAAATGCGAGCGTTTGAGCACAGTTTCTCTATACTATTTTGAAAATTACATCTACATAAACATGAAGATTTATACTACTTAGTATTTCTTACCTATCCGAAATGAAAATATATCTCCTCCAATATTCATGCAAACAGTCATAAATTAGTTTAAACGCAGGCATTGTTAATATTCCTAAGACGGGCGCCAACCACAAACAGCATAAATTTTTATGGGAGCGGAACTTAAATTTTAAAAATAAACTAAGTAAGCATACATTCTTAAGCGAGTCACAACCGCGAGTTGTAATCAGAGGTTGGCCATTTTTTATATCACTGTGTTTTTGGCTGAAAATGTTCATGATGTTTATGATTTTTTTTATTGCAAGAAAGTTTTTTATGTTTTTGAGGTTGGTGCTTTTTCTACTTTTCAAAAGAGTTTTTTGGGAGGATTATAATATTTCAGTATATTTACTGTCAGATAAAGAAAAAACTTCTGAGCATGCGCGGTTTTAAAGCCTCGAGGGTTCAACCAATCAACCATATAGTGTTTTGATTGAATGGATGCTGAATGTAAACATCATAGACAGTGGTGTAGTGTAAAACAAAAAGGCGTGGGAACGCTATGTAGCGTCGTAACAAACGTATTTTTTTCCCTGTGTGACAAGGGGAAGGGGGGAGTGAAAATGACAACTATAAATAGTTTTATTAACCCAAAAAGAAAAAAAAAAGGGAAAAGAAATCCCCGATACATGACTTATTGATAAATCGGTTAGCTTTCCCGTTAAAATTAGAGGAGGGGCGCAAAAAACTGTACCGTATGTGCGAGACCACAGTTTTGTTCTTTAAAAATGTAGATAGTTGGTATGATTTTGTGTATGGAAATTTTAGTCCGTATATATGACGAACTATACAAATGTGACATCTGGAATTCATCCACAAACACAGATCATTCGTTGAAGAAGATAGTTGCCATTGGATAAATCATAGCTAGATGTAAACATATAATGTCAGTTCATTTCAAATGAAGGAGAAATGGCCATATGTGGGTTGCCGCGCTTCTTTCAAGTGTTTTACAAATATTTGAACTTGCCTGCTCTGCTCTGAAGTTGTGGATCCCAAACGAAAGCAAAGTTCTCACGAAATGACTTTTTCGTTTTCTTACTTGGCATTGCATTTAGTGTCATGTAAAGAAAAAAAAAGAAAAAAAAAAAAAAAGGAAAAAAAAATACAAATTAAAAAATTTTTAGATGAGGGAACGCCGTTCCGCCTTCTAAAAAGGTAAAGGATCGCAGTTCCCACGCGTTCCCGCTCCACTACACCCCTGATCATAGATTCGTCGTAGGTGAAGATTATTGAAATTCGCCAGAACCTTTCAGATCATTTCGACAGTTATTAATATGCCGCCAAAGAAATGAACGAATATATGTGCTAGGTATAGTACGTCTACCGATAAGCGAGCAAGGGAATCACCCGTACAAAGACATTAACCTTTTAACTGTTCTGCCCGAGGTAATCTCGGGCACAGCACTGGTGTTCCAAAATGTCACGCCCGAGTATTACTCGGGGTAATTTTTTTTTTATTGCTTCGTGTTGTTATACCCGAATATATCTCGGGAGGAATTTATTTGCGCTCAATGCAATAGATGGCAGCACTATACTGCAAGTTTCAAAGGTTAGATGCCAAAGGGCTAAGTATATTTTATTTTGTATTAAACATTTGTTTTTTGCAATAAAAAAAGTGAACAATTTAGGTACCCAAATCATCTAAATAACTGAACAGCTAAAGGGTACAACAGAAGAATGAGCACTCCGTTCACATTGGAATCTGAGCTCCAACGTCAAATATTTACGAGAATTTTCGAGTCTGTGGAAACCAGAGCTTTTAGATTAAGAAATGATGCCAGACGTCACTCAATTACAAGAGGTAATAATTGTGCAATGTTTGAGGTTGCTGCTTTTTCATATAATGCAGCTGCCGGTCTAAATTCCACTTTTCAAACTGGCGGAATGACAAATGCCTGCTCCTACTGTGGTGCTCTAAAGTGGAAAGGTGAAGTGCTAGGCATATGTTGTTGCAGTTCCAAAGTTGTTTTGCCTATACTTCTAGCCAATTCAAAACCTTTAGAGTCGCTGATGTCTGAAACGACTGAGATATCAAGACATTTCTTGGTTAATATTAGAAAGTACAATTCCTGCTTTCAATTGACATCTTTTGTCTCCACAAATACGAGCAAGGATTTTCGCATTTAAATATGTATTCGATTTTTTTTGTACTTGACTAAAATTATTGAATTCTTTCTTTTGATTGTTTTTATTCTTATAGTGTTTTGGTACTGCATATCAAGTTCCATATTATTTCATTAACACTTCAATGCATTTTTGTATTATACATGTTTCACTATTTACATCTAACTAATTTAGTATTTACAACAGAAGTGTAGTATTCCATTTGAGATTTCATTTCTTTGATTCTTTATTCTGATCGTGATTAAGTTGGTAAAGGGAAATCAGGTTGATTTTTAATTTTGTGCAAACATTTTTTTCTAAATTAGGAACCTTTCTCTTAAACACAAACTTTTATATCCTTCAACAGTTCCCCAGCAGCGCGGGGCTACGCAGCTAGTTCTTTATATTAACTTCCCTTGCGTTTGCCGATGGGAGTGGAATTTGCGGAGACCTAATTATCCCCTTTCCGTCATCCAATCGTGAAGAAACTTGGCAGATATTTGGCAGATTCGTTTGACTTCAAGACTCTTAATTTAAATTGAATAATAGATATTTATACATATATTTATACAAGACATACAATTGTTAATTCGAACCCCCTCATTTTTACTGTTCACAAGCCACCACCGAATGTGATACAAATATAGATTTAAATATTATCCATATTGTTACGAATCTCTGTATATTTGTAAATATTTCGTAGTATTAATTATGTAAAAAGGGAAATTTATGTACACTTCGCATAAGGCAGTGCAAGAGTTCTTTACTTCGCTTTCCTGCAATGCGTCTCTTAATGCTTACAAACGAGTTCTACAGAGATCATGCTGGAAAACGAATTTTACAAGAGGCTGGCTATTTAACATTACGGTTAATGGCAATCTCACCAAGTTGGCGACGGTTTTGGCGATGAATTTTGGTAGCCAAATTTGGCGAGAAATCGCCAAATGTCGCTAAACTTATGGATCATTTGGCGACATTTTCGGTCCCCGTGTACATGTATAGGGCTTTTCGACTTCGATCTGGAAAATCCTCCAAATTTCTATCTCAAGAAGGTTCACGAAGTATTGACTTTCATATATAAGGCCGGCCTTGAGTCTAGTTAGTGAGTTATCTAGTTAGTTGTCTCTCAGCGAGCATTCAGAGTAGTGAACTGTATTGCATTGTCTTGTGCGACGATTTATAGCAGTTGTGTATCTAGTTTTTAACAGCTGTTTGAGCTCCATTATTGTGTGAAGAGCTGTATTGAGTCATGTCGGATTCGCGGTGTGCGTGTTCTACGAGGGAGTTCTGACCGATTCATTAAAATTTAAATTAAGACCCCAGAACACAGTCTTCCAGGCCGAGCTCGCTGCCATTCTTATGGCGGTGGGCTGGGCCAGGGAGAGACAGCTAAATGTCAATATTTTTTCTGATAGCAAGTCCTCAATCGAGTCACTGACTAGTACCGATAATAAATCTAAAATCCTATATAATTTTAAAAACTGCCTCAACGAATATAAAGACCACTTCAACCTTTACTGGATTAAAGCCCATGCAGGAGATCCAGGAAACGAAACTGCGGACCTCCATGCTAAAATGGGGGCCGCAGTTGGTACACCCTATAATTTACCCATACCATATTCATTCTTGAAATATAGTTGCAAATTAATAATTAATAAATGGTGGCAAAAATCATGGAAATCAACTACAGGCACAGGAAACAATAGAGTCAGGACATATTTACCCAATGCTATAAATACATCACAAATTACTAATAGATATCTTGTATTTTTTTTGACAAACCACGGACCTTTTCTGCAATATCTTCACCGATTTAAATTGAAAAACAATAACTGCTGTTCATGTGGCTCGATTGGGGATGCCGACCATTATATTTTTGAATGTCCCCTTACCAGGGGTTGCCACTTGACCAGACCGTCGGAATTAAATAAACCAAAATGGCTGGAATTAGTCCAAAGTAATTATAACTCACTAAACAAAATAGAAAAATCAATCAAAATCTCTAAGGAATCGTGTAACCCCCCATCAACAAATACTACAGCGTAATTTATCTCCTTAAAAGTTTTTCAGTCCCCTTATCAACCTTCCACTCGTTGGTCAAAAGGTGAATGACAGCCGGAATTCTTGGGAAAACTTTGTATTAAATATTTTTTTAGGGTACAATAATCTTATGTACAAACTGATCTTTGTTTAAAAATGAATCTAATATCTATCTTAAATGTCTATGATCGATAACCTTTTATATCGACTTGGCCTAACTTAGTTTGCGTTTAATTTTATATAATACAATTCAATCTGATTTAACTTGTTTTAATTTTAAATTGACTTAATTTGACCTTTAATTTAAAATTTAACCCAATCAAACTTGTTTTAATTCAATTTACCTAATTCAATTTTAATAATTTCTGACTTCCTGGTTCCTCATCGGCCGTGGTGGATTCAACTTAACTTTATATAATTATCTTTAACTTTGCCAAGGTCCTGGGTCCCTTAATAAACTTTCTTATTAAATAATTGCTTAAAAAAAATTTAATTCAATAAATTTCATACTTATAATTTTATAAACTATAATAATTAAAATATATCTATACTTAATAATATTTTATATTTAAATCTTATTTAAATTGACAAAATTTAGGAACTACCCTATGCTCGGTATACCCAGGACCTAACCACCCCCACAACACAGGTGTGAGAGTGGGTTTGCCCCTAATACACATTTATCACAGTTCTTATATCCTAATATAACCCAATTTAACTTATACTATACAATACATGTTAGTCATATACAATTTTCGACCACATTCATACTTTTGGGTACCCACTCTTCATCTGTACTGCAATAGAACACATATAATATATTAATTAATACAGATTATATTAGGCGGTACTACATCCATCACAATCACACAATTAACATACACACACACAGTTAGTCCCTCCGATATTAAGCGCACGCGATTACAGTTTTTGCTCTTCACACTACCCATACCACCATGGCCGATTCAGAGGATAGAACCAGGAACCACAATGATACGAGCAGTGCAGAAAGCCGGTGCCCTACCGACCAGGCTGCCTGGCGGTGAGGGGCCGGCTTCTTTTAATTATTTTAAATTTAACTTTTCAATATATTTACTGTACAAACCGAAACTAAAATTTGCAATATCATTTATTTACTTACTTTTTAATTGACCCTATTGATACAAGTATTGATAGTTTCACTCTATTTTTATAGTATTTTCATTCCATTTAAAGATCCCGGCTGTCTTCCCTTTTATCTCAATTTTATCTTAATTTTTGTAGGGTCCACTGGGAGACCCCTGGTTCAAGACCACTATTTCTAATTGCTTTATTTTAATAAACCTTTACAAATTACTTGTATACATCACAACAAAACTTAATTTTAAGCCCCCCCCCCCCCCTCCATTAAAACTCACCCCCTAAATAATTTTCACCCCTTAGTGCAAACTAAGGCTTTTACTCAAACAAACCAAACCCAAATTTACAATAGAACATTGGGCAATGGGGTCTTGCGAACCTATCCCATTGTATCATATTCAATAAACCCCTTTTATTCAAAAACCAAATTTTTTCGTAGGGTCCATTGGAAGACCCCTGATCCAAGTCCACTTTTTATAATTGTCTTAACCACCTTAATAATTGAATTTCTAATAATTTTTTTTTAAATATAAAGGTCTCCCAGTTACCCTGGGGTAAGGAGCAAACCCCCTGGGTTTGCTACACCCATAGTGCTATTACCCATAGTGCTTGTATTTTATCAATAAAGTAAACCAAACCTAAAGCACAACTGATCCTATTTAAATGCAATTAACCTTTAATAAACTCTTTCAGTACAACTGATCCTGATTCTATTAAAGCTATTTTTATTTTTGGTAAACTTAATATTTAAACACTAATAAATTTTTAAGCACAACTGATCCTGATCTTATTAAAACTGAAAGAGAGGAAAACACACAATTAATGAAAAAATAAGAAATAATTAACAAATATTTATAGCCTTTCAACGGGTTAGACGCAGAGGGACTTTAATGCGATTTTGGAGGTGTGGTCTATATGGTGAGATTTGGGATGTTATTAATACTATAAAAAAAAGGAAAAAAAGAGAAAAAAAAATAAAAAGGAATTTTTATAAATAAATAATAATAATAAATGATAATTAATTAATAATATAATGCTATATAATGATAAATTGTTAAGTTATAATTTTTGTCTAACCTAAATGTTCCATGTTGTATTCATGTTCCTCGTTCTTGTTCTTGTTTTTTGTTGTGTATGATAGAAGAATTGCTTCCCTGTAGTATTATTTGTATCAATCTGACTATATATTATTCACATGTATAATTTTTATATTCTATATCCCGTTATTTTAATGTCAACCAATTACTTCTTATATCTTAAATATCCCATGTAAAAAACTCACCTAAATTTAAATAAAGCTGCTCCGGCAGGGCGGGGCGCTCGGGAGATCTCCTTCCGGGCTGGGGTGTCGCTCCTCCTCCCGGCCGGAGGTACAAAAGGCTCTAAACCCGAAAGGGTGAGTCCTCTGGCTTGGGCAGTCTAATTAATTAACCTCATGAAGTAAGGTAATACAAACCTCGTTTTAAAATTTGAGTGTTACTGTTATATTCAAAGATCAATTATCGGATTTTATTGTTTCAAATTAACTTGCTGTAGGGGATGAAGGGGAGATGAGAAGTGGGGGGGGGGGGAGAGAGAGGCGATTGGACTTTTGGGCAGTCGTAAATTTTCCTTAGAATAGGCCTTGGGTCCCGTGGTTCATAAACCAAGTTTTCGACCTCCTAACCGTTGTGCGTTCTCTGTGGTGCACCAAAAACTGAGCCGTTTTTCAGTCTATACGTCATAACTCTTTGTCAATGCCTCTTAGAAACAAACATTATATTCAAAAGTTGTAGAATATTAAATTTTCTACAACTTTTGTGTACAATTTGCTTTTGTAAAGATATTATGTAAAGAGTTACGTAGCATCAAAGTAAAAACTTTTTCGTAAAAATGCTGCTTTTTTAAGTTTTTTGCCGAATTTTTCAATTATATCTTCATAACAATAAGTCGTATGGAAAAATATATTGCACAAAAGTTGTAGATCTATAAATTTGCTATAAGTTTTTTACAAAAAGTTACTATCTAGTAGGGATGGAACGGATGTGAGTTTTGCCGGATACCGGATTTCGGATATCCGGGGTACCTTGTCTACCGGATACGGATATCCGAAACGGATTTCACCGGATATCCGGCCGGATATTCGGTCTATATACTAAAAACGATAGTTATACGATATGCTATACGAAAAAAATGGTCATGATGTGAAGTATTAAGTAAATTATAATTAGTGGTTAGCGCACCGCACTGCATGCCACAGGTCCATGGTTTGATTCGCGGACTGGGCAAGGTTGACTTAGCTGTTTATACCTGAAAGAAATAAACTGAGGAGGACCTTGCATGCTTGGGAACTAAACACTGGGGTTCGGCGTCAGAATGACCATCTGACTGAAACATCTGCTATGTGACACACAAATGCCACAGTCGAGAAAGCTGAGCTGGGCCCAGCAGGCCTTAGTCCACACGGGCTGTCGCGCCACTGCCCTAATAGCACACCTCCTCCCAGGGAGGTCCCTGGGAAGTCATTCGTAGTCCCGGGGATGACTGGGGATTTCCTAGGGACCTCTCGGGGAGGATGTGTGCTATTAGGGTGAGTTAGTTTTTTTTATTTAAATTTAAGTTGATGAGTGAAAGAGATCTTTGTTGCTGATTTTATATTTTGTAATATTGATACTTTTAGTTTTTCATATAGTTCTGGCAGGGCTTTATCACGAAAATAATTTCTATTTGGAAGCGGATAACGAGGAGCTAGATATTTTAATAACTGACCAAAGCCTTCTTTATTCACAATGGAGAATGGTTCAGCATCAAGAGCCATTAACTCACCTAAAATTATATTAAATTTTTTTTTTTACAATGTTGAAGTGCAAAATATAGCTACTTTCAATTTACTTCATGCATTGTTTATAATTGATAAATGATTACAAAATTATACTGGAGGCATTTGTTAATAACAAAAGATTTATTTTAAATATTTAATGAAATTGAAGTCTATTTTTTTTTTTTTTTTGTAATGCACCTACAACATTACGGTTTTAAAGAAATCTCGTAGAAAACTTAAATTGGATCAATCGGAATATTCCGTCTTTAAATATAAACTTAAAAAATTTCGAACCCAAAATTCATCCAACATTATGTTATACCATATTTAAAAAATATATATTTAATATAAACAAACAAAATTAGTACTTACATATTTTTGTGGTTAAGGCTTTTGCTTTAGGATCATCTAAACTCCACAATTTTGGTACAAATAATTTCGATTCCAATGTTGTCTGCGTGCATTTCTTGTTTTGATGAATTGTTTTTTCTTGTTAATCAATATTTGATGCATTTAGTGAGTCTTTAAAGCTTCGGTGAATTTCCGTATGCACACTCATTAAATGGTTCCATAAGGGTTTTGTGGAAAAGGATTTTGGGCTTTTGCCGCGCACATTTTTTAAACGATTCTGTGGAGCAAGTAACACATAGGGCTTTGCTTTCGTCATTTCCCATTAATTTTAAAATACTTCCAAATGGGTGATTTTAAATGAGCCATTATTAAAAATTATAAATTGGATTGTAATTGGAGAAAACTAAAATTCAAGGCATTCTAGAGAGCTAAATATAATTCCACATTGTGCCGCTGCTTTAAAGACCTAAAAATTACAATACTTCATTTTACGTCAGAAAAAATACACCAGCTTTCAACTTCTGCCAATGAAAAATCAGAAATTAGACCATACCATTCACAGCATAAAGGGGTAGGGTATTATCGTCGATAGAACAAAAAAAAGCATTGAGGATTGCGCATTGACTATTTATTGCTTTTTACTCGCTAGCAAATGTCAGAAAAAAAGGAAGAAGTGAGAATAACTAAAACTCTTAAGTCACTTATGTTATGGAAAAAAAGTACTATTTATTAGTATTTCGGTTCGAGTTTTACGGAGAAGCATTCAAATATAACATCTGGAATTAATCAGATCATAAACTTGGAATAAAAAGAACATATTGCAAAACACGTATGAAGGATGTGTATGGAAAAAGATTGGAGGAATGATTTATGCTTATGGGGGGGGAACTCGGCGTCAATAATACGGCGCCTCTTTCTGTTTTCGTTTTCTAATTTGACTGCAATTTATGTCCAAGAAAAAAAAATTAAACAAAAAAAAAGTGTAGGATGCGGTGTTTCCTTTGTGCGAAAAAGATCATTATTTTTTTCAAAAAATTATTTCTTGTGGATACCTGGTGGTCGGATATACAGCCGGATATCCGAATGAAATTATCGGATGTCCGGTATTTCAAATCGGATATCCGACGGGGTTTCGGATATTGAAAAATCAGCCGGATATGCCGGATATCGGATATTTGCCGGATATCCGTTCCATCCCTACTATCTAGGACTAATAACTAAGGAGCTACTCTTCTTTGAAGGTTTACGAGATGATAACCTATAATATTTTATGTATAGGTAGGGGTTTAAAAATAGCTTCTTACTGCAGAGTCTGACAATATATAATACTAATGATAATGTAAAATAAAGAGTGGAAATATATTAAATAATGTTTATATCTATAGATAATAATAGTAATGTAAAATTTACCATTTTGCCGTGATGCACCAAAAATGTCTGCATTCAGAAATAAAAATGAGAAACAGACTGCATTCAAGTGGCTAATTCTAAACTATGTGGGTTACAGATCTTTTGAGATAGAATAAAAAAATCTTAATTGAGATTTGCCACTGCCGAATTCAGGGAAGAAGATTAGAAAAACCGAAAAAAAGTTTATAGTGCTTTCTTTCTCACCCCTCTCCACCACTAACCATCTCCACAGAATATTAGCCACTCAGAGTAGTTACTTAGTATTGGAATACATGCGTTGTAATGATGGCTGCTTCGTCGAGTCCAATATTACAGCAATTTGCAAAGATCTTCCTAGATCCTAATGCCAGTGTTTCAAGCATCACTGAAGCAGTATCAACCATTCTTGTTGCTCTCTATGGTGGTGACAGTGCAACAACTTTAAATGCTTTACGTTATAAGCCAAGTTTTCCAAATCAACATCTGGCAGCAAGTTAAATCTGTCAAAGCTACCACTGACCCAAGAAGCTGCATGTCTTTCGCACATACCATCAAGTAAAGACATGGATGGGCCAAATGAAAAGTCTTCTGGTCTGGGGGTAGAAGAAGGACAGTAAAGGACTTCCCTTACTAAAAAAAAAGGTATTTTAAAGGTATTTTTAAGGTTTAAACTAGGTATTCAAGGTTTTATTAGGTATTTTTGAGGTTTTAACTAAAAATACCTCATGGAAAAATACCTAACTCAAGGTATTTTAAGGTATTATTTTTAGAAACCTAAAGAAACCTGCGAAGCTTCAGGTATTTTTAAGGTTTTGGAAAGGTTTGTGATAAAAACCTCCAGATTCTAAAGGTTTTACTAAGGTATTCAGGTGAATACCTTTTAATACCATGACTAAGGAAGGTATTTTAAGGTTTTTTCTGTAAAACCTAAAGAAACCTGTGAAGCTTTAGGTATTTTTAAGGTTTTGCAAGGTTTGTGATAAAAACGTCCAGATTCTAGAGGTTTTACTAAGGTATTCAGGTGAATACCTTTTAATACCATGACTAAAGGAATGTATTTTAAGGTTTTTCTTTAAAACCTAGAGAAACCTATGAAGCATATAATGTATTTTTCAGGTTTTGCATGGTTTCTGATAAAACCTCCAGATTTTAAACGTTTTACTAAGGTATTCAAGTGAATAAGTGAATACCTTTTAATAACATTGCTAAAGGAATAATAATAATAATAAATAATAATAATAAATGATAATAAGTAATAATAATAAATGATAAATGATAAATAATAATAAATAATAATAATAAATAATAATAATAAATGATAAATAATAAATAATAATAAATAATAATAATAATAAATAATAATAAATAATAATAAATAATAATAATAAATAATAATAATAATAAATAATAATAATAAATAATAATAATAAATAATAATAATAAATAATAATAATAAATAATGATAATAATAAATAATAATAAATAATAATAATAAATAATAATAAATAAGTAATAAATAAATAATAAATAAATAATAATAAATAAATAATAATAAATAATAATAAATAATAATAATAAATAATAATAATAAATAATAATAATAATAATAATAAATAATAATAAATAATAATAATAAATAATAATAATAAATAATAATAATAAATAATAATAATAAATAATAATAAATAATAATAAATAATAATAATAAATAATAATAATAAATAATAATAATAAATAATAATAATAAATGCATTCCGCATTTAATTTTTTTTTTTTTTTTTTTTTTTTTTTTAAAGTACATGATAAATTATAATTTGAAAATTGATTTAATTTTTTTTGCATGAGGAATGAAACAAAAGCAAAATCAGTATTCAAGTGCATAAGAAAAAAAATCAAAACACTTAAATTAATTGGTTTACTTTTTAGAAACCTAAAAACACCTGTGAAGCTATTAAGTATTTTTAAGGTTTCGCGAGGTTTCTGATAAAAACCTCCAACGTAAAGGATTTGCAAGATATTTTAGGGGATGACGTAAGGATTTTGATTGGTCACGTGCTATCACTATCCAATCAAAATACGAGTGACCTCTGCCTTCATCCTGTTCCAGACCAGACGTGTTATGAAATATAAAATGGCGTACCCTAACCTATCACGAACATGACCACGTTGTTGTCATAATTATATGAAGCAACTTTCCATTACCCTGATACAAGGTAAGAAAAGTTTTGTAATTCGAAAATGTGTTCTGTTGTATAAAATTTGCAGCGTACTGGTTGTTTCGATTTTTGTTATTCATTTGATATACTTCATTGAAATGTAGTGTGTAGAGTTGAACGTAATGCAGATGAATGCTTTTTGTAAAATATAAGACATTAAATCATTTAGATTTCTCCTGTTATTTACTAGCTAATTTGAAGGCTAAAATTCAAAAAGTTGTGTATTTCAAAAAGTAATTTGAATGAAATTTGTTGTTAAACATTACGATATTTATCTGAAATGGAGTAGTTTAAATTCTGGTGATTGATGATTTAATTAGTTGCAAATTTTAAATTCCAACAATTTTTGCAGGATTGCATTGTATTTTTTTTTTTTTTTTGGAGTTAAGTGCTTTTAATCCCTTTGACATCTTGTCCCTTCCTTGTTCAGTATCAACCATACAATGCTGTTTCAAGTACAGTTGTTATAAGTTTAGCATTAAAAACATTTATTTTATTTTGGAAAATTATGCTTTTGATGTACAATAAAGAAATTTAAATATATTTTTAGGCATTCTTTACTGACTCCACTCTTGAAGGAACATCCTGACTGTTACAAATAGATTAATACTATTACATTCTCTGTTTATATTAATGTTTGCGCATGCGCGCCAAATGTATAAGAAGAAACACTGGATGAAAAGAAGAGGAGAAGAGATGTAACCTTGGCAGAGAGCAGATATCAGCTCTGCTGCTCTCAATGCATTTACGTATTAAAATTGTTATATAAAAATTCTCCCTTAGTCGATATCGTTATTTCCCCCGGACTTGTAAGATTTATTTAAGGTGAAGTTTTCTATTCACAACATGTGGCATCCCTGCCGGGACTAAGCGTCGCGTTTGCGACAGATATCGACTACGTACGATAAAATGAATTTAGAAACAACTAAGCAGAAACGTGCGTCAGTGCGGAGTGCTTTTACGAGAGCTGCAAATAAATTAAGCACTTTGCTTGATGACGTGTCGGACACAATGGAACTGGAAATCAGCCTTGACCAGTTATCAGAGAAAGCTCAACAACTAAGAATCCTAGATGACAACTTTCTCTTACTTTATCAACAAAAGGGTTGTACGTCGGATGAGTACCAACAAGAGTATGATGTATCCGAAGAATACCATGAACGATTGGCTGCTTTAAGAGTTCTAGTCAAGAGAAGATTGAATCCTCGGATTACTACTGAAACGAGAGTTTCAAATGCAGGTGCGTTGGCAGACATCACTACTGCGACCTCTGGACAGAAGAAGAAGTTACCGGAGATCGAGCTGCGGAAGTTTGATGGAGACCCAAGGAACTGGCTAAGTTTTTGGTCCCAATTTTCTAAGATAGACGAGGATGCAAGTCTCGACAAAAGGGACAAATTCCAGTACCTTATTCAAGCCACACTGGAGAATTCCCCGCCCAGGCGAATAGTTAACTCCTTCCCGTCAACGAGTGCTAACTACCGCAAAGCTGTGGACTACCTTTAAAGAACGATTTGGAAAAGAAAGTGTCCTAATACAAGTTTACATAAGAGATCTACTCACTTTAGTGATCAGTGACAAGAGAAACGTAAACTTGTCAACATTGTACGACCAACTACAGACTCAATTACGTGCCTTAGAGTCTTTAGGATTAACCAAGGACAGATATGCTGACTTCTTATTTCCACTCGTTGAGTCTGCACTTCCAAGTGATTTAATTCATATTTGGGAGAGGCAAAGAGGATTGTCTATGGAGGTAACGGGTAAGACGGATTTTGACAAATTAATAGATTTTGTTAAAAATGAAGTTGAATCTGAATTTCGAGTTAATATGGCTAAGGAATCTTTTGTTTCTGAAAAAGTAAATATTTCTAAGAAATTTAATAAGGTAGAAACTAAGATTATTCCTACTACTTCTGATCTATTGTTTAATGATAAATCTGTATCGCATGATAAAAAATTTAAGAAATCTGATACTTGTATATTTTGTGAAAAATATCATTCTTCAGAGAGTTGTAATGAAGCTGCTTCTATGAGTTTAGATTGTAAGAAAGAAATCATTAAGAAAAAGAAGGCTTGTTTTGTTTGTCTCAAACTTTATCACCAATCAAATTCATGCAGATCTAGACATAAGTGCCCCTTATGTCAACGAAGGCATTTTATTTTGTTATGTCCTGATTTGGCCTCTAAACAAGTTGAAAATCTTTCAACTAGAGAAAAAGAAGAAAACAAAACAAATACGCTTAATAATAATGTCTTGCAACTCTCTGATGTATTGCTTCAAACTTTAATTGTAAGATTGCATAATGGTCCTAAAGAAATGTTAATAAGATGCATTTTTGACACAGGTTCATGTAAGTCATATATTTGTAATAATATAGCTAAGGTTATGAATTATGAACCAATTGGAAAAACTAAGTTAAAACATTCTCTTTTTGGCTGTGTTGAAACAGAAGAAAGTGTGCATGATAATTATTTAATTGAAGCAAGTAGTGTTGATAGAAAATATCAATGTAAATTTGAAGTTTTAAGTGTACCGAATATTTGCTCTGATATAAAACAGGTCCCATCTGGTCCGTGGATAAAAACACTCCAAAATCAAGGAGTTAAGATTTATGATTTAGAAAATACGCAACTAAAAGTAGAAAAGAGAATTGCTTTATTGATAGGATCAGATATTTTGGGAAGATTGCTGACAGGGCGAATACTAAATTTGAAGAATACGAGCCTCACTGCACTTGAGAGTAGGTTGGGATGGTCTTTAATAGGCCCCATTAATTCGTTTCCAAGTGATAGTGCGGAAAAGAAGGGAAAGTCGGCGAGCCATCTGGTTAATACCTCCTTGTTGGCGAGGGGAAATGTATCTCAGACTTATGGGCATTAGATACCATCCAGATCTCGGAATCTGCCATTAATCAATCTAAACAAGATTTAGAAGTTGAAACGCAGAAATATTTTAAAGAAACCATTGGCATTAATGATGAAGGGAGATACGAAATTTCACTTCCATGGGTTGTAGATAAAACACTTTTGCCAGATAATAAAGTATTGGCAGAAAAGAGCCTTTCTAGTACAAAAAGAAAATTAATAACTTCGAATAATTTTGATAATTATGGGAAAGTTTTTGTTGAATGGTTATCACTGGGTATCATTGAAAAGGTAAACAATGCAGGGGAGGGTCTTCATTATTTAGCCCACAGACCTGTTTATAAGGAAAATAGTCAGACGACAAAAATAAGACCAATTTATAATGCGTCTGCGCACTTAACAGGTTGCCCTTCGTTAAATGATTGTTTAGCTACTGGACCTATTTTAATAGAATTGATACCATCATTACTTAATAAGTTTCGAAAGTATAAAATTGGAGTTACGTCAGATGTAGAAAGGGCTTTTTTACAAATTTCTATTAAAGATAAGGATAGAGATTTTTTAAGATTTCTGTGGTTCGATAAAGATGACCCAGAAAAAATAGTAGAATTCAAACATAAGAGAGTAGTGTTCGGACTAACTTGTAGCCCGTTTTTATTGGCCGCGACAATTCAATATCATTTAAGTCAAGTTCCAGGGAATTTAAGTAACACAGCAGAAGTCCCTTAAGATAGCGTTTTACGTTGATAACTGTGTAACAAGTTTTAATTCTGAAATAGAAATGAAAAAATTCGTTCTGGAATCTCAAATAATTATGTCGTCAGGTCACTTTAATTTAAGGGGTTGGAAATCAAATCTACCAAACGCGGTTTTTGAGGAACAGCCTCCAATCGAAAATAAAATACCACTTCTAGGTTTGGAATGGGATACAGGTAAGGACAATTTGTCTTGTATCGTGAAACAATTTGACGAATCGGATGAGCTAATAACAAAAAGGATAGTGTTGGCTGTTGCAAATCAATTGTATGATATTATCGGATATGCAATTCCTGTGATGTTGTTACCTAAATTGATTTTACAAGAAACGTGGGATTTGAAACTTAAGTGGGATGAAGAAATTCCGAAACGTTTAAGCAATAAGTTTAAGGTATGGCGACAACAATTGCATTTGTTATCTGATATTAAAATTCCTAGATGGCTAGGTTTTACGGAAAATAATGACTCGATAAGTTTGCATTTGTTTTGTGATGCGAGTAAATTGGCCTATGGTGCCTGCGTGTATATAAGAGTGGTAAGTAAAGGTTTTGTAGATATTAGGTTAGTTAACGCAAGATCGAGAATAGCACCTTTAAAGCCTATCACTATACCTCGTTTAGAACTTCTCGCTTGTTGCATAGGGGCAAGGTTATTGTCTTCAATAATTAAGGATCTTAATATTTCTGACGCTAATGTGCATTGTTGGACTGATTCCACTACAGTTTTGTGTTGGCTACGAATAGATCAAAATTGGGGGATTTATGTCTTAAATCGCGTTAGAGAAATTCGTCTTTTGACTCCTACTGTAATATGGAATCATGTTCCGGGAGCTCTAAATCCTGCCGATTTGGCTTCTCGTGGATGTTCCGTAGAATAATTAATGATTAGTAAATGGTGGGAGGGACCGGATTGGTTACTTGAAAAGGAAGATAATTGGCCAAAATGCAATGACGAGCCAGATGAGGACCTGGTTAATGCAGAGAAACGGAAAACTATAATTGTTACATTAACAAAAGATAATGAAAATGGTAATTGGTATTATAAATATTTCTCATCTTTTAAAAGGATTGTTAGAATGATTGCTTGTATATTAAGATTTTATAATAACTTGAGAAATGTAAATAAAAACTTTTCTAAGGATTTATCGGTTGTAGAAATAGATAAAGCAGAAATATCTCTATTGTTATTAATTCAAAAAGAATCATTTACTAGTGAAAAAGATGAGAATCTTAAAAAACTTAGACCAATGGTCGATAGTAATGGATTAATTAGAGCTAAGACTAACGTCGCATATCGTGACGATACAAATGACTTTAAATTTCCAATTATTTTACCATCAAAACATCCTGTAGTAAAGTTGTTGATAATAAGCACACATAATGATTTATTGCATGGAGGTACGTCTATGCTGATGTCTCATTTAAGAGAAAAATATTGGATTTTGAAATCACGTAAAACTATAAGAAATTGTATTTTATCATGTATAAAGTGTCAAAGATTTAAGGCAACAAGGTGTGATGCTGCTCCGGGCATCTTGCCCAACGATAGAGTTCGTGATGCTGCAATTTTTGAAGTTGTAGGATGTGATTTGGCGGGACCCCTTTATTTGAAAGATGGGAGAAAATCCTACATAGTTTTATACACCTGTGCAGTCTATCGAGCAATACACCTGGAGTTAGTCACATCCTTGAGTACTGAAATCTTTTTTCAATCATTAAGACGTTTTGTTGCACGTAGAGGCCGGCCAACCACCATTTTCTCGGACAATGGAACGAATTTCCTTGGGGCAGAGAGAGCTCTTGAAACCCTTGATTGGGATACTCTCTGTTCAAAAGCCGCTGAGCAAAAAATTTGTTGGAAATTTAACCCTCCGACAGCTGCTTGGTGGGGTGGTTGGTGGGAGCGGTTGATCCAAATGGTGAAACAAATTATCCGCAAGATTCTAGGTCGTGCTTCTCTCGATTACGAAGAGTTACTCACCGTGCTATGTGATTGCGAAAGAGTAATTAATTCGAGACCTCTCACTTATGTGTCGGAAGATGTGGAGGACGGTTCTCCGTTAACTCCCGAAATGTTTCTGCGCGAAATAAAAGAATCTGGAGTGCCAGATATTGATAATGTAGACAAAGAAAAATTAAGTAAGAGAGCAAAGTATCTACAAAAAATTAGGGAATTATTAAGACGAAGATTTCGCTCAGAATATTTGGGGCAATTGAGGCAGCAGGCAATTAAAGATTCGAAATTTAAGCCTCTCAAAGTAGGAGAAATTGTTCTTCTCGAAGACTCTAATAGGAAACGCGCTTATTGGAATCTAGCACGTGTGATAAAACTCATTCCTGGTCGAGATGGGCACATAAGACTTGCACTTGTTAAAACTGAAAGTACCGAATTTTTAAGACCAGTTCAAAGGTTATACAGACTGGAAATGGATAACAACTTAGAGAATCAGGACACACAACCAATTCCTTTGACCACCAGTGGTGGTAGAGTTGTGAAAGTACCTGTACGAGTGTGAAAACAAATTGTATTCTTTTGTATTTTGAATATCAATGTTGATTTAAATTCTTTGTTTTATATTTGTATTGTGTTTTGTGTATAGATAATACATTAAGTAGTTTGTAATGAATATATGTGTATATTGTTTTGAGTGTTTTAGATTAAGGTACACTCAAAAGGTGGGAGTGTGTTACAAATAGATTAATACTATTACATTCTCTGTTTATATTAATGTTTGCGCATGCGCGCCAAATGTATAAGAAGAAACACTGGATGAAAAGAAGAGGAGAAGAGATGTAACCTTGGCAGAGAGCAGATATCAGCTCTGCTGCTCTCAATGCATTTACGTATTAAAATTGTTATATAAAAATTCTCCCTTAGTCGATATCGTTATTTCCCCCGGACTTGTAAGATTTATTTAAGGTGAAGTTTTCTATTCACAACACTGACAGAATAGATTTTGTCCATCATCGATGTTGTCTTCAATAACAGTGGTTAGTAGGGAAAGTTCAAATACTCGCCACTTCCTAATGACAGGGACGATTTAGTGCTCCAGAAAAACTCTGTATTTCAGTCGAGTCTGTTTCACAGGTAAAGTTCTTTCAAATTGAAATTTAACATTTTCAGAATTCAATTAGTCGATGTGTCACAAACGTGCCTCCCCTTTTCCCAAAATGAAAATGCGCCCCCTCTCTCTGAAAAAAAAAAGCATTTTTAATTTTGGCTGAAAGGGAAAAGCTATACAATTTGTGGTTTCTCTTTCATAATTCCTATGCTAACTTCGTCCTCAGGTCAACACCTCAGCTGTAGAATTAAACAGAACAGAAATTATAAATTTGTTTGGAATATTGGCATAATTTACATTTTAAGAATTCAAAGAAAAACCTGTGTCAATATATGAAGCTTGAGTTTCTTTTTTTAGCAAGGTTACAAATCAATTGTCCCGTTTGTACATATTGCAGTCAATTATTGTTTGCCCAGATGTTTATTTTTAAGAATGCAAAAATTAACTATTCTAGTTGCACCACTATTTGTAAAATAGCGGTGGAACTTAAGAGAGGAGGCAGCTTCTCCCCCTATAAAATTTTCAAAGGTAAGGCACAAAAGGGAAAGTTCGATAATTAATCACTTATAATTCATTTTTTTAATCAAAAAATAGTTTAATTCGGTGTTTATTATGGAGTTATTTAGATGCTTGATGACACTTGAAATATTTTAGTGGCACTTTATACGTAGAGAGGTTCCCATATGCACGATTTCTCCTCAGGGACTCATATTAACATATTTAGGGGTCCAAAAACTCAGTTGTAGAGAATAATTTATTACTATAGTTGTCAAATGATATTTAAGTGTTCAGGCACTGCACTTGACGGGGCCTTAAAACTTCAAAATTGTGCCTATAATCATCAACGTTGGAATAAATTTTGTAAGGCCCCTGCATGTAAAGATGTTTAACTTGAAAATTTTGAATTTATGTGAAATTTTTTTTCTATTACATTTTATAAATACTTTGCACTAATCTATTAATTAATCCTATTTAATTATTGAAATGATGAAGCACTTAGGGCCCACACACAATTCAAATATGTTCTATCACCCAAATTGTTATCAAAAACTGCTTATGACCCCTGGAAATATTTAAGTATAATAACTTATTATAAATCCAAATTGAAAAACTTGCTTTAAATTAAAAAAAAAAAAAAATGTATGTCGAGTACGGTAAAGATGCCAATTGTTTTTTCGTCCCTCTCTTAGCAGTTTTATACAGAGAAATGCCATTTTCTCTCCAAATTTTAAATTCATTTATTCATTTTTTAACTTTTTTTTTGGAAACCTTACAACTATAATCGGAAAAGAGGTTGTTGAATTAAGACTTTCGTATTACACATGACTTTGCAGTAAATTAAAAAAGGATATCACGACTATCACATTAATATACAAAATAAAAAAAGGGGTCCCGGTAGCCTAATGAATTATGACTTCGTGTTTGTGATGGAAGATTCACAAGTTCGGTCTGGCCTCACCGAATATCGGTGTGTATATTAATGAGGGCTAGTGAACATAAATCCATTGTAACCTCTATACTCTATTGCTGTTGTGTTGGGATTAAGGTGAGAAGTACTCACTCAGATATTTACTTCATTATTTGATCAGAGGTCATTGTAGCAGAAATAGATGACCGGAATAGATTCCCCAAATATTCAAACAAAAATATAAATATATATGATGCAACTGTCAAATTAAAGGTATTATCGTTGTTCTACAACTTGCAAGAATTTAATTAGAAATATTATATAACGAATACACCCTGAGCCTGATGCAAATACTCGTAAGAAATATGCTGATAAATCATTCAACTGAGGAAGGACTATTTATAAAAAAAATTGTGATTGTGGTAGACATACATTTGTTCTTTTTGTATTCCTTTTGTAATATTTTTTGTTACCTCGCAAATTCTGAAAACTAGATATCTGCTCTCTGACTGACAAAAAAATGTATATTAATAAATAAACATTCTATGTGGAACACTTCAAAATAACAATGAAAATCATTACTCTTTAACTCATGCCCTGTGTCTGTACTTGTCTCTGGAGAAATCGATGATGCAATTGCCCAGGCCACAGGAGACAAGTTTGGAATGTTTTATGTGCAGAAAAAATGGCAGCAAAGAAATTATCTGTTGATTATACTTGATTTCTTAAATTTAAATTTATTTGTATTCTGTTTTGCTTCTACTAAAATTATTGTTACATTATTATGACATACTTAGTTTTATCATTGTACATTGTTGTCTCTGTATTATTCCGATTGTCTGTGGACCCAGACGAATGGTCCTTTTCAGGGCCAAAGTCTGACAACTCTCCTTGACTTACTGACTATTTAATGCTTGTTTTAAAAGAAAATTTCCCGGCCCATTTATTTTTCAAGATATTATTTTGAATCTGTGATAATTTCATATCTTTTTGAATATTTTAGTTTTTCATGAGTACCTACTTGCTTGTTCTAAAAAATGTTTGGAGCAATTTAAATACCCTATTCCTATGCATTAATTTTAATTATTTAGAGGATATGCAACTATTCCTTCCTCTAATTATTTTTAAGGATTTATTTGGACTTCACTCTCCAATTTTGTTATATTACTAGCTGCATGAACTCCCATTGTCAGGGACAAGGTTGCAACCCCTTCCCCCTCCCCCATCGTTACATAAAACAATTTAATGTACCTTTTTCCTTGTTTATTCACATATCCAAAAATATTTATATATCCCGGACCCCCAATTCCCCATCGATATCACCCCTCCAAAATTAATTTCCCCATCAATACAGTCATTCCAAAATCCAATTTTCCTTTAATACTGCTATTCCAAAATCTATTTCCCTATCAATACCCTCCCTCCAAAATTCATTTTTCCTTCAATACTGCTATTCTAAAATTTATTTCCTTATTAATACCACCATTCCAAAATTCATTTTTCCTTTAATACTGCTATGCCAAAATATATTTCCCTATCATTACCCTCCCTTAAAATTTATTTCCCCATCAATACCACCATTCCCAAATCTATCTGTGTAAGAAAACCATTGCATCTTATAATGCAGTGTTCCCAGGTGGTTACCATCCAAAGGACTGACCGCTCACGATGATGCTTGACTTCGGTGATAGAACAAGAACCAGTGTGTTCATCTCGGTATGAAACCATACAAACACAAATAAAGCTGAAGACCTCTCGCTACCCAAGTGGTGGCACCCTCCAAGATTTGAAAACTATATTATAAGATGCAATGGTTTTCTTACATAGATAGATTTGGGAATGGTGGTATTGATGGGAAAATAAATTTTGGAGGGAGGGTAATGATAGGGAAATATATTTTGGAATAGCAGTATTGAAGGAAAAATGAATTTTGGAGGGAGGGTATTGATAGGGAAATAGATTTTGGAATAGCAGTATTAAAGGAAAATTGGATTTTGGAATGACTGTATTGATGGGGAAATTAATTTTGGATTGGTGATATCGATGGGGAATTGGGAGTCCGGGATATATAAATATTTTTAGATATGTGAATAAACAGGGAAAAAGGTATATTAAATTGTTTTATGTAACGATGGGGGGAAGGGGTTGCAACCTTGTCCCTGACATATAAATTTTCACACCGGAAATTGTATTATTATACTTAACCAATTATGAAGTGAAATGTAAAAGGCACATATTATTTTAAGAACTTTTGCTAGCTTCTCTTGATGGTGAGAAAGTAATCTTTCTTTATGAGTTCTTAGAAAGGTTGGAATATTGGAGTTGGAATATTGGAGTTGGAATATTGGAGTTGGAATATTGGAGTGTGACAGGGTTTTTGATTTTGAAAAAAAAAAATTATGATTTTATCGTTTGTTTCTGATTTCGAAACAAATCACATATGCCCTGGCTAAAAATATCAAACTATTATTATGAGGATTTAAAATTGTTATTCATATTAAATAGAAATTTCAAATTGAGGCTTTTATCTAGACGAGCGTAGTTGATTGTTTTCCCATAAAATATTTCTTTATTGCAGGTCTTGGAGAAAATTGAGAATTCGTTCACATTATGTGTTTGATAATGCAAAAAAAGTCAATGTTTCAAGAACTGATCTCACTAATATCGAGGAACTACTTCCTCACTTAACTTATGTTACAAAATATTGCACACATTCTGCTATAAAAAAAAATTAAATATTCAGAAGGTAAAATAAACACTTGAGTATATTTTAAAATCCAGAAATAGAAATGTAAGAATATACATATAGATACAATCATGATTTTCAATGGGTATTCAAGTTTTCAGAGTAATCTTTTAAATGTGTTCAGGGTTGTTTAAAAAATATAAAATTAAAGGCTAATATTCAAAATTAATTCTGATTATCGCTTATTTCTTGGTATTTTCTCAAATGAATTGTTAAATTAGTACCCTTCGTGTTGTTAAATTAGTAGCTATACTCTTCATAATTTGATTTACTACCTGTGTTAATATATGGGGAGCTGTTAAACAAATACGGACTTGACGCCTAATTAGTTTCTTATAGAAATCAAAATAAGCATTATTTTGTACTACTTTTAGAGCCGCTTTGAAATGAAAATATTTCGGAGGCAAATAAAGACGGGTTGAATTTTGTAGCCTCCGAATAACTTGTTCTTTTGAATATGTATTGTATGCCTCATTTTATAGCAATTTTATATTTTTAGGGCTTTTTAACAAGTATCATCTGAAGTTTCTTGGGGTGACCGGTACGGTAAACCATGTCTATTCTTATGCAAGATACAGGTGGAAGATCCAGACAGGACAGCCTCAATCTGGAAATTCTTGCAAATTTATGCCGAAAACAAAGTTGCAGAGAAAAGAAGAAAAAAATTTAAAACAAACAGGCTCAAGGCCCAACAGAGTTGGTTGAGTAAAAAATGCATATCCTAAAAATGATTATCCTAATGTAAAATAGTGTTAAGTACATATTAATAAAAATTATTTGTATGATAATTGTGTCAAAGTTATTGGTTCTCTTTTATACACAGTAAAATAGAATGTAATACTTTTCCTAGGTTTTATTAGATTTCTAAAAATTCCTTTTGAGGTCTATTAAAATATGTTTTTAAAAAATATTGTGGAAATTTTGTCAAAAAAAACTTCTACATATTTTAAAATTATTTGTGGTTTACCTTTTAAGTTTATTTTAATGTACTTCATTGACAGATGTTCGAGGAAACTGTTTAGGTAAATACCTTATTGAAAGGTATTCTAGAAAAAAACATTCAGGTTTATATAGAATACCTCCTTAAAAAGTATTCTAAAAAACCGTTTAGGTTTTTATAAAATACCTTATTAAAAGGTATTTTATTGAAACTGTTAAGGTTTTTATAAAATACCTTGTTTTAAGGTATTCTAGGAAACCGTTTAGGTTTATATAAAATACCTTGTTGGAAGGTATTCTAGGAAACCGTTTAGGTATATATAAAATACCTTGTTGAAAGGTATTCTAGGAAACCGTTTAGGTTTACATAAAATACCTTGTTGAAAGGTATTCTAAGAAACCGTTTAGGTTAATATAAAATATCTTGGGACAGGTATTATGGAAAACCTGTTTAAGGTTTTAATCTGCACCATTTAGTAGGTAAAAATACCTTAATAAAATACCTTAAAAATACCTAATAAATACCTCGAAATAAACCTTGAAAATACCTAATAAATACCTCGAAAAAAACCTTGAAAATACCTTAAAAATACCTAATAAATACCTCGAAAAAAAAACCTTGAAAATACCTTAAAAATACCTTAGGATTTTAGTAAGGGTTCTTCCTATTACAACCACCAGGGATTCAGCTCCTCAATCAATTCTGACCTACATTTTCTGCCAGTGCGATATAGGATGCACTAAGGCCTGCGGTTGCATAAAATCCGGTCTCAAGTGCTCCATAATATGTAAAAACTGTCATGGACAAACCTGTGACAATATAGTGGACATCATAATTGATGACATCGATGATGACGGCCCAACATAACTCTTAATTGAAGAAATAGCGGAGTAACTAGCCGAGCCTTCTTGGCTATACGAAACTAAATTTAGGAATTTGTAAGTTTTCTAAATTGTAAGTTTTATTGATATTACTATTATTAGATATAGATAGGGGAAAGTACCCCAAAACGGGATAGCTTATCTATTCTACGCTTTATTTCTTGTTGTGTACAAGGTACATTCCAAAGCTAGATGTCATTTAAAAGTATACCTTTTCAACTACTTAAAATAAGACCTTTGTCACATTTGTTCAATAATATTTATGTGAAAATACTGGTTTCACAAAGTCTTACACGATCCCGTTTTACCCTACCAAGGGTGGGTAAAAAGGGATAGGGATTTTTATGTTATTAGGTTTTTGCTGATTTTACTTTTGATTTAGTTTTTAGAACAAAAATAGGCTACGTTTTTATAGGAAGAAACTTTTTAATTGTAAATTTGAAAAATTACATAACACAGAAATCACATAAAAATGTGTCGTCCTCTGCTCTGGAACAAGCTTCGTGGGCCCATCCCTGGCAGCTCGAGCATTGTATCCAGACTTCTCCAGATTTCGATTCAATTTACAGAGCGTTGCAGAAAATACATGCTTCATCTTTTTCAGCTTCATCTTCTGAAGACGACGACGTCCAACCTTGGCTAATTGATGATTTTTTTTTTTTTATTTATTATTATTATTTTTTTTTTTTTTTTAGTTTTTCTTATGTTAGGTCCATTTTTTTCGATTTTTGAAAAAAATTTCAGATTCAGAGTAACATTGTTTAACTTTATCTGCCTGTTTTGCATTTCCACTTGGTTTTCTTTAACGCCTCGTTTGTTTTCTCTTCGGAACATTCAAGAGACTGGTTTTGGCAGCCCTTTTTTCAGCTTTTGAGTTCTTTCTCGTTCTTTTTTTTTTCACGCTCTTCTTCCAACTCAAGTTTATATGGGCTTCCTGTTATAATTGCTGTTTAGTTGTGATTAGCTTATGTTTTTATAATATCATAGTGCGCACAATGGGTGGTTTTCTGGTTTATCTTTGTATACGCCGCCCCCAAAAAAAGATTTAAAAAAAAAAACTCAACTTTTTTGAATTTAAAACTTAAATTTTTGGTCAAAATATTTTTCTGACTTACAGTTTTAACCTATAACTAAATTTTGTACATAAATCAGGCCAATTATTTGTACCCAAAAGTAAAGTAAATTATTTTATTTCGAAAATATAATTATTTAAAATTAAAATAAATTGTTGTGAATTGATTATACATATTTTAATTCATTACTTATTTCAATTTAAATAACTTAAACACATTGCCAATACATTAATGGAAATGGTCGCGTAAAACGGGACACATCAAAATTGTATCCCGTTTAGGGAACCCCAAAAGTGTCCCATTTTGCCCGACTGTGATGCTTTTGACAACATAAATGGCTGACCCCTGAACCGTCACTCACTAGCAATATTTAAATACATGAAATTGTTGTTAAATGAGCTATAACTGTACTTACCGGAATTGTTCCGAAGGACGGAGAAGCACAAGGATAGTTGTTCTGCAGTCGAAAAAAGTACAAAGTAAGTAAAAATCTCACTTGAAAACTTTGAAAAAATATTTCTTTGCGAAACAAGTGGCTAGAGTTGAGAGATCAACTGATAATGCTGTGATGGCGGTCGGGAACCAGTTTAGCCTTTCTCCCCCGAAATAGCACTACCAGTCAAGACCCGAGGCTCAATATCCCATTTTGCCCGCCTATCCCGTTTTGGGGAACTCTCCCCTACTTAATATCAACACAATGTAAAATGACTATAGTTTAAATTTTAGTGACGCAATTTCTGAAAATAATTTTTTGGGTACCACACCCCCTTAATGAGATTCTTAGTACATCAGAATCCCAGAAGGCAACGAAATTTTAAACTGAAACACATTAGTAAAAAATAAATAAAAGACACTTGTAAAATAAAACTGGGTGGTGTTTTTTTTTTTGAGGGGGGGGGGGGGGAGAGAGAGTTTATCAGCTACATTACTGGGAATTTATTGCTGTGGGTTTTTTAATTTTTGTGAAACAAATTTAATTATTGTCTAAGAAATTACTTTGAACTTCTATAAATTCTAATTCTATCAGCCCTATAATGAGTCTATTTACCAATTTTCAGCTCGATTGGATGAAGGCAAGAGGGTTAATTATTCCTTCGAAGCGGTAATATAGTAGCATGTGTAAAAGAAGACTTTTAGGGACATCCCCCAAAATGTGATAGAATGTCTTGTCTTTGACAAAGTCGATCTGCCAAGTTTCAGTTCTATTGGATGACGGCAAATAGGTTAATTAGCCTTCCGTAGATTTGCCCGCCACAAACAAACACACACAAAAAATTGAAATTAATAAAAAACTATTTTAACATATATAAATAACTTGTACTTCATGTGCATGCTTTAAAGAAAAATTGACTTTTCTGATAATTTTAAAGAGAAAATCGTAATTATAACTCAAACAAAAACAGAAAAAGAAATTTAAATATTAAAGTTTTATTACACGAAATATTCAATATCCACCCAATATTCTTGTTATGTTAAAGCCAAAAAACCCGTAAGTTTAATTTTAAAAATCACAAGGTAAACCGATATGAAAGTATCAAAACAATATTAAAAACGTTCTTAATCATCAGTTTTATTCAGATTATTTATAAATGAATAAAAAAAAAAAAGATTAAGCATAGTAATCATAACCTTGATAAACGTCAAAATATATTTCATTTTGATTCGAGCCAAACTTCGCCAATCTGGCCACTGCTCGGAATTTGCTGTTGATACTTATAAGTGAAATCCTTAAATAGCCACTAATTTCTTCAAAAAGCAGCTATAACCTTGGTTTGTTTTTTCTATTTCAATATTAACTACAATTTTCAGAGATAAGTTACAAAATAAAATCCGTAATAAACCAATTAAAGCTAGCTTTCTGAGAATGCGAAACAAGAACATATTTATGAGTGTATTTTAATTATACAGAAAATTTAAAAAATAGCACTTACTTGTGAAAGTTTATTGAACCCCCTTTCTGAAATTTCTCATTACAGCCAAATGCAGATCAATATCGAACCATTTTTATTGGATTCAATAATTTTCGATAAGACGCCCGAAAGCGTTTTCCATTTTAATGAGATTCTTAGTACATCAGAATCCCAGAAGGCAACGAAATTTTAAACTGAAACACATTAGTAAAAAATAAATAAAAGACACTTGTAAAATAAAACTGGGTGGTGTTTTTTTTTTTGAGGGGGGGGGGGGGGAGAGAGAGTTTATCAGCTACATTACTGGGAATTTATTGCTGTGGGTTTTTTAATTTTTGTGAAACAAATTTAATTATTGTCTAAGAAATTACTTTGAACTTCTATAAATTCTAATTCTATCAGCCCTATAATGAGTCTATTTACCAATTTTCAGCTCGATTGGATGAAGGCAAGAGGGTTAATTATTCCTTCGAAGCGGTAATATAGTAGCATGTGTAAAAGAAGACTTTTAGGGACATCCCCCAAAATGTGATAGAATGTCTTGTCTTTGACAAAGTCGATCTGCCAAGTTTCAGTTCTATTGGATGACGGCAAATAGGTTAATTAGCCTTCCGTAGATTTGCCCGCCACAAACAAACACACACAAAAAATTGAAATTAATAAAAAACTATTTTAACATATATAAATAACTTGTACTTCATGTGCATGCTTTAAAGAAAAATTGACTTTTCTGATAATTTTAAAGAGAAAATCGTAATTATAACTCAAACAAAAACAGAAAAAGAAATTTAAATATTAAAGTTTTATTACACGAAATATTCAATATCCACCCAATATTCTTGTTATGTTAAAGCCAAAAAACCCGTAAGTTTAATTTTAAAAATCACAAGGTAAACCGATATGAAAGTATCAAAACAATATTAAAAACGTTCTTAATCATCAGTTTTATTCAGATTATTTATAAATGAATAAAAAAAAAAAAGATTAAGCATAGTAATCATAACCTTGATAAACGTCAAAATATATTTCATTTTGATTCGAGCCAAACTTCGCCAATCTGGCCACTGCTCGGAATTTGCTGTTGATACTTATAAGTGAAATCCTTAAATAGCCACTAATTTCTTCAAAAAGCAGCTATAACCTTGGTTTGTTTTTTCTATTTCAATATTAACTACAATTTTCAGAGATAAGTTACAAAATAAAATCCGTAATAAACCAATTAAAGCTAGCTTTCTGAGAATGCGAAACAAGAACATATTTATGAGTGTATTTTAATTATACAGAAAATTTAAAAAATAGCACTTACTTGTGAAAGTTTATTGAACCCCCTTTCTGAAATTTCTCATTACAGCCAAATGCAGATCAATATCGAACCATTTTTATTGGATTCAATAATTTTCGATAAGACGCCCGAAAGCGTTTTCCATTTTAATGAGATTCTTAGTACATCAGAATCCCAGAAGGCAACGAAATTTTAAACTGAAACACATTAGTAAAAAATAAATAAAAGACACTTGTAAAATAAAACTGGGTGGTGTTTTTTTTTTTGAGGGGGGGGGGGGGAGAGAGAGTTTATCAGCTACATTACTGGGAATTTATTGCTGTGGGTTTTTTAATTTTTGTGAAACAAATTTAATTATTGTCTAAGAAATTACTTTGAACTTCTATAAATTCTAATTCTATCAGCCCTATAATGAGTCTATTTACCAATTTTCAGCTCGATTGGATGAAAGCAAGAGGGTTAATTATTCCTTCGAAGCGGTAATATAGTAGCATGTGTAAAAGAAGACTTTTAGGGACATCCCCCAAAATGTGATAGAATGTCTTGTCTTTGACAAAGTCGATCTGCCAAGTTTCAGTTCTATTGGATGACGGCAAATAGGTTAATTAGCCTTCCGTAGATTTGCCCGCCACAAACAAACACACACAAAAAATTGAAATTAATAAAAAACTATTTTAACATATATAAATAACTTGTACTTCATGTGCATGCTTTAAAGAAAAATTGACTTTTCTGATAATTTTAAAGAGAAAATCGTAATTATAACTCAAACAAAAACAGAAAAAGAAATTTAAATATTAAAGTTTTATTACACGAAATATTCAATATCCACCCAATATTCTTGTTATGTTAAAGCCAAAAAACCCGTAAGTTTAATTTTAAAAATCACAAGGTAAACCGATATGAAAGTATCAAAACAATATTAAAAACGTTCTTAATCATCAGTTTTATTCAGATTATTTATAAATGAATAAAAAAAAAAAAGATTAAGCATAGTAATCATAACCTTGATAAACGTCAAAATATATTTCATTTTGATTCGAGCCAAACTTCGCCAATCTGGCCACTGCTCGGAATTTGCTGTTGATACTTATAAGTGAAATCCTTAAATAGCCACTAATTTCTTCAAAAAGCAGCTATAACCTTGGTTTGTTTTTTCTATTTCAATATTAACTACAATTTTCAGAGATAAGTTACAAAATAAAATCCGTAATAAACCAATTAAAGCTAGCTTTCTGAGAATGCGAAACAAGAACATATTTATGAGTGTATTTTAATTATACAGAAAATTTAAAAAATAGCACTTACTTGTGAAAGTTTATTGAACCCCCTTTCTGAAATTTCTCATTACAGCCAAATGCAGATCAATATCGAACCATTTTTATTGGATTCAATAATTTTCGATAAGACGCCCGAAAGCGTTTTCCATTGAAGTGAAAGGATTTTTTTTCTCCTCCTTCGTTCGAAAAAGCCACTCGTCACGTGGTTTTCATTTTCATTACACGAGGTAACCCTAAACATGCCGTCTAGTTGTATTATAAGTCTATGGTTGAAGCTTACCTCCTTACCGCATCAATCCTATTTCATCGAGAAAGAGATTTAAGGAATATAGTGGGGAATCCCGATGAATACTTTAATTTTCTTGCAGCAATTGATATCCCACGGCGAAGTTTTTACGTTGAGATGATTTCACCCAGTGTTTTTCTGCTTTGCATATTTCTTCAGTCGAAAGTGACTCGAAATTTGTATTATGGTTTCTAGAATTGTTTATAAATCTAAAAACCCAAGCTGTTACCCGATAAAGACATGCCAATGAACTGAAATTTTCTATTTGAAGAATGCTTTCTGTTTTGCCTTCCACAAATGAAACAATGGTGAAGTTGCATGATTTTCAAACTCTTTTGAAAACAACAGTTCCTTTTAAAATAAGCATTATGGTACCATTTACAGTTTGATAAAATTCAATTTATGTTATTTAAATTAACTTTTGAATGACCCTGACGTCACTTCCTTTAAAAACACCGTCTTTGCACTGTGACGTCACAATACATGGCCTAGGTTCTTCCGGTTCTTCGATTCCTGCAAAACCAAAGCGGTTGTGAATTTTTCTTTTAAAGTTGTTGCACTGAAATTTTATATTTACAATGTCAAAAGTGCCGTATAAGTTTTGTATTGTTCCTTGCTGCAAAAATACCACCATTTATGCTCCGGATAAAGTATTTTTTTAGTGAACCTAAGCATCCTTAAACAATGGTGCACTGCAATGAAGCGAGACAAAACCAAAAATACGAAATTGTTTTTTATGAAATTTCTCTCTACTGCTGTGAACGTTATTTTTCAGTAAATTGAGATTACTTTTGTTTGAATTGATTTGAAATATACACGAACCAATTTGTTTTCTTTAGGATATCTTTTCTTTAGCATTTCAGATCAATAACTCGCCTCATTTTATATTTTAATAGATCGTTAAGTATTCAAAGTTTTGTAATAATATTTTCCCTTCAATTAACAAACGAATTATAGATTAAAAAACAGTGTTGTTTGCGATTTTCAAATCGTGAATATATCCTATGGCATTATCGCCATTACTTTCACGCCCTGCTCTTTAGAAAAAAAAAGGAATATTATTGACTCCACAATATGTTTAAACAGAGGCAGTTTAAAATTTAGTCCTTTTCTGTGAAAATAACTTATACAAACGTATTGAATTTTAGGTACTACTACACATTGGTAATTGGGAAATTACTTTTGAGTATTGATGTCTTTTGAAAAAGTGGGTTATTTTAAATACTTTCAAAACAAAAGTATGAAAAAGAAAAGCTGTATTTAAGTTCTATTTAGAATTCTAGTAGGTTCACTGTAGTGAATCATTGTTACATTTGCAATTGAAATCAAAGTTCTAAAGTTCCGGTGCAGTTAGACTCTAATTAAGTAACTACATTTTAATTGATTAAATATCAAATGGAAAAACTTATAAAATATATATTTTTTGACACTTATTTAAGTGTGAAAAAAAAAATGCGAGTCTAGTTCAAAAATTAAAGAAAAAGTATACAACGTGGTAACCTTAAGACCAATAAAATTATATCAGAAGTCAAAACATATGAATGATAACAAAAATTAAAGGAAATTCTATAATTTAAAAATCACTAATCTTTGAATTTTAACTACTCTTATTTCTGCACCCACAAAGGTTGGATTTCTTGCCGAAAATGATATCATACTGATAAAATCTACTCTTGGAAGGTTATCCGATTGTACTTTTTTAAATCCTTCGTCTAACGGCATGATAGATATGTAGGGGCTATTAAAAAATATAAAGATCAAATAAAAAAAATTCGTAATGAATATTTTAAATATTAACTTGTGGAGTTATTCCATGCAAACGCTTTATTCAATGCACTACACACGAGGTGGAGTTAGCTCGGGATGCGGAGCCTTCGTGCATATTGACGTCACCGGTCAAAAGGGCTGTTTTCGGTCACCTGATGTTATTGATGTTTTTGCTCATATTTAATTGCATTTTTCACATTTAATGAAACGTTTTTTGATTATTTTTAATGAATATTCAGAAACTACATCAGTTTTTCTCTCAGAAAAATGTAATATTACGACATTTTGGGTATAGTGCAACTTCCCCATTGCCTTGGATTTTCTTTCCGAAGTGTATTCAGTCTCATCTATTTTGCAGGAAGGAGTCGGAGACCAGTGTTCGTTTGGTAAAGTTAGAAATGCCGGACCACTGAACCACTCTGCGTCTTGAACTTACTTTAATGCTGATTCTCCAAGTGTAATTTTGTCAGCAGGGTTTAACTTTCCGGTGCCATTAGTGATGCCAACACTTTGGATCAGTGATTGATTGAATTTCGATCACCCTATTCGCCACGAATGGTTTCCAGTCTCTAGCTGAACCTTTGATCCAATGTAAAGTTACCATGGAATCTGTCCATAAATAAAGGTTGCTTAGGGGACCCGGAAAGTCAAAAATCGTAAAAATATCGTTTTCAGCATTTTTACCTTTTTAAAAAGCCCCATTCTTCTTCTTTCCAATGCACTTTGAAGTTTGTTTGTGCGAAATCTAGAAGTATTTTATTTTAATTTTTATATGCAACACCAAATCTGCCTTTCCAGGCTTCAGTGAACGGCGAGATAGTAAGTGACGTCACTTTATCGTCTGCTATATTTCCTCATTCTATATTTAATACCTTTATATTCTTACATTAACTTTAACTGCAACTAAATTTGGCTTCTTGTTTGCAATTTATCGTGCTGCATGTTGTTTATTTTAAAATTTGCTGGAAATTTCGTAATTTTGCTGCTCTACGTTGAAATTTAGCTTGAAATTTAGTTTTGGTTTCGCATTTCTTTATCTCCTCTTATTAAATATGGGAAGAACAGCTGGAAAAGTTTTTAAAAAACGTAAAGCTTGCAACAAAGGTGGTAATACTGTTCAATCCAAAGAGTCTGCAATGACCGAATCAGCTTCGAAAAGGAAGATGCCGAACTTGGATGCAAGTTACAACAGCACAGAAACCTCTTCGAAGAATGTAATTTTTGATGTCAGTATTTTGGAATCTGTTTTCCAAAATTCAGTCTGTTGTAAAGATTGTGGAAATCAGGGTTTAAAGTTTAAAAGTATTGGTCAAGATATCGGTCATGCTGTAAAATTTAATCTTTACTGCCAAAATTGTAATTTTGATTTTTCATTTTACAATTCCGTGGAATACGGTGACCAAGTGAAGAACTCCTTTACAGTAAATACTCGACTGGTCTACGGTTTTAGAAGTATAGGAAAAGGTCAAGCATCTGCCAAATTGTTTTGCGGTATTATGAATCTTCCCGCCCCTCCATCAAAATTTCAACTGTTCAATAAAATTCTGAGCACTGCTACAGAAACAATTTGTAAAAACAGCATGAAGGCAGCATTGGAAGAGGAAGTTGAGGCAAATGATGACTGTCGAGATTTGGCCGTTGCTGTAGATGGAACCTTGCAAAAGCGAGGATATACATCTTTGAATGGAGTTGTGTCTGTCACCAGTACCCAAGTAGCACAGCAGTATTGGCCAATATCAGCCCTACATTGGCCAATCCCGATGTGGAATGGCGCAAAATCGGCCGTTCGATGCCGATATTGCCCAATCTCGCCCAATATTGGATAGACGATACTCAAAAGTTTGAAAGGTTGATCGACAGTTTTAAAATTAAAATATTTTATGTATAAGAAAGGAAGGTTTGCATTAATATGTTTTGTGATATTTTTGCCACGGTTTTAAGCATTTTTTAAAAAATCATGTATTTTGGAACGATCTCGACTTACGGCCAAAACTGGCCGAATGCGATATTAAAACGATGCGCAGAATTTCTCAAAAAGAATCGCCACCGAGTGGCTGAAGGAACTGAAGTGCCCGGATGTGTGTTTACTAAGTTTATTTATGTTATGTCGCCGGCGCGACGGTCATTAGTAACATTAAAATTGGATCGAAAACTTATTACTGGTAAGTGTTGTCACAATAATTTGTCGATTTCATGGGGTATCTACGTATTACATTATTGGTTTAAGTTGGTTTTAGTTAATTTCAACGATACTTGATTGCCGACTTGGTTTGATCTACAAAAGCGATGTTGACAAAGGTGATTGATATTCACATTAAACTTGATTAGGAATCGAGTTGGTTTCAATTATTTATTTAATGCTGCTGTTTAAAATATAAACAAGATTTTCAGCTTTTATCTCATCCATACACGGATGCAAACTAATACTCATTTAGCCATTCCCCCCTACCCCTCCATTGCTTGTTTCAAATTATGCTCATCATTGAAATATACTTATACTACATGTTACATTCTAGTTTGTCTTCCTATTTATCATATTTGTTATCGTTAGTTTATATTGCTTATAAAATTCAATATCCAAGCTCCATGATTAGCTCTGTTAATAGAATATATTGTGAATTGGGCATATTGAGGAAACCACATTAAATTAAAACACGTCTATTACTCAATCTCAAAGGTGGTGTGGAATAGGGTGCATTATCTCAATCAACCGCTTGGCATAAAAAATAAATGTTCTAGAAAATGTCAATTTTAACAATATGTATAACTAATGTTATTATGCCTCCTATTTTTGAAAAAATACAGCAAACCCTGTTAACGCAAAATTGCTTAGCATAAAATCACATTTAATGCAAAGGAAAAGCAGTTCTCCGTACTTAAAACTTAACGTTAATTTATTTAACACAAAATTCGGTTAAAGCGAACAATTTCAGTGGCCAGATCGACTTAGCGTTAACAGGGTTTTACTGTATATGTACATTCTCCTATTTAAAAGGTCTGTCTTGTGCAATTATTGATTTCTCAGAAAAGAACAATGAATGGAAATTTTTGAAATATCTACAAAAATATATTTTGAATGCCTAACTTCATTTGTGTTAATTTAAACATACTATGCAAAGATGTTGTTTTTATAAAATAAAAATGTTTTGTTCATTTAAAGAAAAGACTTTCCATTTGAAAAGTAAACATCAAATATTGTAATCAAGTATTATTGTTAGTGCTATTTTCTGTCTTGGAATGAAAAGTGTAATAGTTGTAGCCTTCCTTCCCTTGGCAGTAAAATGCCAGTATGGCCTTTCAATAGTTAATTTGTTATTCTGTTCAGTTTAAAATAAAGAAATATACTGTTGTAGGGTTCATTGATGGAAATGGAGAACCCGTAGAAGTAATTCCTTCATCTTGGTTCATCTCAGACAAAAGTTGTCTTTGGTAGTTTGCAACAAATGGGGAAGGGGGGAATGAACATGATTAAAGAATATATGCCCTCAAGTATAACATGGCAAACATTTAATTTTAAAATCTATTGTACATACAGTAATTAAATTACAATTTTTGTATAGAGTATATACAAATAATTCAAGGTATCACAAATAATGTTTCATAAGTCATTGATCTACTTATCAGTTCAAGTTTTGATGGTGTAGATTTTTGAAGTGGTGGACATGAATAACAGATATTTATTAACAGATTTAAATAATATTCTATTTTAATTTCTCAAACTGAAGATTGGTTTTTTAGTGAGTTATATTAAAAGTGCTTTAAATAAGATATTTAATTGTATAAATAAATTGTATATAAAGTTTTGCAACTAGTTTGAGATAGCATATATCCATAATTTTCCTATTTAGATTCATTTTAACAGGCATAAGATAAAGCTGAGCTTGCTCGTTCAATTGGGAGTGATTCTTCAGAAGATGAAAATTTATTAACCAAGAAAAGCCGAACTAATATTCCAGCCCATTTCAAAGACGATCCCCCTTCTTTGGAATCCCACAAAAAAACGAGCAAAAACTTGTTTGTGAACCAAAAAGCGTGAAAACTTCCTCTACCAGGTAAGAATATATGATAATCAATTAGGTAAAGATCCAAGCAATTTCAATTTGATGTTACAATAATTTATATTTTAAAATATAATAAGCAATGGAGAATCTCTGGTCTTTCAAATAAAAAAAAAATTATCTGTTTCTTTAAACAATTTTGAACAAATCACCTTTGTCATATGCTTATAATTGAGAAATTAGTTCAGTAGAAAAAACAACAAAAACACTATGTTCTAAATTAGTTCCTATAACTTTTCAAGTGCAACAGTGTATTTTATCACAGACTTTTCAACAACACTTTTTACTATTTATTTTGATTTTATTTGGTGGTTAATTTAACAGTTTAAAAGAGATTTTTCTCTCTTATAAATTATTTATTACAATTTTAAACGGCTAAAGAAAAATGAACGAGTTTATAAAAAAAAACAGAATTAGCATTTATTTCGTGATTGATAGTTTTTTTGTGTGCTTGGTTGAGGTTGGTGCAAACGTATTTGCAGAGAACTTTATATAAATTAAATTCATACAAGCTCAGTATATACAATTGAAATTTAAATACCAGTTTAAAATTATTTTCTTAAATGTTAGTAGAAAATGTTTTCTGATATAACAATTTAACAAAATGTTAATAATCTTATGCTTTTGTGCAAAATTGTGTTTTTCATTTTGCAATTTTTTTTTTTTTTTTTTAATGGGCAATAAATGCTGCACTGCATGATTTCTTTTATTGATAACAAATTCCAGTTCCGTAACAAAAAGAGTTTGGATAAAATAAAAAGAGCTAAAGACTAGAAAAAGTTTGATGCAATAATTTGATTTTTAAATTTTAATGTAATCTTAATGAAAACAGAAATGAATAATTTTATATTTCAGGTTCGTTTTCTTCGCCGAGGTAGAAACTTCAAAGGAAGATAAAATATGTAAAATAAAATATGTATTATAATAAACAGCTTGTATTAAATTTATGTTTTTATTATAAATATGCACTGCAGAAAGTGACAATTAATTTAAGAGTGCATGGTTTTTAAGCCATAAAATATCAATTAAATTATATTGGGTTTCAATTATCGGTCATTAAAAATCAATTAAAATAGGAATGAAAGTATGAAAAATTATTCATTATACGAGGTATTCATGTAAATATTATTGTGGATTTTTTAAAATAATAGATGTTTTTGTCAAATAATTTTTGGATGAGAAAACTTTTTCAATAGGGGGGGGGGGGTCTGCAATTTAATTCACTTTATTGCTTTTACAATATTATGATTGAAGTGAATGAACTAAAGCATTAAAATGAGATTTATTTACTATCTATTTGATTCTTAATGCATAGAGAAAAATTATGTTTTAAAAATGAAAAGGGACTTCATAAATGAAGTTGATCGGTGCAGAAAAAATATACTTCACAAGTTTAAAATTCAACCTTCTATTTTTATGAAACCTTAGCATAAAAAGTTCAATGAGTATTGATTGACCAATAGGGATTTTAAATTCTACTGTTAGTTTTCTAGTTTAAAACTGCATGTATCTTTCTAAATCCTTGAATGTCAGACATTTTGTTATCTAAATGTTTTTTTTTTTGGTAGGGGAGTTGAAAACATTATTTTACAAATGTTTAAGTATAACTTAACAAATTATTAAGGGTTTTTGGGCAACAATGTGTTACTAAACATTGAACAGCTCAAAATTGAATCTAAACGCATATAAGAATTATCATTTGCAACCACTTCTTCCACTAAAAAGAAAGTTCAGATATGTTGAGTGGCAAATCTACCCTAAACTGCTCTGTGATATAATAAAAAAATAGTAGCTAAAATTGCTCTTTCAGGGTTGGAAAAAAACATGTTTTTTTGGTTTAAACAGAGGTCTTTTTTTTTATCCTTTTCTAATTACATGTATACATATTTATAAATAAAATTTAGCATAAACAAGAATAATTTATGTTTTATAAACAATGAATATTCCTTTTGAAAGTAATTTGAACTAAGTAAATAAACAATTGTTGCTATTTATGGGGACATTTAAATCATTAAATTTTAATATTTTATTTAGAGGTACTATTTTTTAAATTCAATATATACAATAGTAATTGTTTACTACATAATACATAGAATATTGCTCTTCGATTCATTTGATACTTATAAAAACTTCAATAGTTTTTAATTGGAAGATTTATTTTAAAATACATTAGAACATATTGTATTTCAGCTAAAAATAGAAGTCATCTACAACATCAAATAATTTAAAAAATCTAATTATATATAAAAATACAATTTTAAATTATTCTTTAAAAAAAAATATTTCGTTTTTCTGAGGGAAAAGAAAAACATTTGGTTTAAACCAATGCTCATCGATATTGCCCAAGATTGCACATCAATACTGGCCAAAACTACTCCTCGAGATCGGCCAAAACTACGCATCGAGATCGGCCAAAACTACGCATCGATATCGGCCAAAACTACGCATCGAGATCGGCCAAAACTACGCATCGATATCGGCCAAAACTGCTCCTCGAGATCGGCCAAAACCGCACTGCGATATTGGCCAATATTGCAAAAATGTTAGCCGTTCGGTGCTGGCCGTTCCGACATTACCCAGGATTGGCCAATCTTCCAGAGCTCCGGTTTCCGACATTGGCCAATACTGCTGTGCTACCTGGGTATGGATACAGGTAAAGTTATAGATGTGGAGGTATTGTCTAAACACTGTGTTTGTCCAAACAAGTCAATTCATTCTCCTGAATGCAAAAGAAACTTCGATGGAAGCAGTGGGAAGATGGAAGTTGACGGTGCTTTAGCCATATTCAAACGCTCAGAGGAGTTTCACGAGGCACGATACCTTCAATATCTAGGAGATGGCGATTCCAAAGCCTACGATGTAATCGCAGAATCAAATGTTTATGGTGAAGACACCTCCATAAAGAAATTAGAATGTGTGGGCCATGTCATGAAGAGGATGGGGAGTCGTTTGCGAAGCCTAGTGAAGCGCACCAAGGGTCAAAAGCTTGCGGATAAGAAAGTTCTCAGTGGCAGAAATCGCCTAACAGATGGTCAAATCGATAAGATACAAACCTATTATGGTTTGGCTATCCGACGAAATCCAAATAGCTTGAGTGATATGCGCCAGGCAATATGGGCCACATTCTTGCATAAAGGTTCGTCCGATGCAAAACCTGAGCACGGGTTTTGTCCTTCTGGAAGTGACTCTTGGTGTGGCTTCAAAAAATCGCTTATTTCTGGTGTAGCTTACACACACAAAAACAGTCTCCCTCCTGCTGTTATGCAAGCTATAAAGCCAGTTTTCAAAGCACTTTCGGATCCTGGGCTTTTGAAGAAATGCTTACATGGCCAAACCCAAAACCCAAATGAATCGCTGAATAGCGTTATTTGGTCACGTGTTCCAAAGTCAACGTTCGTTCACATCGAAACCTTGCGCCTTGGAGTATTTGATGCAGTGGCCTCATTTAATACTGGAAACATTTTTAGGTGCAATGTTCTCAAGTCACTTAACATTCAACCTGGAGAATATTGCTTAAAAGCACTCCATGCTATTGATGTTGAGCGACTGCGGAATGCTAAACGTGACTGTTTAGCTTCGTCAAAAGAGGCTCGCGTAGAAAGACGCAACAAAAAGCGAATACGAGATGATATCCAAGCTGATGATTCTTACTATAGTGGGGGTCATTGATTTGAATTTCATCATGTTTTATTTGGCACTGTTTACACTTACAGAAATGGCTTGGGTCTGGAATTTATTCTGCCTTTGCCACGGGATGGCCTGCTATTGCACTACCTGCAGGAACCAACCCGCCTTATCTAACATTAGAATCACTACACATACATGCACTTTTTTTGCCATATAAAATATTTTGTATTCTTATTGATTAATTGCCTATAGTAATGTTTTCATTTTAGGTTTTATAGTAATGTGGTTTTGAACCAGTCCCCAATTTTCAGAAATCGGGTCAAATGACACCGCCAACAAGAAAATGCTACTATCACAATAAAATATAAAATAACTAATTTAAATTAAATGTATATTAATGTTATAGTATCATGATAAACATAATTATAAAATAAATTTTATATTTATGACACTTAAAGAGAAGTAAATGTAGGTTTACACTTTTTGGCTGTAGAATTCTCTATCCGTTACATGACTTATTTGAAATTTAACAAATAAAAACAAACATCTGATGGTCCTAACTGTTAATAAATATCTGTGGAGAGTAGTAAAACATATTTAAAACCCTTAAACAACAATTTTCTTTAAAAATAATCAAAAAAAGGATATATTTTTACGTTTTTGCTTGTATCTCGGAATGAAGTTTTTGCAAATTCGATGTACCTTTTCTCAAAAACTGGTACCCTTAGAACCTTGTAACTTTTACAGTATAATCCTTACATATGCAAGTCTATTTTAAAGCTCTACTTTTGTAAACAAACTAGAAGTTAATTTTTTATTCAACTTTAAAGGTGAAAAAACTTGCAAAAACTGTAATTTTCATGCGCTTTTTGTGAAAAGTGATACAAAAAATTATTTTAAAACTTTTTAGACCTGAAATCACAGCTTCAGTATATGAAGAAGTGTTCCACAAATACACAGACACCAAATTTATATATGTGCCTATTGTAGTTCCTGAGAAAAGGTACATCAAAAGTAGGCTAATTTAACATAGAAGAGATAGGACATTCTGCGACTTTCCGGGTCCCCTTAATCTGAAACGATTTTTTAAAGTACTGGGAGATCCTGGCGGCTACAATGGCGGCTAAAAGTTAAAAAAAGTGGAAGAGTAATTTTTTTCAAAGGGGCGACTCTTGATTTGGACATCACAATACTTGTTTGAAAACGTCCTTTGTCAAATACGCGAAAATAGGCTACAGCACCAAAACAGCTAGGACTGGCATCTGAGAAGATACGTAGTTGAACTTCTGAATTTTTAGTTTTATCACGAAAATATCTTCTATTAATTGAAAATGCTTTTAAATCCAAAACTTCTTAAGTTGAGTATTTATTACATTTTCGTCATCAGTTGTACTCTTAAAAACAGATGTGAAATGCACAGCACAGTTTTAAGACGGAACGGTCTCCAAAGCGTGTCTTTGAACACAGAAATCGAAAAGAGTTTCAATCAGCGTCAAGTGTTTGTCTAATTCTTCAATTTTGGCGCAGTTTATATCCCAGAAAAAGTTACTACAAATCTATTTCAGAGGATATTTGAGTGAACATCTGCAATCTGAAGATTTCGGCTCTTCAGAATGTTTATCACTTTCTCTGGTGGGCTGTGAATGATTCCAGATGTAAGGAATTCTGTCAATAGTACTTCAACCGTGATACTTATAAGAATGGATCTTTTAGTTTTCTAAGGTCAATTCTGTAACCTCAAATACTTTTGCTGTTGGTTGCTTATTACCAAATGAGTAAATAACCTCACTTTTCTTACAATTGGTAATTTTAATTCTAATGCAAGGGATTTTTTAACAAACGACCTTTCCGACGCGTTATCTAATAACATTCGAACAATTTTAATTCCCCCTTTAGATTTCAATTTTGCAGAACATGTTTGTAAAATGCCATTATTTGAATTTTTAACAGCAGATTTCGAATGACTGATGATACTACAATTTGATTTTGAGAATCTGTTTCAGTATCATTATCGGGTTTTTTAACGTTAGATCTACAAATTAATTTGGAGTGATAATTTTTCAGACAATGAACGCAATGTTCGACTTGTGACTTAGATTGGTAATATTTATGGAACTTCTTGAAACATTTCAGACATCTAGCTTCCTTTTTTAATTTGTTTATTTTTTCCTCGACATCTAAATCACATAATTCTGTTTCGTAAAAGATTGACTGACAAAATAAGCAAGAATTTTGAGCCGAAGTAAAAAGTTGAAAAACGAGTGCCAATAACACCGAGCTCTCTGCAATTGAGTATCGCTCAACAACGATTGATTTCCTTCTGTTTCAAGCACAAGAATAGACAATGTAATGTCTACCGAGTAACATCAGGTGGTTTTTTTTCTTCTTTTTTTTTTGCCCTTGTAAAAATTGCCAAAAATATTGCCAAACTAGCCATTTTTATTTAAATGGGCAAAAATATGAAAACGGCAAATAACACCATTAATTTATTGCAATGAACATTGTTATAGTGTAATTGAAAGTTGTGCGAGGTTCAACTCCTTAATCTGAAGAAAAAAGATAAAACACAATTCAACACTTATAGTTACATGTAAAAAGAAAGTTTTCTTTAAAACGCTTTTTTATTAATAAAACACATTTCGGAATAATTTCCCATCTTTTAAACTGGACACTTCTACTATCCCCGGCAAAATAATAAAAAAAAAAAAAAAAAAAAAATCAACAAATTGGAAAGGCAAAACCAGACTGGAACCAACAGTACGTTTTCCTATTGAATACTTAATCAGTGGTTTTATGAGTCATCTCCGAATAATAGTGCCGTGTTTTGAATGTATTTTTTCTTTCACTTTGTCATCATTTGTCATCTCTGTAGCTAGAAAACCGAGATAAAAAAAAAGTAAAGAAAATACAGTACGACATCTGAATCGAAAGCTTAAGGGGCTGAACAAATATTACGAGGAAATGCCATATTTCCTAATGGCCGTCCCCTATTACTTTCTTTTTTTATACATGTAGCTGGTTGCGATTTTTTCTTATATTATTAGAGGAGTCGCCTCTCTCTTCAAAGATTGGGCCGTCATTTTTTAAGGTTGTCTTGACTGTCGTCACCGAATTATACTTATGAGCAGTGGTGTAGTGTAAAATGAAAAGGTGTGGGAACGCTATATTGCGTCGTTACAAACGTATATATTTTTTTTTTGCGTGGGGGGGGGGGGGGAACGACAACTAAGAATAAATAACCTTTATTAATATTACTTTAATAATCTCAAAACAGATAATGAGAGCATCAAAAATTAAAAAGAAAGAAAAAAATGTGTGTTTAGACTGTTTTTTTTTTTATTTAAATCACTTTTTTTAAACTATTAAGTTATATGGAATTTTAAACAATTTGCTTTGCACAACCCATTTTAAAAGATTGTTTGACACTTTATAAATACATTATAAGACATTTTCAAACATATATCGACATAAATTTTTAAACAGATTTTTTACAACAATTTTTTAAATAGATTTTTTACAACAATTTTTAAACAGATTTTTTACTTCATTTTCATTCAGAAAAATTTCAATGAGAGATCGAGTTTCCATTCAGACATGTTTGACTTAGAACGCACCCTAATCGGGTCATCAGCTGATCTGGGTTTTCGAAGCCTAGATTTAATATAAACATCTGACTTCCAGAATTTCAGAGATGCCTTACAAGCAATGGGTGATAAATTCCCAGATTCTGTAGCGCCTCGAAATCTGTTTTCAAAATAAATTAAAAAGATTGCGATTGTTGCAGATGTCAATTGAGAGTTTTAGGTTTTTTCTCCATCTCGAGATGAAAATATAGAGAAATTCCTGGTGCTTGATAGACCCTTCCTTTTCTTTTCAAAATTTCTTTCATTAATAAAATGAAATTAACAACTAGAAGAATATAAATTGAAAAGTTAAAATTTCTTGATAAAATATTAATTTGTGTAACTATCTCTTATTTTAAGAAGGATATCCAACGGTAGACTCACTTGCCAAACGTATAGATTTGCTTAGGACATTCCTGGTTTTTTAATTTTATCCAGTTCGGTTTGTCATTTTGATAGTGGTGACATTCGTCAAAAGTGGGTATAAATCGGGCTATGGAATCAAGAGAGAAAGCAAACTGCAAAATTTATATGATATTGCCATCAAAGTCACTAGATTTTAAAAAAGATCTGGGAAATTTCTTTATTTTATTGCCGACATTGTATTTAGTGTTGATTTTTTTTTTTTTTTAAAAACTCGGAGATAAAGATTTTTTTTTTTTTTTTTTTTTTACGAACTACTGCTACATTTTTGGAATAAACTCAGAAATAACTGTAAATGTAAGCGTTCTCATTCTCAAACTGAAAAGTAGTTTACTTTTGCATTTTAAAATACATTTGAATTGCTTTTCTACTATTTTACAGCCCAATTTCGGTGAATTATACCAATTTACAAAACCATCAGCAGTTTTATATTAAGCAAAATGAAATATATAACATCAACAAATGTGAATACCTTCACTTTTTGGAAAAGGACTGATTCATTTTCATGGGTGGCAGCAGCATTATTTGTAGAAAGTTGTAAAGGAAAAAAATTCTTTACTCAAACCTTGATTTTTCAAAACTATTTTCCTTCTCACTATGATAAATATAAAATCTGTTATTAAATGGCACACAATTTATTTTTTCCGGTGAATTTTGGACTTTCCTCCAATTTTATAAAAATTTAAGCAACTAGGAGCGTCCTCCCATGCATCTTACTAGCGCCACTCATTTCCATTATTTTTTCGCATTGAGTTAAATTAAGTAAGAGTAAAAAATCAATACAGTTTTGAATATATTTTGTCATGTTCAAATAACGTTTCAGTTTGATTTTCCCTTCATCAGGCAAACCAATATATTAACTGCATAATTCCGTGATCTCAAAACACCCTAAAAGCTAATACAAAATATCAACATTCTACACTCACCTTTCATCTAGATTCTTGGCACCAACCAGTTTATTCCGTCAGAACCCCAGGTTTTTTCACTTTTTTGGATTGTCCAAAAAAATACATCTTTTATGGTCATTTATTTTTTCCTCTTGAAAGAGTTATTTTTTTAGGTACGGCGAGAGGTTTACAAATATATTATTAAGTGGGTGATATAAAAATAAAAAAAAAAATAAAAAATAAAAAAAATAAAAAACGTATCACTTTTGTTAATAAATCTGTGAGCGTTCCCGTTAAATTTTGAGGAGGAGAAACACTCTTCAAGGAATTGTATGTGCCAGACCACAGTTTTGTTCTTTAAAAATGGAAATAGTTGGCGTGAACTTGTGTATGGAAGTTTTAATCCGTATTCATAACAAGCCATACACATTTGACCTCTGGAATTCATCCACAAATACAGATCATTCGTTGAAGAAAATACTATTTCAACACCATGTAGGAGAGATGGAGCGGGGGGGGGGGGGAGGACAGTTTAATAGATGTGTCGGATAGTTGACGCAATGGCCATGTGCGAGTTGCCGCGCCTTTTTAAAGTATTTTGCAAATACTTGAATTTGCCTGCTCAGCTATTAAATTGCGGATTGAAAACGAAAAAATAGTTCACACGAAAGAACTTTTCGTTTTCTTACTGAATTTTACGTTGAGTGTCACATAAAGAAAAAATAATAATAAATACAAATTAAAAAAAAAAATTAGGTGAGGGAACGCCGTTCCTCCTTCTAAAAAGGTAAAGGATCGTCGTTCCCACGCGTTCCCGCTCCACTACACCCCTGCTTATGAGTTTGTTTGTCATTTGTGATTCATTGGGGAATTAAGAAGGATAGATTAGAGAATGATGGTCCTTTTCGGCTGACCTTTTCAAATTGATAAACATTTATTCAAGACTGCTGATACTTAACCATATAAGATTTAAATTATTTCTGTCGCATGATATACTGATGATTAATTATGAAACAAACGTCCTTGAAATATTTTTTTTAACTTTTGGTTAGTTTGCCTAAAGTTTTTTAACATTTGATGTATTTCATTCTTGTACAGTACCCCCCAAAAAAATCAGAACGATGGCTATATCTTTTGTTCTAATTGTTGAAATAACAAACAAAAGGTACCGTTGTAAATCGTGGAAGGTTTTAAATAATTGTATGTAGTTTTTTTTATCATTAGGGTTCATCTACATATTAAAACAGAACCAAACTTTAAAAAGTTCAATAGCAACCTCATAATATTATTCCATATTTGGATTCAGCATTAAAAAAGAATGCGAAATACAAAAATTCGTAATTTTCTAATGAATAGTTTGTAATTTAAATGATAAAACGAAAATGATAAATTAATGTTAAATAAAAAATTTGTTTTTTTGGCAATAAATACTTAAATAATTGATATATTTCAGTAATTTTTTTTTCAAAAGATAGTTTGTAAATGGCCAAACATAAATAGGAATCAACTTTTGCATCAATTTCTCTTTTAATAATTAATTATTAATTAATAAAACAATTTTAAATTTTTTTTTAATAGAAACATATATTTTTTTGCTTTCATTAGATTCACCATGGACTGAAACCCCACCACAATTTGTTTCTTTGCATTTTGACTTTTAGTTCTCGATTTTTTAGCCAAAATGTAAAAAACGCTCACTTTAAGGGACCGTATAGTAGAAGACTTTTGAAAACTATCAAAGATAAGGGGGCACATAGTGTTCTGAATGTTTTTTTCCCTCATTTTATATAGTATATTTAGGAATAAAATTGAACATTAATTATTATCTGATTTTAATATATTTTAGTTGCATATGGTAGAACAAAACCTTAATTATAAGAATACAATTTTTGTTTTAGTCAAAAATAAATATTTAATTATTAAAATAATAAATTGAAAAACATAATTTCTTGACTTTTCAATATAGCATGTTAACTATTGCGCACAGTTACAAAAAATATTACTGGAATATTTGCAAAATTTAAATTGCACCATATTCAAAACACTTCAAACTTGATTCCAAACCTAAAAAAAATCTTTTTTAAGAAAATATGTAATTTTTTTCAATTATAGTTTTAACACATTGCAGATTTTTCAAATTTTATAAGACTTCTGTATGAGTAAAAATTTAATTAAATGCTTCCAATTTTAAAAGTAATAGGCTTAAATTAGAGATATATGCTAGAACAATAAATCCTTAAAATTTTATGGAAAAATATTGAACCATTCTTGAGACCCACTGCGCACAGTAACCAAAAAGTACATTATGAGAAAACGAGCTTTAAAGATATTTACAAATGTAAAACTAATAAAAATACTTTTAAAATGCAAGTAAATTTCTTAAAATTGTCCCGAACTGTAAACAGTCCCTTCCTTCTTTTTATTTTTCATCATTCGTTTCAATTTTTCTCTCCTTTTCAGTCTGCGGGCTTCAATAGTATTATCTTTGAAGAGCTTTCCGGCTTATTTTACCCTAGAAAAATCTGCTCGTAGATGAGCTGATAATGAGTTTCTACCAGGATTGAGACCCAATTCTCTCATAACAGAAAGTCTACTTTTACAACCTTCATTAAACACCAAAACAGCATCATAAGTTGCAATTTTAGAAATGGTTGAACCGCAGTCAGTAACTTTAGGACAAATTTTCCAAATTAAAGAATTTAGTGATTCATTTGGATTTTGAGTTTTAGCTCCTAAACAACGTCTCAGCAAATTTTGAATGGGACAAGGCATTAAATACTGGCTTGATTGCTTCCATCACAGCTGCTGGAAGATGTTTCTCGTGGTGGAAAGAAATTCCTTTAGCTGCTGCTTGTTGAAATTTGCACCATGAATTTTCTCCAACAGGGCAAAAACTGTGTAAAGGTTCAGCATTAGTTGAGCGAGTGTGGAAGTAGATAGCCCAGATAGATTTTCTCATATCTTTTAGAGAAGTTGAATGCTCTCTTATGGCATTTCCATAGTATACAGTTAATTGATTAATTGCAACTTTTGTCAGTCTACCTTTACCAGATAAACCTTTGCCGTCAGACAGTTTTACTTTGGAGTATTTGTCTTTCAACTTCCTTAATCGTGTCCCCATTCTTTTTTGCACGTGGCCAATGCATTCGGTTTTGGAAATTGTTGTTGAACCATAAGGCTTGCTATCTATGATCGCGCTATAGGTCTTCGAATCTCCATCTCCGATGTAGTTTGTATACTGCACACCCCTTTCTCTCTCCGATCGTTCAAATATTCTTATCATCCCATCAACTTCCATTTTCCCTGAAGAGCCAGAATGGTTTTTCGTACAGTTGGGTTTATGTTCTTGAAGCCAGTTGTAATAGCCTGGTCCACTTTGTGGACCTTTCCATCCTTCGCAACCTTTACAGAACAACGACAATACTTCGACGTCAATAACTTTACCCGTTTCCGACCCAATCACACTCCAATTTGTGAAGAAAAACCTCTTGTTTTCCAGGTACCATCTCTGCTAACAGTAATTGCGGTAGAATCACTAGCAGCAACTTCTTTCTTCGCAGCATTTTTCATGCTTGATATGGCTGTGCATGTAACAGCATCTTCAACTTTATGACAGATCTTGTCATAGGCATTTTGGGAAACTGGACAGAAAAGGAACGTTCCATGGGAATGCAGACGCTCTTTCTAGAAGACCATGTCCGGAGAACTGTCGATTTTGTTCCAATGCCGAGTCTAAGTTTGGGGTTAACACATCGGCCGTTCGGAAAATAACTTCCAAGTCAACTACTTCAGACGTGGATCCTTGGAGTGATCAGAATGTCCGCAAAAGTCAGGTCGAAGATCAGGACTTGAAACCTCTCATTGAATTCCTGGAAGCGGCTACCGGAAAACCCAGTTGGCAGGAAATTGCAAGCTATAGCCCAACAATGAAGAGATATTGGGCTATTTGGGACTCTTTGCACTTGAAGAATGGAGTACTCTACCGTCGATGGGAGTCCGAGTTACGAACGTTCTAGAAGAACTTCACAGCAGTTCTACTGTAGGACATTTTGGTGTCACGAAAACTCTTCAGAAAGTCAGGGAGAGATTCTTCTGGGACAAAGCAAAATCCGACGTGGAGAAGTGGTGCAAGTCCTGTGATGCATGCAATTCGCGGAAGGGACTGAAGACCCGAACTCGTGGAAAGTTGCAACGTTACAACGTAGGAGCACCATTCGAAAGAATTGCTTTGGACGTCTTAGGCCCCCTACCTCACACAACTAATGGCAACAAATACATCCTAGTTGTCATGGACTACTTTAGCAAGTGGCCAGAAGCATACGCGATTCCGGACCAGGAAGCCACAACCGTAGCAGAAGTCCTCGTACGGAATTGGATCTCCCGATTTGGCGTACCCCTGCTGATACATTCCGATCAGGGGACGAACTTCAACTCTGCCGTCTTCACTGGGCTGTGTGACTTGCTCGACATGGAAAAGACTCGTACAACTCCCCTGCACCCACAATCCGATGGAATGGTTGAACGATTTAATAGAACGATTCTGATTTAAAAATTTTATTGAATCAGGTGATTTTTTCCTTTTATAAATAATTTAAACGATCAAGTTACATTTGTGTTTACAGTGAAATGTTTCTGTAAAATAATCACACTTTGCTGAATACTGTTTACTAATGCCTACATTTTATATTTATTAATTTTCTAACTATCAGTAGTATACGTTATACTTCTACAATTACGGTTTTCGATATTTTATTTATTTCGTGTGAAGAATGCACATCTTTAACGTTGTAAATAAATTATGTTACTTTTGCGTTTACTTTCTATTTTTGTATTAATCTTAAACATGTCACTATAAATCCAAGTAGTTTATATGCAATTTTAGAATATTTATATTTTATAACGTCGTGAAATGCCTCACTGACCGTTCGATTTCTCCCTTTGTGAAGTAGAACCTTAAAAATACCTTTCGTTTTATGGAAATTCTCCCTGAAGATCGGTCAAAAAATGGTCGAAACATTTTCGCTAATAAGTGACGTGTTTTTCAACATAATGCATTGAAATTTGGTATATAGAGTAAATGATGTATTCTGAATCGAATGAAATGATAAAAAATAAGGGTTCGTATTGAAATTTTCGAAGGTAGCGTTACTTTTACTTAGTAAACGGTCCCTCAAGAAAAAGAAATTGCATCAGATATATAGAAACTCGTATGCAAAACATTTTGGTGCAAACCGTAAGATTCTACGATAATTAGAACCGAAGATATAGCCATCGTTATGTTTTTTTTTTGGGGTACTGTAAAAAACTAATTTTTATGCTCGTTTCTAATGTTTTTTTGGAGGAAATTCAATGCGAATAATGAAACGTTTTTTACCAACAATGGCTGGCTGGAAGAAAAAAAACTCAATAAAAGTTATAGGAACTTTTAATTAAAATGAATGAACACTTCGCCCTTCAAACTTCCTTATTTAAAAAATAATGTAACCAGTGTACCAGTATATTTTGGCTTGTCGGGATTTCGTCCCATTCGGGATTTTGGTCGTTTGGGATTCCGTCCCGTTCGGGATTGTGGCCTGTCGGGATTTCGGCTTTCGGGATTGTGGCTTGTCGGGATTTCGGCTTTCGGGATTTCGTCTTATATCCCAAACACCAACGTAATACTCAAAACCAGAACACTGGAAAGGGATGAACAATGGGGTATTTGCCTCTAAAACTTGGTCAAAAGTCGATTTTTCAAAATTCGACCTGGACACTTGAATTTTTGCACATATATACTTTATTAAGTGTAGAACCTTACCCTGTATCAATTTTTTTAATCTGAGATCCCAAATGTCATAACGATTAATCGAAAGTTAACGTTTGCACGAAGTGTGCATTTCTCTTTTCTATTACCAATACAAGCATAATATTTTAACAAGCAAAATTTTAAACTTTTTGTTTCAATTTTAATTTCAACACGATATATGTGTCTTCTTAGGGTCTATAATTAAAGATTTTACCACTTAAAATTTAAATTTATCCAAATTTAATGAGCAAATTAAATTTTGTTCAGTAACAAAACTCAGCTAATTTTTCTTGCAATATCTTATTTTAACGAGTGTTTTAGCTATACGATTGAGTCTTATTGAGTTCTGGTTTTTATACGATTTTAAAGATCACATATTCTACTTCCTTATACCTTAAAAACATTTTGAAGATGCGGTTAATACAAATGCTGACGTAGATGACATCATTTTGACGTACTCAAAGAAACTTTATTTTTGTTTCCTATTTATCATTATTTATGATAATTTACAATGAAAATTACATATGATATTTGAACAACACCATATAACATTGTAAAATAACTTATTTGAAGAAGAAGTTTAAATATAATGAATATTTTAGATAGTATTTTGGTTTACATCTGAAAAGCCTGTAAGGAAAGTTAAGATAGTAATGAAATTAAGCCTATAATGAGAATCAAAGGGTACATTTAAAGCAAGCTCACTTATAAAGAGTATGAATTCTTAAAAAGATATAAGTAAGAAAAAAAATATTGATAAAACATAATTTTTACTACCCTTCTCCTCTTAGAACACCGTTGCAGATGCTTTGGCTGAATAAATATGCAGGGACAATTAGATCGCATGAATACTCTTGTACTTAATTATTTGCAGTAAGTTATAGATACAATTAGTTTTAATGAGAGAAAGTCATTATAATTAATAATGAAAAGCGGTTGAGACAGATCCCAACAAACGAAATACAAACAAACAGTTCAAAATTCTAAAGAGTCAAATGTTAATATTTTTCAAAGTTCTCTGGTGCCTTTACGATTTCTTTGGAGTACAACTGAGAAAAAAGTCATTTATAAAACCCCCAGCCCCACAATTCATCGACTCGGTATTGTCGAACAATCAGATTACAATTTACTAAGGGTTCCATGAATATAACAAAATGCGAGGTAGATTACATCTAAACAAAAATCAGTTCACTCAAAAACACAAAAGATGATGGAGGTGTAGAAGTTATACAAACATTATCTTTTACTATAGTTGGTTCCATGTAGTTACTAACACAAAATTAACCATAAAGTGTTACATATGCGGTGCAACATCCAAAAACTTAAACGATTTAACAAAAACACAGGAAATAGATGAAAAGGCCCTTCAATTCAGATTATTAATTTTGCATGCGCTTATTCGTTTCTCTAATAGCATACCCCATTTAACGCTCAAACTGGCCTTTTAAAAGTAGCAACTTCGAACACTAGAAGATAAAAATAGAGTTAAGAAGAAAAAACTGAAATCCAAGAAGAGTTCAGAAGCAAGCTTGGTTTCACTATTGAAGTATTAATTATGGGATTAATAATGAATTCAGTGCACATTTTGAAAATACAATGATATATTTTAACATGGAACATGTATAACGATAAATCATAAATGAATGATAAGTCAGGTACAGAATGGTTTAGCATAAAATTACCCATTTATATTATCCAATGATAATGATATTAGTGTAATTAAAAAAAAAAAAAAAGTATATTTTTAATAGAATATATTTTTTTCACCTAATGAAGAAAATTCACTATTTTATTCGATAAATTAAAGTATTATCGCATTTAAACACTATTTTGGCCAACTTTTTGATGCAAATACCCCAGTGTGGGACGTTACTAATCGAGGTGAAGACTAAATAGCTTTATAGAATTCTTACCATCAACTGAAACTTCTACATAATATTCTGTAAAAGTTTAAGAATTAGAATTATTACTTTAATTATGCAGTAATAAACAGTATTTTTGCACATTTTTTTCTCTAAAAATAAATAAGAAAAGAGGCGAATATTTTTAGGGCATATTAATTTCCAAAGATTAGGTAAAGAATAATTAAATTTTGCAATAAGTTTTTCCAAGTTAAGATTGTTTGTAATATAATTTATAAAAATAAAGTTTTAAATGCGTTCTTTAATAAACACATAACCACATTTTTATACAAAAAAAAAACCTTTATTGAATATAAACTGCAAAAAGCAAATACTATTTTACATACAAAAATCTTTATTGAGTGTGTGAATGTGTAACTTTTAAGCAAAATAATTGCAAATAAAAATTTAAAATTGCCTTTTGTTTGAAATATTTTTAACAATTTTCTCTGAGGAATTTTGGGTATTTTTACCCTTAAACAATGTTTTGAGAGTTATTCCTCTACTTCTAGGCTGTTTTTTGGTCAAATATACGAGAATCATCCAGAAAGTAAGTTTCTCATATCGCCAAGAATTCAGTGGCGGCCCGTGGTCGAAAATGTTAGTGCGGCCGGAAACATGCGACTTCACAAAAAACCCTCCCTCCCCTCTCAACGACACACAACCTTTTCACAATCATCACTTAAACTTTTTTTTATTCTTTTTTTAATACTATTATTTTTAAAAACGAATTTTTTTTTCACTTGAAAGTTCATAAATAGTAATGATGTTTACATGAAATTTTTTTCTTTTTTATTCAAAAATTAATTAACTAATTCACATTTAACTCGTTATAATTAGCATATTTTTGAACAATTACTCGAGTTTTATGAGGTCAAGAAAAGAAATTTTGGTTGGTAATTGTTCTTAATATCATTCTTAATGTTATGAACCTTCATCTGCTAGTTTCTATATTAGATAATTTTTTAATAGAATTTTTCTAACATTGAAAGTAGAAAAAATCGCAATTTTTCTAAAAACTTATGTATTGAAAAATCTAGCAAAATTCATGTTCTTTTCCGATTAATTTTACTGAGGTTCAAAACATCTAGTAGTTAATGCAGATTTGAATTCTCAAATCATTTTTCAAAAAGATTATATCAAACTTCAGTTATCACTGTTTAAATGAAGTTTCACGAGCCAAAAACACGATTTTTTAGATAACGAGTTTAAATATTCAAATTTATTTTCAGGACAAATAGTACTTCAAACTAATAAAATTACTCTCTAGCCTTCAGATGATACTATTACCTTGCGAAAATTCCATCTAGGGATTATTTTAAAGCAGAAAAACTATAAACACATTTTACCGATTTTTGCGATATTTCAAGTGTGTACATCACAAAAAAATGAATGCAAATTCTTTAAAACTTAAATCAAAGTTTCGTTTCAATTTATACAAAATACTAACATTTATAACATAACATTATAAAATAAGAGCAATTAATAAAATCATTCTGTACAGTTTTGATTTAAAAAAAACATCTCTCGTTTTGGCCTCTAAATGCAAGTTCTTGTTTACTTAAAAACAACACTGCTTTGAAGAGTAATTGCATGAAGCATTGAAGCGTCTACTAATCAGAGCTACCTTTTTGTTTAATCCTGAATGAGCCGCCACTGCAAAAAATGGAGCTGCAAAAGGCACGAAACGCGAAGGCCCGAAAGATACCGGTCAAAAGTAAACTCGTTACAATGGAACTCATCAGAACGCTATTTGGACAGAATGGGATTTTGACCGAATGGATTTCTATCAAATAAAAAGGGTTCGAATGAAAAGGGTTCAAATTACTTTCTCATTAGAATTTTTCTCGTTCGAAAATTTTTGGTTGGAATGCCAAGAGCTTAGTAAGACTTTGACAAATTTCCTTTCTCACTCTTTGGACGACGCTGCTGTGGTTAACGTGATGTTACATTAAGGCGATCGTTCTTTCAGACTGATATTCGTAAAACAATTATTATGTTTGAAGGTTTTATTTTTTGATAACGGTTAAAATTAGATAAAAACAAAATTTAATCTGTAAAATTAATAATAATAAAAAATAACATTTTTATCTATAATAATAAAACAAGCTGTGTGTCTGTCTGTCTGGTGTCCGATCCGAGCGAAGAAGTTCTGGGATGAGACGATCATTAATCAGGTAGTTGGGGAGGAGCCTTCGATACGCTCCATTTAACCTCATTAGAACCCTGGTCATGTAGAGACGCGTTTTGTATACATCCCCTCTTCCTCCGATCGCTCCAGAAATGTGTTCCAATACCAAAGAAAAGGCGGCGGGGCGATTCTCTGCTTGACGCACAGAACAAAGGAACAATGATAGCAATGTTAAAAGTTTAAAGTTAGTCTTTGCTTTCTGAAATTATTCGTTCAGGACTCGGACAAAGTTTTAGATTATATATTCTTCTACTTCATATCTAATCAGCGAATGGAGATTTTTGTTGTATTGTCTTATAGTGCTATAAGAGTTTTTGTCTCAATTTGGTTCTTGTAAGTTGATGGTTGGTTGTTTTCAGATTATCTGGCGCCGTCAGCAACGCGAGGGCTATAATGCGCCGAAACATTCGTCATTAGTCAAGCCAACATACATTTACAGACACCCATGCCTAACACGGGACTCGAACCCGCAACCTCGCGGTCTAGAATTTAGCACGATAACCACTACACCGTAATGGTACCAGTTGTAAATTAATGAAAACCCATATATTTTATATATTTTGATTAAAACATTTTGGCACCAGGAAATAGTTTCAACAAATGATCGGTTAAAATGGGATTTTATTAGTATTCCGAAGCGATTATAGAAGCATGTGTAATTGTAAAAGCGATCTTTTAGTGAGAATAACAGTCCCAAAATTTGTTAGTGACAAATGTCATCGGCATCAAATCCTATTTGCCAAGTTTCAGATTGATTGGATTATTGCAAGTGAGTTAAATTGGCCTCCGCAGAACATTTCTATAAGCAAAATATGCGGCAAACTACTTTTCAAAATTTAATCCTTAACTAGGGGGACATCGCACAGTTTTTCAAATTCACCAAATAATACTGATCATTGCATTAAAATATGATACGGGATGTTATTTACCATTTTCATATTTTCACTTATTTAAAGACCCACCTAATTGGCGAAGATATTCGATAGACATTACATTGTCCTTTCTTGTGCGGGAAACACATACAAATCAATCGTTGGTGGGTGATGCTCAAGGGCAGAAAACTCTGTGTTAAAGTAATTCGTGATTATTTTTATTTTTTCCCCCTTTTAAAAAAACTTTTTACGCTTTTATCGCATTTGTACGTTAATTTAGGTGGTGGGGAAGTTTAGAACACGTAAGAGACATTAGCAGAGAGATTTTAATCAAAATAGTTAGGGCTGTTTTTTAGAAATTATTGAAGAACGAGATTTTTTCATGATTTTTCATTATTTCAATCTTATGAGCATGCGCGATTTTGACGAAAACCTAAATGGCAGGACCCATGGCCACCGCCAACCCATGTACCAAATTTGAAGAGTGTAGGTCAATTTGTTCGGGAGTTATTCTGACCACGTGCACACAGACAGGCATTTCTTTTTCTATACCACTTTTTTTTTAAATCTGGGTGATCCAAAAAAAATAAAAATAATAATAATAATTAATCGAATGCTGTACTTTCATTACCCTATGTAAAGATATGATACGCAGATTTGAACGCCATCGACATACACAGCCAACCATCCACACACAAATTCGAAGTTATTATAAGGGATTTAAAAATGGATCTATTTTAACTTAATGTCAAAGCCAGAAACATATTTTGCCGTATTTCGAATAATTTCACGAGATTGAGTAGTTCTGATCGTTTCAAACTTAAATTCTATGAATACAGTTTAGATATACGGTGAGTTAATAATAGCCAGGTAAGTTCAGATGGCTGCTTTCAAATGATGCTGATGGTGTTGGATTCCGATTCTTTTGGAAGTGAGCATAATTTATCAACACATCATTTAAATGTCTTTGATAAATCAATCTTAAAAGTAATTTACTAGATAATTTCAAATATTACAAAAGTGTTATTTCTAATACGGAAAAATCTTTTTAAAAAACGGTTAATTCTTTTAAAGGGGTGCAGTTACTTTTGAATTTTGAGTTTAACATACAACGCACCTTTGAAACAATTACATCCATACATTTCTAAACATGTATTTGTAAAAATTGCATTCCAAACCTCTCATCACACGTACATTCCTTTAGTTTGAAGTTTTAATTTATTAAATTTCTTGTATTAACTTCCAACTTTGTGTGTATATTTATGTGTTTTGTTTGTCGATGGCAGGCAAATATTCGGAGGCCTAATTATGTGAGACTCTTTGACATCATCAAATCGGGCTGAAACTTAGCAGATAGATTCGATGTCGGTGACAATGCATTCTGTCCCATTTTGAAGGCTGTCACTGTCACTAAAAGATCATTTTTATGGAATGCTAATAAACCAACTTGCCGTCATCCAATCGCATTGAAATAGCATTTAACCAATCATTGAAGAAATTCTTTCCTGTTGACAAAATAATTTTAGTATATATAATAAAATTGTTTTGATTAGAAGAAATAAAAGATACTTTTATCTGAGAGTGCATAAATTCACATTCATTTTGAATGAATAAATTTTGAAAAGTAGTTTGCCACATATTTTGCTGATAGAGATGGTGTTAGCATCTAAATTTAAATTTTTAAAACAAGCACACGCTGGCAGCAGAAACGGTGCTATGTTAATGAATATAAAAATTGACTTATGTATACAAAGGATTTATATTAAAAACTTTGTTTTTATGGGTTATATTATTTTTACAGTCAAAAACGATTTTTTGTGAAGTGTTAGTTGCAAAATCGCTTTTTACTTAAAGAGCGCAAAAGGCTTTTTTTCCTAGAACATTTTATTTTTTAATAATATCTTTTGCGGAGTAGGAAGGTTTATGTTCTTTAACTGGTAATTTCCAAATCTCCCTTCTTGCTTATACCAGCAAAGAAATTGTTTTTTGATGGATATGCATTTACAAAATGATTCACCCTAATGTCACTAATTGTAGCTGGTTGTCTATAAATTCATATTTGATCTAGTTAAAACAACAATTGCCTTTGAATATAATTTCAGAGTTTTGAAGAATGATTTCAGCTAGCCTTCGTCAAGTCTAACAAGCAAATCTATCACAACGTTCTTACGCAGCTCGGTAAACCTTCTATTCGAGGTGATGTGTCAAAATTGGAAATGGACTGTTCCACAGGTTTTCTCGGGAGACAATTTTATAAATGATCCAAAGTGGACAACTTACAATAGTATTTATCTTTCAAATTTCAATGTCAAGCGCAAGTCATTACTCCAGTCAACACACCTAAAAATCTAAAATCCTTTTGTTGTGGAAATTCACGCTTCAAATAACCGCTGGTGAGAAAACGGAATCGTTAATCTTAAAATAAATATCCATACCCCCTGGTCCCGAATGGTGTTAAAGGGTAAACACCATATAGGACAATGGAATTTTCTTTGGTTTACTCTTTCTTTTGAATCCGATAGGGAGAAGAAAGGGTTAAAGAGAGAGCAAGCTGTTTACGTAAATTAAAGAACTTTAGGCTGAAAATGTTACTGGATTTGATATTACCAGGGCTCACACTCAAATCACAGAATGAAAATCATTGGCTTTTCAATGACTTTTATGGATTTAAATAATGTTTTAAATGATATTTGAAAATTTGTTTTCGTGCATCATGTCGATATATAAATTTTTAATAGAATATATTATACCAGAAAATTTACAAGTTGGCGCATGCGTAATAAAATATGTCACAGAATTCTGATAACAGTGCGGACAAGTGGTGGTCACGCGGGGATAGCAAGTCTGAGTAGTACTATTATAAAATTTGCGGTTTTCACAACAGCCGCAAAAATTAAGGACTTATAAGGACTTTTAAGCACCTCTAAGCATTTTCAAGTACTTTCAAGGCCTTGAAAACAAGTTCAAAAATATTAAGCTCTTTTAATAACTTTCAATGACCGTGGAAACCCTGATTACGTTAAAATGGAAGATTACATTAGAAAAAGATTCTAACTTTCGTAGTCAGCAGTTAAGAGCTTCAAAAGAATCATTCCTGCGATTATTAACATCCTAATCAATTATGGATTAAAAATTAAACTTTATCAATTATGGATTACTAAAAATGAAAATCAAATATTGAATTGTGTAGCTGAACTTATGGAAAATATAAACTTTCTTTATTTTTATTTTTCACCCTTCTTATATATTATATTTATAAGATCAAATTGCTTTTTCCAGAGAAAAGCAAAATAAATTTATTGATTTTGATAAATATTTTGGTAATCGTTGCGGAAAAAAAACCTCCCATTTAGAGGGCCTCATGAGTTGATTTCTTTTAATATTATTTTAGAGTATTCTTTACCATATAATGTTTATGTAAGTGTTTACTGATAGAATTAAAGCGTTAACAAAATTAAAATCGGAAAAAATACAAATTCAAAGTTGTGTCGGCTAAGAATATTTAATCCCTTTTAAGGCATCTATGTAGAATCCAATAATAAATTTAGACGTTATCAAGCGCAAAAACTACACTAGGACATTGATGCGCCAAAACAACGTGAACCGTACACAGTCTGGAAATGGTGTGTCTTTCAGGGGTTTCCACTTTTTTTTACTCTGAAAAGTTCTGCTTGTTCTACATTTTTTTTTTAATTAGACTTTATAGGCCTTTATCAAACTAAACTTAACTGTAGCCCCTAAAAAAAATATATAACTCCACCATTGTTCTGTGCACACATTAGTACACCATTATATTTTTATTCAACTATTTTTGTAGTTGAAAACAAAGCTATGAATGTTTTCCTCTTTTTGACATTTTGACTGTTTTCACCAATGGTCTTTGAAGAGGAAAATGTCGCGCATTTACGCATCAAGAAGGAGAAAATCCGAAAAACTCTCTGACAATCAACGCAATACTATCTGTCTACTAATTAATTTTTGTAAGACAATTTTGGTAAAAATCATTTGAGAGAAAGCATACACTTTTTACAAAATGATACTTGTTCTGAACAGATATTGTAAGAAATTCTTTCAATTGTCTGTCAAATAAATCGAATTTTAAAACTCAACAAAACTGCACATTATGAAACATTAAAATACAGTTGTCTTAAAAACACGAAGCGTCATCGTCCGTATCCGTAGTTGGGTTGTCCATCAATAAACACAATATTTGAAGTTTAAAAATACTGTTTAATATGTACATTGTACATACTTAAAGGAAGAGCCTTTTTTTTTACAAAGACAACTTATCAGTTAAGAATTTAACTTATTAAATTGTGCTATTAAAGAAAAAGTGACCTTCGATTGTTGGTGAAATTAAACTTCCTTTACCGTCTTAATTATCATTTAAAACAAATTAATCGAAAATATATAACTTCAATTTTTAAAGCAAATTATTAATTGTTTAAAATATAAATTTCTGTTCGAGTTTGAAATCCCTCGTTGAGATCTTACGATGAATCAAAGTAGGTACGTAATGATATGTAGTATAACTGAGTATTGTGTCTTTTAATTGACTAATTATAACTATATATTAGGATGGTCTATGTAAGGCGTCAAAAACGAAATTTCATCTGATTTTAACTCTCACCCCTTCATTCCTTTCGTTTTGGTCTATCTTGACAGTGTGCCAAATTTTATTTCAATAATATATTAACCCGTGTCGCAAATAGCCTGAAGTTGTTAAAAGATTACTAAAATTGAAATTGTTTGAAAAAAAAAATATTAAATTTCTTCGGCTTCAATTTCATACCCCCGAATATTTTTTCTTTTGACCTATTTTTGTAGAGAACCAAGTTTTATTATGATAAATTAGTATTAACCCTGCTAAATTGATATTGAAGTTTGTAAAAATAAAAACAGAATTGACAAAAATGAAAGAACATATTCTAAAAGTTTTATTTCCTAAATTTAAAAAAGTTGCAAAATATTGATACAATTTAACTAACAAAATCTAACATTTAAACAACAAAAATATCAGATTTTTAGCTGTATTTTTTTTTAGTAATGCCTCATATTTTACAATATGTGTAGTACTGCTTGCAGTGATCGTCCACACGTTGATCGTTGCTGCACACGTTAATCACTTTTCATTTACAAAAATGACCACAATAATATTTTCTATAGTCAAAGGTAAAAAATGGGGGTAAGAATACAAAATTTGTAAGTTGGAAAATAAGGAACACCCTGCGCTGTACAGTAAAATGCAGTTACGTGATGCGAACTTCCATTTTCCTTACGGCACAGCTTAATCTGTTTAAATTTTCAAAAAATTGCTTACAATAATATTTTTATTGCCAAAGGGAAAAGAATTGGAGGGTGAGGAAAAAAGAAATCTGAAAGTTAAAAAAATAAGTACCACATATATGCCGTAGTCCCTTATTACAAATTTTTCTGTTACACTTTCTAGGCCATTTTGTTACGATTTAATTGCAAAATCTGAAATATGATAAGAATAGCTATTTGATATGCATACAACTGATACCATTACAATCACTTTGAAAACTTACGTCTTCTTCAATTTTCCACTTATTTTGACGCTATCCTTACAAGAACCAAATTGAGACAGAAACTCTTATAGCACTATAAGACAATAAAAAAAAAACCTCCATTCGCTAATTAGATATAAAGTCACAGAAATTTACGGATTGAGATAGAGCATGTAAAATATGTTATGTTTCAATTCTTCGTCTTTCTGAAAAAGGTAAAGAAGTCCAACAAAGAGGCAAATGAGTTGAACTGCCAACCGCTGAACTTTTTTAATTGGAAGGTCCTTGTAAAGAAACTTATTTTTAAAATCTAAAACTTTGTCCGAACCCTGAACAAATAAGTACAGAAAGCTAAGACGAACTTTTAAGATTGCTACTATTTGTCCTATGTTATGTGCGGTCAAGCAGAGAATCGAGTAGCTCCTTTCTTTTTGTATTGAAAAGTAAGAACAGTCCTGGAGCGATCGCAGAAAAGGGACCGTACACAAAGTGCATTTCAACGTGACCAGGGTTCTAATGAGGTTAAATGGAGCGTATCGAAAAATCCTCCCCAACTACATGATTAACGATCGTCTCAACCCAGAACTTCTTCCCTCGGATACAGAACCCTAACATTCCTATATGATGTTAAGTGATAATGAGAGCCAATATGGAGTGTGGGACTTGTTTGTTTGTGTTGGCGAAGATATTATTATTCAAATTGAACTTTTCGTTGTTATTGTAATTTATTCCAATTATGTGCCTGTATTTAATAGTGCTGGAATTAACAACTTTTTTTTTTTAAACTTCCGTAAATAAATCTGTGTTAGATATAAATTCTATTGCAATGGATATTTGGTACTTGTGTGAACTTTAAAAATATACAAATCATTTTACAAGTGTCCTTACAACTCATTTAATTTATTTGCGCTTTGCAAACTATAGTGACTAACTTAACCATAATCTATTGATAATTTTATTATTATTTAGTTTCAGTATAGTGATGTTATGGAAAAAGAATCTTTATTCTCAAATAAAACATATCCTACTGTAAACAATGTTCAGAAGTAGAGTAGCTCTCGCCGTTTGAAAAACCTAAGGTCTCATTAATAATTTGAACTTATTATTTAAATTAACAAAATTAAGTTTTTAAAAATAAATTTACATGTAAAAGTGAATTCTACAAGTGTAAATGCAAAAAATATTTAAGTAAAGCAAAAAACGATTTTTCAACCATTAACCAAGAGAAAAAAAAATACTTTCTTTTAGTTAAAAATTCGCGAAAACCTATCATCTTGCCTTGGGCATGAATAAACGTAAGCAGGATTATTTGCACGGGAAAGCAGATCCATTTTATTGGGTGCTAGTCAACTTTTCTTCGGTCATATATGACGACATAAATTAATTAATTGATCAGTTTTTAAAAAATTTAATTGAAGGAAGGATTGTTTAAACTCTAAAATATTTTAATTAAAATTATTGTTTAAAAATATTAAAGGTTACAGTATAAGTTTATTGCTATTTGTTCAAGTACTGAATCAAAATTATTGCATTGGAAGACTTCGCTAACAATATATATTTAGAGCATATATGCATGGATAAGCATTTAAATACTTTTTATTTCGGAAATGTCAAAATCAAAGCTTAGCTCTGTTTTTCGAAGTAATTATTTATTGGTTTTAGAAATGTTATGCAAATATATTTGTGGCGGGAAAATTGAACTAAAGATTAATAACCCTGAGGTGTAGGGTGGATCGAAAACAGGGGAGGATTGAAATTTGTTTTGGCACTATGTTTTTTAGTGGCCATTTGGAGTACATTACAGGATCCTAAAATATAAAGTTCTTCAAAAAATATCTAAGGGTGCCTCAGAGGTCCCCCAAAATAGGAAATTTTCATAAAAAATTCCTAAAATCTAAAATTTTAGAAAAAATATTTAAAATACAAAAACATAAATGTCAACATGCGTAATAATTTATATAAGGTACTCTAAACAAGTATATAAAATATGAATTATGTGAAGCAATTATTTAAGGATTCAAAATCTCGAACATTGTCATTTTTCATAAAAATGCATAACATAGAAGGGGAATTGATGATGACGGTTGGAAACTGCATTTGTAATCAGTGCCTTTGCAAGCTACTAACCTACTAATACTCGCTTCATCTACCTTCAATTGATAATTGGGTAAGTTAACTGAAAAATCTGGATTCTTATCGGAAGAACCATCTTCTAATGGAAGTCTTGAATCAAATTGCTCCCGATTTTGAATTTTCTTATTAGCAATTTCATCTCTTTTGTGCTTTCTGGATAATCTTTTCCTCGGAACTTCAGAGGCATTTTTATCAAGTCCTCCAATTACCATACGTCTCTCTGTTCTTTGATCAATAAAAAATTCTTGTTCCTGAACAGAAACTTTTTTTCTCGTGCACATTATTTACAAGCAGTGAAATCTTTGCATTTGCATGAACATATGTCAAAAACTCGTTGAAATCAAAATTGGATTACTTCAGTTTTCTTTTTGAAAGAGACACATTTTCTTTGTAGCTTTTTTTAAGATTTCGGAATTGTTCTGTATTATACTCTTGACAAAGGCTTTATGAGCAATTGTTGAGAGAAATGCTTTATTCCAAATACTTATCAATTTGATCAACTTCTCGACAAAAACATTTGCAATCTGACTTGTGATGGATAACCTATATTTTCACATTTAAGCGTATTTCTTAGAAAATGGTAATGTCTCATTATATTTTTATACGTAGGAAGGGTATTATCATTCATAGTTTTATAACTGCCTAAAATAGGGCAATTACCACTACTTTTAACTTCAGTTATTTCAAAGAGAACAAAGAAACACTCTGCTAGCTCGTAGTTGAAGTACAAACGTTGGTGAATAGGGATGAAAATAGTTAAGATAAGAGTTTCACGAGTTCAAATGGTGTAGTTGTTTATATATGCATATTATAAAGACATATGCATGTTAGAAAAGACACAGTGTCCCCAGTTAACTGTGTGGGTATGGAAAGGAAAAGAAATAAAATATGGTATCTCTTACAAGTTAAGGGTACTTATGGGTAGTAAATATGGAACTCTTTAGTGATACCTGTAAGAAACAAAATTGTAAGTTTTAAATAAATTTATATAACTGTACTTTTTGGATCAATAATTGAATAATTTACTAAAAATTAAACTAGTTTTTCTTAATTACTGTACTTTATTTGAAAAGCCTTTTCAAAAACTCCGATTTCTTTTACATTTTTATGATAAAACCTAAGTTTCAAAGGTTTTTTACTTTATTTACTCACTTTAAATCTGTTCATATAAAGTCATGTCATTAAATACGCACAACCAGTTGTTCTCAACCGTTTATATTGCGTTTGAACTCTGATAAGAAAAAGGCACAAAAATAATTTTTTTTTGCCATGAAAAAATATTGCATTTACAAAAATAAAACAAAAACCAACCTTCTAAGAAATGTTCAACGAATTTACAAAATAGATTTCAGGATATCGATCATTTCCAAAAGCAATACATTTCTGGGAATTGACAATCGGATATAATTTCTCAAAATACAAAATCATCCTATTAATTAATACTATAGTACCCCCCCCCCCCCTTTATTTCCCCAAATTTTTAAATTGTAACTGTGCTAACTTATATTTTTCTCACGTGTTTTTTCTAATAGACTGGATGTCGCCGCAAAACATAAAACTGATTCCTTTTATTTTTATTAATTAAAAAAAAGCATATTCTTTAAATGGATTTTTATTTCTTTGGATAATCATGATCTAAAAAAATATCGAATTGAAATAAAATTGAATGCGACGCTATTCAATATCTTATTTTATTTTCGGATATTGAATTTTATATTAGGATATTAGATTTATTAGTTAGAAGATGCATAACGATACAAATAACTTAATGGACAATGTATGTATAATAACTATGAAAATGCATTATTTGTAACATCTTTGACATTTACCTTTCGGAATCAGGGCCTGATTTTCCACAAGGGAATTGGGGCACGTGCTCAAACTTTGAGGCCCCTACCCCCCAATTGATCCGGATACCGAAATTTGAAAAAAGAAGTTTATTTAAAGCTTTTTTTTTTCTTCGTTAAGTAGATACTTGTGTTACCTATTGTCCGCAAGCATATGTAACATCTACATTATGCAATTACTATATGTTTTATTTGGATGCATTTAACTATTTTTTACGAACTTAAGTATGTTTATAGGAATGTAGAGAAAAATATCCCTTTTAATTCAATTGTATATAATATTTTTTACAATTTGGCAGCTTTTATAATTGATTGTATGCCTTCTCGGATATTTTTAGAATACCTATAAATTCATTTTACTGTAATGCATGTCATTTCCTGTGCAATTCATTTAATGCAATTTTTGCTTAACGAAATTATTGTTCAAACAATCTTTATTTTATTTCAATTGGTGTGTAAGGCATCGTTTATTGGTATAATGTTCTTACGAAGTAAATTTATCACGAGGAGGGGGTCCCAATTAGGGTTTATGCACTGGGACCCTGCATTTGTAAGTTGGGCCGTAATCGGAAAAAAGGGAGTTTCTAGTTATTGTAACAAAATCATCAACAACTATAGTGGCATGTAGTTTTTTCTCTCTTCTGTTGATGTATTATAGTCTTGAAATATACAATGAAATGGTACTTCTATGGACAAACAATATGATTCATGCATTTTTTAACCCGTACTTATGCTTCCATAAATCTTAACCTAACAAAGGAAATGGTTCTTTCTTCCTTTCAAAACAGCTTTCATTATGTCTAACGACATGACCAACCAGTTTACTACATATTTTGTTGCACTCAACATTCAGGCGACAGAATAAGTTGTTCATGTTCAGTATTCAGCAGAATCACCAGTATTCTGCTCTAATTCTGTTTGTCTTTTAAATATTTATCGAGAAATGGATTCCGATTCGGATGCTGAAATTCTTATAAGCTCTTCTGATAGCGATTGTGAACTGTCTTCTGGAAGTGAAACAGACGATGGCGATCTTAATGAAGCAAGAGATTGGTGTCGAGTAAACTTATCTCTTTTACCACCAGCTCCACCAAGTTTCCCTTTCAACGGAAGTCCAGGAATGAAAGTTTCAGTTTCCGATGCAGATGACCCTATGTCATTTTTTACACTTTTTTTTTGACGATGAGATGTTTTCGTACATTGTGAAAGAGACAAACCGATATGCTGCCGAGTATTTCGAAACGACGGAACTGACGCCTTCTTCAAGAGCACTAAAGTGGAAGGAAACAACACATAATGAGATTAAACGATTTATTGCTCTTCTACTGACACAAGGATTGGTCCAGAAGCCAGTAGAGAAGTGGTTTTGGGCAAAAAGACCTGTTTTAAATACCCCCTTTTTTTGGCTGTGTAATGTCTCAACAAAGATATGGGTTGCTAATGAAATTTCTTCACTTCGAGGACACCAGCACTTTTGATAAAAATCAGCACCCACATCCAAAACTGCGTAAGATATTCGATGTACAAAGCAGGCTAGTGGAAAAGTTCAAGAAGGTCTATGTCCCTGAAAAGAACATATCAATTGATGAGTCTCTTATGGCATACAAGGACCTTCTTGGATGGAAGCAATATATTCCAACCAAAAGAGCCCGTTTTGGAATAAAATCATACCAGCTGTGTGAATCGGAGAGTGGCTATATTTGGAACTATTTAATTTACACAGGTAAAGATACGCCTTTTAAGGAGGAATATAAAGAATATGGTGTCTCTACAAAAAGCGTAATGACGCTTGTGCACGAATTGTTAGGGCAAGGGTATTTCTTGACAACTGACAATTTTATTCGTCTCCAGAATTGGCAGAAATGCTAATTGCAGAAAAGACTGATCTCATTGGAACCTTGCGAAAGGACAGAAAAAACTTACCGAAAGAACTTCGTGAGGAACGTCTCAAAAAAGGCGAAGTAATTGCCTTCCAAAAAGGAAAAATGTGTGCGTTGAAATGGAAGGACAAGAAAGATGTATGCATGATAAGTACAATACACAATGCGCCAATGGTTACCGTGACTAGTCAGAAGACGAAATCTACCAAATTAAAACCTTCAGTGATCGCCGACTATAATCATCAAATGGGTGGAGTAGACAAGGCCGATCAATGCATCTCCTACTATCCGGTTATGAGAAATCAACAAAGAAAATATTATAAAAAAATATTTCGACATCTCATAAATCAGGCGGTCTGGAACTCCTTTGTACTATACAAGAAAACGGGTGGAACCAATAAGCATGTTGACTTTCGCATGCGACTAATTGAAAGGTTAGTCGAAGAAAGCGGTCCTTCCGAAGTATGTACACAAAGAGGAAACTCTTCAAAAATTTCCGAAAATGTAGTACGTTTGAAGGGCAGGCACTTCCCCTCGCACGTACCAGACACGGGCCTTACAAAAAAGAACCCATCTCGTAAATGTGTAGTATGCCATTTAAAAATAAATGAAAATGGGAAAAGGGTGAGGCGAGAAACCAGATACAAATGCCAAGACTGCAACGTAGGATTATGCGTGGTACCTTGTTTCAGAATTTACCACACAGTTTTGGAACTTTAAACCTGTTTAAAATTGTCCTTACTGATCATTTCTTTCATTACTTATTAATACCGAGATATCAAGTATCTTCAATGATTGGATTGTTATTTTCTTACAAATTGCCAGATTTTTAAACTAGATGCATTAAATCGTAATATATATAAGGTTAAAACATTTTGAAATTAGAATAGACTTCATTAATTGTTATAAATATTTGAGCTCATGAGATTTAATTTATGAGATTGTTTCTTGATGTTCCTTAATCAAACGTTTCTTTTTGTGGAGAAAGATCTTTGTTGGGGAGATTTTAAATTGTGTAAATGTGAAATGTAAGTTCATGTCGTCTGTCTAAAATATTTAAAATTTTAATACTATTTTCTTGATCTTTATGAAATAAAATGTTTGTTTTTTTTCTATTTGCTTTGATTATTACAATTTTATTACTATATGTGTTTCCAAGAAAAATATTTAATTATTTATTGGTGATGTCTATGTTTCTAAACTGGAAATATTTTGTTTTCATCTAACCATCGTAGCCTTTAATATAACGTATTTTCATAGACATTTATGTAAAGAGACGTAAGTTTTGATTTATACTTCAGATTTATTTAATTTTTAGTAGGATAATGTCTTTAATAATATGTATTCATAATCTGCCAAAGAAATGTTTACATATATAGCAACTTCAAACAAGTACCAAATTAAAGGTATTAAAAATTGGTAATCTTGTTAATCCCTCACATATTTATTGGTCATCAGTAAGCAGTGGAAAAAAAATTGAATGTTTCATTATATACATTGACTATTTTATTTCATTTAAGGTTCAATAAATAATAGCAAAATTGAGCTAAATATTTTATGACAATTATTTTAGTAAAATAACCAAGTTGTGAACAATTTTCTAATCATACTTTGAGAAATGTTTTACATCATTAATAATTACTTAATATTAAACTTCTATCACTGTTCTTGAAACAGCTACGTTATGTATTGCAAGAAATTTGTTTTAGTTTTATACAAGTGTTTTATTGTACAATATAAAAGATGTTTCTGAATAAAAAAAAGTGCCTGATTGCACTTAATTTATTCAGAAACTAATAAATGTGCAACAAACTTCTAATAAGTATACAACTAAATTTTTCTATATCGAACAAAAAGTTAAATTTTAATTGAATTAAAAAGAGATTATAAATGTGACCTGTATGTCTAAAAATATCTCTAGAAATATTTCCTTGATTTGTGTGAAGCTATTTTCACAATGTCAAAAATTTGTCAAAACTTTCCAATGCTAATCAGACGAAACGGTCGTTTCGCCGCCAACCTTAAAAAAGGCAGAAACGACAGTAAGTATCTATTCTCTGCACAACTTCCAGCGAAAAAGCCGAAATTGACTATTTTCTAGCGCGCTTACGAAACTTCACATAATTATACAAAAAATACCATAGATTCGTCTCGGTGATATCTTTCAAAGAAAAAAAATTGAGTACCTAGGACAAAAGACAACGAAGAAAAAAAATATTGAAAATTCCAAAACGAAATAAAAAAACGAGTTCTAGCCCGATTTTGATGTAAAAATTTAGACAAACGTACAGCCCTAACTAATCTATACATCTTCAAACGGATTGAATTATAGGATGCGGAATGTTTCAACTTAAAATCCTACATTGTTGAACTTCATTTAATAATTCTTTCTATTTTTAATTAATTTAAAACCACTTTTTTTCATTTCATAATTTGGCGACAGATAAAGGCGATCAGCTTGTAATTGAGGTTCAGATATATATGCCAAAAGTTGCCAAACAGGTTTGCTATCATTTGGAAGTTAGTTTTTCCGACATGTTAGGCTTAAGTGAGTTTTAACGTAATGTTAAAGTATAGGAGAACGAATTGGACTATAATTATATGGCTTATAACAACTTTAAAATTTAAATAATTTAATTTTTGAAGAGACAGAATTAAAGAAAATATTTGTTCTTTAAGTTGCCTGTGTTATTTGAACTGTATGACCAATTTAGAGAGAGTTAACTTTCAAAAACATTTTAATTTCGGGAAATCTCCATTGAAAAATGAAAACAATCACATTTTGTTGCAAGATACTATGGGCAAAGTATAAATGTGGAGGTTATACGAGCTGACGTCACAGTCAACTCATTACAGAGGACTAAATGAACCACGCATTGCGATTGGCTAATGGAATTTGCAAAAATGTCATTCGTTTTTAAAGATGTGTTGATTTTTACTTTCCGTTGTAAAATGAAATTGTAGAATCATATATCATCAAAATTGTAATTTCATAGTGAATTTTAAAATTGTTGTTAAGAAAATATTTTAAATTTTGTCAAATATCAATGGGTTAATATGTGAACCAAAATAATGCTTGGTATGATAAAAATAATTTATACTGCAATATTTATTAGACTGTAAAATACTTGTAATATTTATTTGCAATAATTTATTAGTATAAACTTTCAATGGGATTCACGCTCTGGCCTTGTAAGTTAAAGTTGCCGGATTTGATTCCTGTGTTAGGTGTGGATGTTCGTTGTGATTCTGAATCCACTTTAAGCTGTGGGTCCCGGACTGATTAGTCGTTATTATGCACTAAAATAGGTCGTTGTGCGTACAAACTAACCAATCTAGCTGAAACTTGACAGACAGGATCTTTGTCAATGGCAACGTATTTCTTTAAGTTTTGGGAGTTGAGTTGCCATACACAAGTTTCTAGTACTCGTTCGTGGTAGATTTTGATGGTTACTGCCGTCCGCATTCAACCAATTTGTCAATTTTCAAGTAGATTTTGGCATGCAAGATATCATTGAACTCAACTTGAAGAATTATGAATATTCATGGTACCAGGTGTACCATAGGTGGTACTACTTCTTGTTTATCAATTTTGAAGATAAATATGGCATGTTGGGTGTCGTTAGGCTTGTCTTGAAAAATTATGAATGTTTAAGGTACCAGGTATAGCATAGGTAGTACCACTTTCGGTTTATCAATTTCCAAGATAAATATGGCATGTTGGACTTTTGTTTTGATGAATTATGAATGTTTAAAGTTCCAGGTATGCTATTGGTACCACTTTCGGTTTATCAATTTTAAAGATAATTATTGCATGTAAGATATCGTCGAACTCAGTTTGAAGAATATTGAATATCCCTGGTACCAGGTTTACCATAGGGGATAAATAGAAAAACGATGAAACGGACAAATTCAAAAAAGAGAAGTCGTCAGTGTTTAAAAAAAAGTTATGATATCCCCCAAAAAAAACACTTTTGAAAAGTAGAAGAACCACCAACCTCAAAAACACAAAAAACTTTCTTACAATAAAAAAATCATAAACATGATGAAAATTTTCAGCCACAAACACAGTGATATAAAAAAATGGCCAACCTCTGATTAGAACTCTCGGTTGTGACTCGCTTACGAATGTATGCTTACTTAATTTATTTTTAACATTTAAGTTCCGCTCCCATAAAAATTTACGCTGCTTGAGGTTGGCGCCCGTCTTAATTACTAACCTTTAACTCCCCCCCCCCCCACACACACATAAAAACTTTCCAAAATGTATGTATCAACCAAACAAAAGCTTATCAGAAACACTTTATTTTCCTACTTAAAAAATTCTTAATAACGATTCAAATGCAAGCGTTTGAGCACAGTTTCTCTATACTATTTTGAAAATTACACGAGCATAAATATTTACACCCACTTTGTATTTCCTACCCATCCAAATGAAATCATAAACTCGAATATTCGTGCAAACATCCATAAATTAGTTTAAACGCAAGCATTGTTAATATTCCTATGACGGGCGCCAACCTCAAGCAGCGTAAATTTTTGTGGGAGCGGAACTTAAATGTTAAAAATAAATTAAGTAAGCATACATTCGTAAGCGAGTCACAACCGAGAGTTCTAATCAGAGGTTGGCCATTTTTTTATATCACTGTGTTTGTGGCTGAAAATTTTCATCATGTTTATGATTTTTTTATTGTAAGAAAGTTTTTTGTGTTTTTGAGGTTGGTGGTTCTTCTACTTTTCAAAAGTGTTTTTTGGGGTTTTTTTTTTATTCTAAGCAACCTGGTAAATTGTAAATATACAGTTAATCTGCTGCAAAAATTTAGCGAATAAATTTTGTTTGAAATTTAAAATTAGCCAAGAATACTTGCTGATGAATACGGTTTCCTACAAAACCTGAAAAATCTGGTAATATGATCATTTGTAATAAAATTTTAAACAAATTATGTAATTGTTAAGACAAAATACATTTTCTAAGAAAATACTCCTAGTTCTTAAAACGACTTTTAATACTTTCTAGAAATGTTAAATAGGCATTTATCTTGAAAATCGGTAAATCAAACTTTTTTTAACACTTTAAAAAAAAACAACTTTAAATTGAAGATGAAATAAAGAAGATGAATTGTTCAAAAATTTCCAAAGTATCCGGAAGATTCAATCTGGAAACAAGAATTTTGGAACAGCTAGTAATTTTCCCAGTAAAGAATGTATAACGTTTAAAAATTATTCTGAAATGCATGTAGTAAAAGCTATTTAGAAACAAATTGAGAGATTGATCTTCCCGGGAAATTCTTATTTTCTAAGGGAATAATAAGTAAATCAACAGCTAATTAATTGATTTATTTTCATATCTTGATACGTTTTCCTTTTCTTACTCATAATAGCTATAAAAATTAGCAAATGATTGTAAATGTGATTCAAAGTAGTTTTCCAAAAGAGGTTTTGAGCATATTTTTACCGATGTACGTTAAAATGAAATTTTTTTTTTTTTTAATTGTGTTTTTTAAATAAATAAATTGACTTCTATATGCGATATAAGGTAAAGATAATTTTTCTATCAATTAAGTTTTATTTTTTATAGGATTCGCCAAATTAAGCATAGTAAGAATTTAGTCTTACTAACATAATTAGTTAGAGGGTTTTAGTGATTATTCCTTCCTTTAGAATTTAATTTAATTAATATTGAAAGATTTATTAAAGCGTAATTTTGCTGGAAGTGATTGTTATATTTTAAATTCCCTAATTAATTCAGAAACTATACCTAAAAAAATAAAATTTCAGCTAAAGTCAATAAAACTTTTTATTTTTGCTTTTTACTATTAAAAAAATTAAATCTAGCATTTTTAAGTAGATTCAATTTTTTTCAATTTTCTTACGACTCTAATATTTCGGTTCTAAAATTCGTAGAATTAAGCTGTTTGAAACTGAAAACAATGTAATTCAAAGTGTAATAAGTTAAAAATTGTTTTATTTGTATCATTTTGGGGTATTTTTACACAAGGCTGCTGTGGTGAATTTTTTTTCGATTGTTCTAACAATCACAAAATGGCCTAATTTTCCGGATAAAAAAATAGGCATAAAAGTGATTTTATATGATTGTCTTTCTTTACGTTTTGGGTAAGGAACACTACAAAGTTGAAAGGAAAGTTACTTCCTAAAGAGTGTGAAAAAAATTGACGAGGACCATTTTCATAAACATAAGAGGAACCATTTTCATTTCATAAGACCCACAAAATTACAGAATATACCGTCATAACGTTAGCAAATGGAAACATTCAATACAATCGCTGTCTTTCTCCAATCAAAGTAGTGCAGTTTTGAGTGATGAGATATGTATAAATGATTAGACTATTATTAGATTGCTTATCACCAGAAAATACTACCAATTAATAATAAAATTAAGTACGATTAAAATAGAGGTCCGCGATTACTAAGTATCTACAAATCTAAGGAAGAAGTGAATCTTTACTGCAATAACAATTGGCAAATATTCTTATTTTAATGTGTGAGTAGTTAAAATATGACAGTCCCGCCCCATAAGGAGGGATGAGGGATGGGACGATGACGTCACCGGAAGTGGGCGTGACGGGATATGACGTCACCGAAAGGCACGTGACCGGAAGTGGAGTTGAGTTGTTCCCCTCCTGCTGCTGTTTTAGTTCGGTTTCGTTATAAGCTGTTTGTGTATGACGTCACAGTGGGTATGACGTCATAATTTGTTTTATATCAAAGTTTTGAGCCGTGGCAACACTTTTTAGTTTCGGTTTACCTTTAAGGCTGAGTTGAGTTGTTCTAAGGCTGCTTCTAAGTGAATAACTTAGAGATATAGGCTTTTTATGTATGACGTCACAATGGGTATAGAGCGGGGATGACGTCATAACTTGTTTTATGTTACAGTTTAGTTAGGTGGCAACACCTTACATCTTGAGACATAAATTTAAGGCGGAGTTGAGTTGTATTTATGCTGCCTCTAAATGAAAACGTAATAGTGATAGACTCTAATTGTATGACGTCACTGTGGGAATGCAGTGGGAATGATGTCATAGAGAGAATATGTTAAAGTTTAACTTTTTAAGTGTGGCAACACCCTGATATAGTTTTAAGGAGGGATGCGGGATGGGTCGAGGGGACGATGACGTCACTGGAAGTTGAGTTGTTCTAGGGCTGCTTCTAAACGAATAACTTAGAGTTATAGGTATTTTAGTAGTGACGTCACAGTGAGTATGACGTCATTATATGTTAAGATTTAGCATTTAAGGTATGGCAACATCTTGTGAGAGGTCTAGATACGAGCAGGTGTTAATCGGATGAGTCATGCAGTCTGAACAGGTTTGAACAGCTTGGGACAGGATATTGCATGGCGATAAAGATGGATAGGTGTTAGGGGAAGACTAACCAATCAGGTTTCACGCTAGAGGGCGTTGTTTTGACTGCCAGCCAATCAGAAGGGATGAGCTGCGTCACTCACGGACTTGTATTCAGCGAGGACGCTATTTCTCTCCTGATTTTGTCAAGTGAAGGTGCGTTTGCTGTTTCTTCGAAGTTGTGCTTATTAGTTTGAAGTGAAAATGTCGTCTGATTTACATATTGAGCTCGTTGAAAGTTTTTACGATGCAGCTAAATCACAGCAGTTGTTGCATGAATTGTTGAACTACGAGTTTGAGAATCTGCAATTAAACTTTAATAGAAAAAGTTACACGTCTCAAAGGAAAGTGCTCGGTTTTGGTGATACTGGCGTGAACTATGCCTTTTCCGGAACGTGCGTCTTTGCCAAGTCGTTGACCTCTTTACTGCTTGATATTAAGAAGGATGTTGAAAACAAGACTGGACAAGAATACAACTATGCCCTTCTCAACTACTATGCAGATGGAAATGCCAAGATTGGAGCTCATAAAGACAGCGAAAAAGACTTGGATCCAGACTTTACTATTCCAACCCTAAGTCTCGGAGCTATCAGAACCATGCAGTTTACCAGTCCTGATTTCCAGCCCAACAAAGTTCCGTTGCCAAGTGGATCTCTCCTTCTCATGAAGCCACCCACCAATAAGTTCTGGACCCATGAAATTTCAGCCGAGCCTGCTGTGACGGAGCCGAGAATCAGTATCACCTTCCGGAACATCGTAGAGAGACCGCAAGATATTGTAGAGTATCCCCACAAGTCCTTTTCTCGGAAGAGACCATCGGATGAAGTGATCGTCGAAGAAGAAACAATTCCCGATGACGACTGGATGACTCGCCTTTATACCTCTGTAAAGAAAACCAGTGGATGCCTCAAGGAATGGAACCTTGGATTTGGTTTCATAGTGTCCCTTCATCAATATGACTCTCGTCTTTTCATCCACATGTCTCAACATAATAGTCAAGGAAGTACTCAGAAAATTACAATGAACATGGATACCTTTCAGGACTTTTATAACAAACTCTTACAAGTGAACACGAAATACGCAGCTAGTAGCGTTGTGTGTAACAATCAACTCCTGGTTCTATCACATAAGGGTGAGTTAGTTTTAAAACAACTCTTTTATTTTAAACTTAAGGAAAGTTCCTTAAAAGTGAATGAAAATAATCATGCTAAAATTAGAGATCTCATACCTGAAATATGTGAAACCATCAAGGAGTCTCATATAAATTTACTACGAGTTGAAATTCTTAATCATTGTGCTCAAAATGTAAATATACCTCCCAATATAGACTTATTTCATGAATATGTTTCTGCTTTTCGATGTGAATTAGAAAGTAATATTTTAAAATTCTTTCGCTGTGATGCTTGTGCTATTGGTGACCCCTCGCAAGGAAATCATGTCTGTATAACTACTTCATTGCAAGATCAGTCTTGGTCTGTTGGAGACGATGCTATACTTGTACTTAATGTTAAAAATGTGATTGAAACCTTACAATGTAAAAATGTCATTCAATTCTTTAATGAAGATTTCTTTAAATGTATATCATATGATGCTTTGAAAGATTATTTGAAATTGTAAATAAAAATTATTCAACGGAAATATGTGTGCGTGATTTTCTTATGTGAAATAATAAAAAAAAAATGTTAAAGCAATATCACTTTATTGAATCATAAATTTTCCCACTTTTTAGGTGGTTTTACATTTCGTCTCAACTTTGTTTGAACAATTTTTCTGATTTTTGGATACTCTAATGCATAAATAAGAGAGAAAAAGTAACATACTTGAACATCTTACAACTAAGAATTCAAAAGTGAACGTGAAAATTTACTTTATGAATAAACATCATGTCTTTAAAATGTGTAAGAATATCACTAAATAAGAGAAAAAAGTAACATACTTAAACTTTGTACGACAAATAACTTTGACATTAACGTTAAATTTTTTCTTCACATATAAAAATCACGACTTTAAAATGTGACGTGTAAGAAGTATTAGCATACTTAAAATTTCTACGAGAAATAATTTTAACCTTTACGCGAAAATTTACTACATACATAAAAATCATGTCTTTAAAATATGTAAAAATATTGCTAAATAAAGAAAAAAGTAACATACTTAAACTTTGTACGACAAATAACTTGAAAAACATTTAAAGTAAAAATTTACTTCACATATAAAAATCACGACATTAAAATGTGACATGTAAGAAGAATTAGCATACTTAAAATTTCTACGATAAATAATTTTAACATTTGCGTGAAAATTTACTACATATATAAAAATCATGTCTTTAAAATATCGCTAAATAAAAGAAAAAAGTAACATACTTAAACTTTCTACGACAAATAATTTTAATATTAACGCAAAAATTTACTTTACACATACAAATCACGACTTTAAATTTGACGTGTAGGAGGAAAGTATAACATACCTATAATTTCTACGACAAAGAATTCAAACATTGCCATTCATGTCTTTAAAATGTATAATGACAACTCTAACTTTTAGAAAAAAGAAACACTAAAAATTTACAAAGCAAAGAATTTAAATTTGAACATGAAAATTAACTTTACATGTACAATCATACTCTTATATCAACTCACATATAAAAATTATGTCTTTCAAATGTGTAAGAATAACGCTAAATTAGAGAAAAAGAAATACTAAAAATTTATAAGGTAAGGAATTGAAACAATATGCGAAAATTTATTTCACGCATAAAATTTTTATCTTTAAAATGTGTAAGAATAATGCTAAATTAGAGAAGAAAAAAAATAACATACTTAAACTTTCTTCGACAAAAATTTAAATAATGCGCGAAATTTTCATACACAATTATTTTCTTAGGTTAATGTTAAATAATGGGAAATTTAACAGAATAAAAATTTCAAAGATAAAGAATTTTAACCTTTACACGAAAATTTACTTCACATAAATATCATATCCTTAAACTTTAACGTGACAATTTACTCTTCATATACAATTAAACTCTTAGGTTAATGTTAAATAAGAAAAAAAAATAATATACTTAAAATTTCTAAGATAAACATAACGTAAAAATTTCGTATCATGTGTTTAAAATGTAACATATAAGAGAAAAAAAACTAACATACTTGAACTTCCTATAGCAAAGAATTTAAGCATTAGAGTAAAAATTCACTTTACATATAAAATTCACGTCTTTAAATGGGAAGATAAGCAAGTGACGGTAATTAGCCAATCAGGGAAGCGGTAGGTGATACGCCACTTGCCGGCATTTTTAGATCGGAGGATGAGTCACGCTAAAACTTGTTGGAACAGGTCGGGAGATTTGTACAGCAAGAACAGCAGCATCGACGCGCAAGCAGCGGGTGATGCTGTGATGTGTCAGCAGGTCTTTGAGATTATCGTTTTCCTACTTTGCCGTTTTCATAATGAAATGTTTGTGAAAACTTGGAATGAATGAAGCGGATTTCAAAGACACATTAGTAAGTGAAGGTAGAATTCGCATGGACTTTCTTCCAAAAAGTATGATTCACAGGGAGAATTTAAGATCATTTCTACTTGAAAACTTTTCTATTATTTAAAACATTGAATATTGTTCAAACTCAGTGGGATTATATGCTACAATACGGGTAAAACTTAACAAAATTGTTACATAGAAGAAAAATAGTAAGAGATTTAAAATAAATATTAGTTATAGATACTCCAAAGAAAAAATTTCACCTCTACTTTTCAATCGGAAAATCAATACAAGTTGGAAATTTATGTTACTTCAAGAAAGACTTAGACAATTTACTTTGTAATAATATACGTTAAGGTATCATATTAACTCGTGCAATAAATGCTGACTAAGGATTATTTTACTTATCAATCTAAGAAAGGTGAATTGGGGGAAAATATTAAATAAATTGTAGATATTAAATACATTGTAGATATGCATTCAAGTTTTGAAAATCGCCTGCAAGACTTTTAAAACATCTTAAGATAATTTGAAAAAAACTTGCGAATTATATGTAAACTACATAACTTTTTATACTCTGAAAGGAAATCACAAGTAACTTAGTTAACTTTTTTCATGGTAACACTCATATTCAATGACATGTTTTTAAAATTTAACCTTCTTTACATGATATTAGTTATAAATTTGTTCAATCTCAGATGCGATATACTATTATTTCTAACATATATGTTACGAATTGTGTAAAGTTTTTAAAAGAGTATATGCAAATCACCAATCAGAAACATAAAAATCTAACACCATTCAAACAAACTAAAATAATAAGATATTTTCCTTAGTGGAAATAGTTAACTACTCATGTGATGGAATATACTTAGAAAATTTAAATACTGAAAAAAGTTTGCTAGGCAAACTTAAAGAATTTTTTTTTTCTTGTGAAAAAACTAGCATAAATTTGAAAAAATGTAGAGTTTGTTACTACGTAAAATTGAACATCATCTTGCTGGGGTGCTTCTTTTCGTGTAAAGTAAATGTAATTGATAATTAACTGTATCTTATATAGTGGTAGTACATTACGTTTGCTATAAATAACTTATATCCGCAATACAACCCAAGCATGACTGAACTATGAGGTAGAAGACAATAACTAATACCATAAAAACATATTTATTCAAACACTTATAATAATTGTAACAATGGAATATTAAGGCTCGTAAACAAGTTCAATAGGATTTAGTAATAAACAAAATTCTAGTTATCAATTTTAAATCCATGTGAATATTCAATATTTAACAAATTCATTTATTAAATTAAATTCTTATGAAAATTAGAAAATGCTCCACTCTGAATGATAGTTTAATTGATTGACTCACCCCGACTCCAAAGATATCACGACTTTCGAAATAATCCAATCACTAGCGTGAAAACTCGCTGACCGCACATTATATCTTTTGATGAAACAAATAAACGGCACTTATTGTAGTCACCCATACATTAAATCGATGATACTTTTGTCGTTGATGATACCGTTGGTTTTTGGCACCGATAATCAGGGATCCTGTTCAGCAGGAGAAAAACTCATGCAGTTTTCACTACATTTTGACGAGTTACTATTGTATGAACGTCAATCTCTAAAACGTCTGTCTGAATGTTAAGCAATATCAAATCTGAATGTGTATATTTTCTTGTGTACCCAGGTTTTAAACTTTACTCAAATCTATTCAATTTACCTTTTCTCGAATAGCAGATTTGGGTCCGCCTTCAATATATCAAGATCATTTTTAACTCGCTATCTCATGGTCCTCCTACGTGTTTACCATATACATTATTGGTCCAGAATTTTCCATTCTGTTTGAGGCAGCTGGCCGAGCTATGATCTCAAAATCGCAGATGTTCCCAAGTGAATCCCGAGAAACATTCCTCTGTCCAGCAGATAAAATGTCTCCCAAAATCAGCCCAGAAACTCTTTGTTAAGTTACATAACAGAAATCCATAAAACCTAAAATTGTATATATAACCGGTGGGAACCAGATGCGTATATCCAAAAAGTATCGTCGTTTACAAAGACCTTATAAGTTTGAAAATCACATTAATGTCAAAAGTCCCCGCAACTAGGTTTTACGAGTTGTTATTCAAAACAGCAGCTGGTGTCAGATATTGTGAACTTAGGCAAAACTTATAAACTGAGTGTTTACTCCAAAATATATTTCCTCCCCTCTTAGCAATTCTCTCTCTACTCCAAAAAAAAAAAGCAAAAAAAAAAAAATTTAATCTCCAGGTATCAATTAATAAAAAAATCAATCAAGTATTAAGTCTCCAAGATACTCTCTCCTCATGGTGAGATGAGTCGCGCGTGCCTTCTCGTGTCGTACCAACTAAACACCTACACAATGCAAACGAGAAAACTTGTGAGATTTTCTCATCAAAATAGATTCCCAAAGTGGGGATATAATTAGGTACGTCTCACCCTTGAAAAAAAGGAGTAAAAAAAATATTTAAACCCATGTTGTACTAATTAAAATTTCCAACCCAACTCTCATAACAAAACAACACTATTACTACAACTAAACCTTTTAACCCTAAACTTACCAAAAACATACAAGGAAAGGTTTGTGAATTGTTTAAAAAATCTGGGGAAAGCCTGAAAATTAGGAATTATGTTTCTTCAACAATATGAAAAAATCTATCATTTTTCCAAATCTTTCATAATTCAGAAGTAATTTGATTAGGCAGAAAGACTACACTGGCAGTTATATGCACTTATATGTCTTTCAATTTCCAGTATTTGTTGCAGTTATGTTTTCTGACAACTTACATACTTAACACATCTACTTCCAAAAATCGCAATTCTTCAAATCATTTTCTAACTTCCAATAATTTTTCTCATTTCATTTCTATAATATTCTTTCCTTCCCATAATTTCATAATACATACTTTTCAAGCAAAAAAAAAAAAACTCTCGTTGAATTCAGAACAGAACTTCAGGCAGAAAAACGGGTCTTGCATATTAGCAAAGACAACTTTCCCTTTTCTTTTAAAGAAACAGTAAATATCTGTGACTTATACACCTGATTCTACTTTCCCAACGCATCATCCTTTTCTACATTTCAATAAAACTTCTCATAATTCCCTTTTCATAATTATCTTCATAATTTCAAATAACATTAATTACGTCTCATTTTCACATTTGTTTATCAATTAGAAGAATAATCACTAGGCTGAACTGACATTTGCACTGTAGCTAAAAATGCCATTTCATTTTTGCTGTACGGCTAAAAGGATTGGTCATCTTTTACCTACATACCTAATTTTCTTACTATTAACCCATCTTAATTCTAACTTTTATTTCATTCTTCCTATCATTTCCTTTTCCATACAATTTTCTCCAAATTTCCCTTTCCCCAAAAATTTCCGAAAACACACCTATTTCCTATAATTTCTTAATAATACATCATTTCAGTTAAAATCTATAAAAATTATTATACCAAACGTTTTGAAATTAATTAATTTTCACTCTTTGCCTTTGTTTTCTTTATACTATCTGAACTTCAAAGATGTAAGGAGGGGAATGAGCCAATCAAAGGAGGAGCTATGAATTTAAAGTTTTAAAACAATACATACAGTAACAAGACGTACTTTAAGTGACAAAGACTCGATTCTTACACACGACTATCGACTGAAAGTAATAATTAAATAGAGAAGTCATTTTGAATTTTGATATGTTGTTCGATTTCTAGAAAAAATAATTAATTTTCTATTTCAAAATAATGCTTCTGAAATTATTTGTCTCAAGTAATTTCATGAGTCTGTGTCTCTTGACATAAAATAAGAAAAAATAATATATAAGACTATATTAGAGTAAGTAACTAAATACCACAGTACCATATCTTAAATACAAAATACTATTTTCTATCAATATTTTCTATGTAGAGAAACTCACAGTTAGTAATAATAAGGAAATTTGTACAAAATATAATATCATCTAGAGTCAAATATTAATTAAACAATACTAAAATTGTTTAAATATTTCGGCAAAAATCAAATCAAAAGTCTTCGTTCGTTTGATAAAAATATAATTTGCCACCTTCAAAATTAATATATGTTTAAAAAATTCTGAAATTGTATGAAATGCAACTTGGCATCTCAAAAAAAAATCCCCAATAACTTCCTAAATTTGAATATAATCTAAATAATGCAATTCAAAACGCATAATTTAAAAAATTCAATTATCTCATATATATAGACACTATGTCCAATGTCCTATCATATATAAAGATATCCAATGCCTATCTCATAAAACAAAATATATCTATCCTTATAAAATGAATAAACTTTCCTTGCATCGTTGAAATCATAGTATTTCTATATTATCTAAATTAGTACTTTGGGAACACACACAAAAAAATACTTAATTTTCATACCAAAGAATCGAAATTAAAAAAAAAATTAAATATAGTCATAATAGACTGTAAAGTAATATCCAATTAAGAAATCCGCGTCGTAAACTCAAATATAAATTGTCTTAAATTCAATTTTGTGGGATTAATTTACATACTATTTCACTAGAAATTTTCTTCATACACATAGCCATAATTCTACAATTAACTTGTGACTATTAACATAATACCATAACCCATGAATCAAAAAATTAAAAATTTAAAACATACGATTGTAAATAACATCAAAACACACAAAATTACACTATATTATCATAAGGAAAAAAATACTTCTATTCCAAAATACAGAGCATACGGAATAAGTAACTCAGAATTTTTTTCATTAACTGTAAATACGTATGTATTACACAAAACAAAATAATTCAACCTATTAGGAAAAATAAAGTAATTGTTATTTATGCAGCAAAATTCCCAATGCATCAAATACACCTGAAAAATTTCCTGAAAGAAAAAATGTCGCAAGTGTCCTTAGTTCCACAATCGAAGAAGGGGTACATTTCAGTCCTCGAAGTTTATCACCTGATCAATTGACAAGACAACACCGTAGGTAACTTTCATTGCGAATCGAACGTAAAGTTATAGAGTTCAGGTTCTATTTGTGACCACCCCTAAATGAAGAGAGGGGGGCAAAAGCATGTTTTGTTCACCGGAAGGTCAAGAATAGACATCTTCCTCCTTCGCATAGGTGAGCTCTCGTCCGATACACAAGGGGGAATAGGACAATACTTTGGCACCCCCTTGAAGTTTGCGTCACATCATCACGGGCTATTTTCCTGGACTTGGGACTGTAACAGTTTAAGGTGAGATCTAATGCCGGTTTTGGAGAAGAAGTCATGTATTGTTGTACGCAATGTGGGGTTGAGTGGTGGGTTGCTAATGTCGTAAATCCTCAAGCACTGATCGTTTGTGGAGAGTGTGGAAAGGGGGCAAATAGAAGGAAGCATTGTGCTTTTGCTCCCAAGTTTTGTAAGAGACGTCTCATAGAAATGTAACAAACGTACATGATCTCCACTCAAAAATTTGCAACGCAAATGCTGTTATTGGTGGAAGAGATAGTGCTGAATGTCTTTGCTTGAAAAATATTGTACAGTTTAATTGATTGACTCACCCCGACTCCAAAGATATCACGACTTTCGAAATAATCCAATCACTAGCGTGAAAACTCGCTGACCGCACATTATATCTTTTGATGAAACAAATAAACGGCACTTATTGTAGTCACCCATACATTGAATCGATGATACTTTTGTCGTTGATGATACCGTTGGTTTTTGGCACCGATAATCAGGGATCCTGTTCAGCATCCAACAAGTTGACGGGGCAGGAGAAAAACTCCTGCAGTTTTCACTACATTTTGACGGGTTACTATTGTATGAACGTCAATCTCTAAAACGTCTGTCTGAATGTTAAGCAATATCAAATCTGAATGTGTATATTTTCTTGTGTACCCAGGTTTTAAACTTTACTCAAATCTATTCAATTTACCTTTTCTCGAATAGCAGATTTGGGTCCGCCTTCAATATATCAAGATCATTTTTAACTCGCTATCTCATGGTCCTCCTACGTGTTTACCATATACATTATTGGTCCAGAATTTTCCATTCTGTTTGAGGCAGCTGGCCGAGCTATGATCTCAAAATCGCAGATGTTCCCAAGTGAATCCCGAGAAACATTCCTCTGTCCAGCAGATAAAATGTCTCCCAAAATCAGCCCAGAAACTCTTTGTTAAGTTACATAACAGAAATCCATAAAACCTGAAATTATATATATTTGGAACGGTGGGAACCAGATATCGATTTCCAGATATCCAGATTTTATCGGTGGGAACCAGATGCGTATATCCAAAAAGTATCGTCGTTTACAAAGACCTTATAAGTTTGAAAATCACATTAATGTCAAAAGTCCCCGCAACTAGGTTTTACGAGTTGTTATTCAAAACAGCAGCTGGTGTCAGATATTGTGAACTTAGGCAAAACTTATAAACTGAGTGTTTACTCCAAAATATATTTCCTCCCCTCTTAGCAACTTGGACAAACTAAATTATACGTGAATTTTTTTGTTTGTTTTATTTGAGAGGTGCTGACAATATATCATTAATATAGAGATTTTTAACTTCCACCCATAATTTCTAAATAACTTATACATAAATTTCAAAAAAACTGAAACGGAATGTATTTTACAAGAGGCTTATTTTGTAAGATGAATATTCAATATTAATATAACTGAGCAAAGTTCATTCCGGAAAAATCTTGTAAAAGATACTTATATTTTGAAAATAGTTTGAAATATCCTGTTAAATTTATGAATGCTCGCTTTCGAAAGACACAAATAAAACTGATATTACTCATGATAATTAACACATGCATAACATTAGTCAAACAAAGTGAGATTTTTATTGCTTGTGACCGATAACTTTTCAGTGAAGCAGAACTTACATAGGAAATTTGTGCAAACTTTTTCAACTTTTAAACAAAGTATCTAGTAAAATTATAAATTACGATAGGAAATAGCATACTTCAGAATCGGAACAAGTCTTGTAGTTAAGCTAAATTTATTTCTCAAGGAATTGAAAGCATACCAGAGAAGTCCTTAACATTTCGCATCTTTTCTCATGTTGCAAGAAGACATACTTTGTAAAAGATCGTCGTAGCACTTAACAAAAATCAGTAAAAATAAATATATTTTCTATGGCAAAGATAAAACCTCACAACTTAATTACTGAAATTTAGCTAAGTTGCATATGGTTTATTCACATAACTCGCATATGCTTCGAATGTTGAAATATATTTGTCAGTTGAAATCAAACTCATCGAAAATAAATGCTATCTACATTTTCAAGTCGGAAATTACTATTAAATAAACTTTACATGTAAGACATTATCATGTTAAAAAGAAAAATCTACAAAAATCTAAATGATAATTTTACTGTTGGTACATAAATGATGAATAATTTATGATTTTATTCTAGGCAAACGTTTTATTGTCTAACAGAGAACTTAAAATTTAGCAGAAGAACGAAAAAATACAATTTTTATATCCTATCATGCTTGTCGAAAATTAAATTTATTAGCTGTTGTAATAGATTTTTATTGTCCAAATTTCTATAGTTCTTCCCAGTGCAATAAATTAAGTTCATGTGTAATGAGTAGTTTTTTTTTTATGAATCTTATAAATTTAATGAAATTATTATGACCTAAAAGATTGAGTGAACTGAATAAATCAATGATGTAAATTTAAACAGTGACTTGAACTGATACATACTATAACTGTAAAGAAGTATGACAAAGTGATAGATGAAGTGAAAATAGAAGTTGAGTGAAATGTGTTGAAAAAAGTTGAAGACGACAAGAAATTCATAAATGAGAATTATCATTGACTTATATTAACTTCGTTTTTCTTGCTTATGACAAGAAAATACACTCTTTTTTATTAAGAACCAACTTGATATCTTATCATAGAATGACAATGATGAAATACTATACATTAAAAAAAAAATACCAAACTTAGACATAGCAAATTTCTTGAAATTCATGTATAATGTGAGAAGTTTTACTGGAAATATAGAAGATACAACATTGAAAGATGTGAATGTTTCGAAGTACTTTATCAGAAATAAAAAAAAATGCGCTGAGGTCCGCTATAAAAATTTTTAGGAGAAAGTTTAAACAAAATTTAAAATCAAACATGCTTTTAAGTGGGAACACATATATTAAAACTATAGCACATTTAACAATTTATATTATGTCATCTCAGTTGGTATCAAACTGAATAACATGAAAAACAACCACAAACTGAATAAACATGAAAATTATCAATATATGTGGAAAAGTTTCCTTTTTTCACATATAAAAAAAAATTAACACATTGACATACGTTAAGATCACGAAACATGCGTAATCATATACCGATAAGAGCAACCAATGTTGCGGGGAGATATTCACGTGATGGACAATATCCCATGAATAAATTGAGTGATTGAATTTCTAATGCTAATTCCAATAGTATTCCACGTAACTTTAACTTTACACTATAGATATATTTATTTTTCAAATATATTGACTTTCGAAAAATCATCCTTCAATATAAGAATGATCATATTAAGAATAAAAGAAAAGATACTAAGCATTGATTTAAAGTGTATTTATTTCGACTTAGCAACAAATCATATGCTTGAAACGAAAATTGCTTCGAACCGAAGTATAACTTTCCAATTTCATTGATTCCTACAAGGAAATTTTTCTCATCTAGTAATTGAATTTTTTTTCTCATACACATTATAAGTGTTGTCCAATCAGGTGTAGAATAGTTGAAGATATCCGACTTCTTTCTAAATATTAATAAGTCACTGTTGAAAAACTTGTAAAAATTTCAATTTACACTTAAAGTTTTTTTTTATATATATATTTCAAAGAATGTTTTCAAGTCAAATATATATATATATATATATATATATATATATATATATATATATATATATATATATATATATATATATATTTAAATACGGAAATTTATTCACTTCAATAAATGTATGTTTAAGTTATAAAACTTGTCGTATGTATTGAAAAATTGTAACTTTTCGTCTTATTCGTATAAATCGATAACTTATACACTAGTTCTTCATCAATTAATCTACTAAGTAAATCTTTCAAAGGTAAAAACATACTTATAGCTTTGCATTTGTAACATGTTAAATTTTACACGTTTCATGTGAAAGTTACAAAATTTTATATAATTTCATGGAAAACATATAAAATTTTAGTTTCACGAGAAACATGTAAAATTTAACATGTTACAAATGCAAAGCTATAAGTATGTTTTTACCTTTGAAAGATTTACTTAGTAGATTAATTGATGAAGAACTAGTGTATAAGTTATCGATTTATACGAATAAGACGAAAAGTTACAATTTTTCAATACATACGACAAGTTTTATAACTTAAACATACATTTATTGAAGTGAATAAATTTCCGTATTTAAATATATATATATATATATATATATATATATATATATATATATATATATATATATATATATATATATATATATATATATATATATATATATATATATATATATTTGACTTGAAAACATTCTTTGAAATATATATATAAAAAAAACTTTAAGTGTAAATTGAAATTTTTACAAGTTTTTCAACAGTGACTTATTAATATTTAGAAAAAGATCGGATATCTTCAACTATTCTACACCTGATTGGACAACACTTATAATGTGTATGAGAAAAAAAATTTAATTATTAGATGAGAAAAATTTCCTTGTAGGAATCAATGAAATTGGAAAGTTATACTTTGGTTCGAAGCAATTTTCGTTTCAAGCATATGATTTGTTGCTAAGTCGAAATAAATACACTTTAAATCAATGCTTAGTATCTTTTCTTTTATTCTTAATATGATCATTCTTATATTGAAGGATGATTTTTCGAAAGTCAATATATTTGAAAAATAAATATATCTATAGTGTAAAGTTAAAGTTACGTGGAATACTATTGGAATTAGCATTAGAAATTCAATCACTCAATTTATTCATGGGATATTGTCCATCACGTGAATACCTCCCCGCAACATTGGTTGCTCTTATCGGTATATGATTACGCATGTTTCGTGATCTTAACGTATGTCAATGTGTTATTTTTTTTTTATATATGAAAAAAGGAAACTTTTCCACATATATTGATAATTTTCATGTTTATTCAGTTTGTGGTTGTTTTTCATGTTATTCAGTTTGATACCAACTGAGATGACATAATATAAATTGTTAAATGTGCTATAGTTTTAATCAGTGGCGGTTCTAGGCAAATCACAAGGGAGGGGCTACAGCATGCAAAAATGTTCCGTAATGAGAAAGCAAAATTAATTAGAGCTACTGTTGTGGTCAATTAGATTTTATCGCAATCAAGAAATAGTACATTAATATACAGTGTGGCAATTATTTAATTAACTTTAATTATATTTGAGTAATTAAGTGCAAATAATTATTTTAATTAATTATTCAAAATGGTGTTTTTTTTTAAAGCAATAGTCTAGGTGGATGACCTTAGTTAAAATTGAGTTGTTTTTCTCTATACATTAATACAAAAACAAAACATCAAATTTTGTAGAGTCTGTGTCTGTGATTTTAGACATTCCAATTTGCAATTTTCATTCGTCTTGCTTTTTTGCGACTGAAGATGTTAATGACGTCTTCTATAGAGATTTTTCTATCCTTTTGAATATTTGCCAGTGCTAGTCAGTTTAATCTTGCCTGGCCCATGGTGCTTCTTAAATATGTTTTAATCCTTCGTAATGTGGAGAAGCTCCTTTCGGTTGTGCTTGTTGTAACGGGGATTGTTCCAAATATCTGTAGAAGGATAAAAATGTTGGGAAAAAATTGTTGATCGCACTTCTTCAGGGCCTCAACTGCTGTATAAGGCGGCTCAATCTCACTATCCCATTTGTTTTTCCATAGCTTTACTTCTGATTTTAGTATAAGCTCAGAGCCATCTAGGTACTGCTGGTAATTTTTTGCAGCCTTGAGGATTTCTTCTTCGTACTTCAAAATATTTTTTGGAACAAGGCCTTCTAAAGGTAATATCCACCAATCGTTGGGAAAATCTCGATTCCAGTTCTTGAATCAAATGGTCTACCAACGGTAAAAAAACCATTCGTCTGTAATACTCCTCGGGATTTGAAGCATCAATATTTTCTCGATGAGTCTGTCGAAAGCATCTTCTTGGTATGCGTATTTCGCATTCGATTTCGCTTGCTTTTTGCAAAGCATCTTCGAAAATACTACCGAATTCGACATCCACAGTTCTTCGTAGATTTCTGAAAACCTCTAATATGCAGTTTATATTTTGCAGGGCATTTCCAAAATCTAATTGTGGATTTTGTAGTTGCTCACTTAGCCTTAGAGTTATTGCCATGCAATATGCCGTTATTTCCAAGGCTATGATGAATTCTCCTTTTTGAATAGCCGAACTGAGCATAGAAGCTTTGCTTGATGTTTTCGAGTTGGTATCTGGTGAAGTTGAAAGCTGATCAAGCAGTGTTACAATAGGGAGAAATAACTCTTTAAATCTAATTAAGCTATCGTGTCGCTCTATCCATCTAGTGGGGCACATCACCTTTAAACTTTTCTTCTTTGTTTTTGGAAGTTGATTAATTACTTCCTCTAGAGCATTTTTTCGTAGAGCAGAAGCAGAAAGAAAATTTGTTACCGCTCCTACGGTTCCTAACATGTTTCGTATGGCAGGAATGTCACACGATTTTGAAATAACCAAATTCAAGGAGTGGCTGAAACAGTGACTGTAAATAGCCATGGGTTGCTCGTTTGATATCAAGGCTTGCACTCCTTTAAACTTTCCAGCCATGTTAGAACCCCCATCATACTCTTGTCCGCAAAGGTGTTCTTTTGTTAAGCCCAAGGCATCCAACTCTTTATCGATTGCTTCTTTTATAGCAACACCAGTTGTCTCTGTCATTTCTGTAAAACCAACAAATTCTTCTTTGGTAACAAAAGATTGGGTATCTATGTACCTAACACAAAATGTCATCTGTTCCTTGGTGCTGACATCTGTTGTTTCATCGCACATTATACTGAAAAATTTTGATCTTTTAACATCGTCTGATATTGAAGAACGAAAAGTTTCTCCGATACAGTCTATAACTTCATTTTGGACTGTGTTGCTAATCATTGCACTGTTACGCCTGCAAATTGCGAAATGTCGCTTGATGTCTTCCTCCCCAGCATCCACACGAAAGGCCAAAAGGCATTGGAAAACTCCATGCTTTCCAACCAGAATATCCTCATTTACTTTCTTCTTTTAATTGTGAAATTAAACCGTGATCACGATGTCCTCTTAAGGGCAAATTGTTCCTAGCACAAAATACTATATTTTTTACTATAGGCCTCAATCGTTTTCGATTATCCTCAATAATGGCCGATGTTTCGGAATCTAAAACAACGTCAATGCTTTTCTTGCTTGATTCCATTACTTTTGTAAATTCTACTGCTTTTTCCATGGAGAATTTGTAGTACTTAGTATTTTCATGCTTACGTAGATCTTCGGTGGCTTTTTTATATTTGGCTAACGGTTCTTTTACCAGTGTTTTGAGAGCCTAAAAAATGTACACGCTTGTTAAATTTATATTTATACATATTTTAGGATACATAGTTTTTCTAGCTAATTGAACATTTCGGTCGTTAAAGTAAAGCACCCGGTTTAGTAGTATAAAAAAAGTATTTTAATAAAGATTTAAAAGTTGAAAGTTTAAATTGATTTGTTTCGCATTAGTATTAACTTGATTTCTCAAAATGCCGACAATGGGTTCCGGAAAAAATCCCGAAAGCCGAAATCCCGACAAGCCAGAATCCCGACAGCCGAAATCCCGACAAGCCAAAATCCCGAATGGGTCGAAATCCCGAACGACCACAATCCCGAATAGGACGAAATCCCGACAAGCCATTCCCGAAAGGGACGAAATCCCGACAAGCCATAATCCCGAAAAACGTAAAATCCCTACCTTAAAAAAATCCCTACAAAATCCCTACATGAACTGTTTGTTAAAAAATTGACTTTTGGTAAATTTTCTATTGAAAACGTTCCAATTCATTATGTTTTTCATTATGTTTTTCTGACTAGTTATATTTTATATTGTATAGTTTTATTTTCTTCTTTTAATTTTGATTTTGATGCTACAAAAAAAAAAAAAAAAGCTTTAAGAAAAATCCATAATTTTAGTTATACAAAAATTACAGTGCAATTATTAAAACAGAATATCCATTATATCATAACTTTGAAGAAATGAATTCATATTCAATCATATTTTTAAAAAATTAAATTAAAACAACGTGTTTGAAGAATTGATTACAAAGTTATGTAGATTCATGTACAAAAAATATAGATTTTAAAATGTATGCAAAAATTGTAAAACGATTGCATGCACTGCAATAGAGGTTTCCAAACTTTTAAATGATGTTATTGAACCTATTCAGTGTCAGGCTTGAGATACAATTTAAAACGAAGGTTGTTTGGTTGTTTTCAGATTATATGGCACTGTCAGCAACACGAGGGCTATAATGCGCCGAAACATTCGTCATTAGACAAGCCAACATACATTTACAAACACCCATGCCTAACCCGGTACTCGAACCCGCAACTTCGCGGTCTAGAAGCTAGAAAGCTAACCACTATACCGTTTGGTCTTAAAACGAAGGAAGACTAAAAATTAAAATTAAATTTTGATTTAAAATAAAATAATAAAATCAATTATAAATTTAGAAGTACTTAATTTTAAATGAATAAATGAAGATCCCCTTAGAGAGATGGGGGGTTTTGATGTAAAAAAATACATTTCCTGTGTTTTTAACCAACAAAATGGCAATCAATAAAAGAATAATTTTTCTGTAAATCAAAATCAGCTGAATTTAGAACCATAAAATTTTACCTTTAAAAAAAAGAAAAAAAAGTAATTTATCTGAAATTTAAATTTCCAATTGATCATCCAATTGTTCACTAGATTTATAAGTGACGGCTAACTTGAATGGAAACGCGTAATTTTATTAGCCTGGCATGTTTTCATTTTATAAAATGTCTCATTTTAATAAGAACATTTCTCAATGGTTTCAAAATGTTGAAAACGTATGTCTACAATATCTTTTGGTATGGCTTTCTATACTAATTTTTGACATAACTATTCAAAATTACTGAACCTGAATGTATGATCGAAAGTATTCTATCGCATTGAATTAAACGAGTATTTATTAACTTTATTTTTCTCAACAAAAAGAAGAAAGAAAGCACCTAGTAAATACTTTTAAGAGTTTTCACTTACAGTTAAAATCATTTGGTAGGAAACAATAATTAACAGAAACGTAAGGTGTTGCAGAACGTCTATGCTCTAGGTAATAGTCAGCAGACCATTCACTTACCTCCGGGGGAGGGGGGGGGGGCGCTTCAGTTCAGTGGGGAGAGTACTAACTATGGGGTACTAGGTATGGGGTGTTTTCTTTTCTTTCTATTTTTTAACACTGGCAATAGTTTGTACGTTTGGAAAGGGAGAATGGTTTAAAGATGGTAATAAAGATTGATAGTTTTCTTGAGTATAAGGAATGAGGCATTAGCTTAGGTGTGAAATCCAGATAAGAGATTTAAATAACCCGAACATGAAATCCTGACCTCACCTGTTTTGAAATAATTAATTTTAAAATTCAACAGAGTTACCAATTTAATTATTCTCAATACCTTCACATATTTTTCAATATTAAAATATAAACAAATCTCCACATTTGTAAACAAATCGCAGAATATCAGCACTACAAAGACATCTAAATGAGTATTATAAGTTGGACATTTAAGAGGTCCCTGAGCAATTACGCTAATTTCCTTCCAATAGCTATCTCGTCTACTTTTTTTTTTATGAAATACCAATCCTTGGGTGAATGAAAAGACAAATTTTAAATGGTGGTCCTTTAATTTGGGAAAAAGATTCTATGAAATCAAAATGAAATTCCAGTACACCGGTAGGGAATAAATATTAGATTGAGACAAAATTATAAGGCCAAAACTATAAAGCAAAGCGTTTTCTTAGTTTCCTTTCTCGGAACATTGGACTTTTACGGAGGATTTTACTATTTATTGGACTGGACACTGGACATCATTATTTTACTGAGTTAATTCCTTCCATTACAGTGAAAGAAGTCTTGTGAAGCGAGAATGAATTTTTGTCAACTACAGTATTTTAATGTAAATTAAACTAAAGTAAAAAAAAAAAAAGGAAAAGGAAAAAAACTGTTTCATTTTTCGTTCCGTATAGCTAAATGGACTTATAGAAATAACTAGTATAACAACCATTGTTTAAGCTGGAGTACAAAATTTCTTTAGCAAAAAAAACTAAAATCACAATTTTATTTTAGCAATTTGTTAAAATGATTACGAGTTCCATCACTTGGGATGTTTAATTTAACACAATTAAAACACTTTTTTTACTATAAAATCATTATTAACTTTAAATATAATGTTATTTTATACCAAAATCTCAACTGAAAAAATACTTTTCATTTTTGTTTACTTGATCTTTTAGGCTGATGACTAACCTTGAGAAAACAAAAACGGCGATTTTGTACATTTAGTGTCAAAATGTTTTAGCAAAAGAGCTAAACAATACTTTCACTTTTTAGCATTTAAGAAAGTTCTTAAGCATTTTGCTAAAAAAGCACCCACAGCGTAATCGCTAATAACAACATTCATTTAGCATTATAAAACATGAAAAATTGTAGGATAGAGCCATTGAATTTATGCATTACAACCAAATTCAAAAACTTCATCCTTAACAATATCGATTAGAAAAAGAAGGAAATCAATTTTACTTTTGTACAATATTTCAGGTCCTTGACTTCTAAGAACTAATTTTTTTTTTTTCATTCCAATACAAAACAAACATACTTGTAAGTGAAACAGAGAGGAACTGTCGTTGATGGACGACGCTCAAGGGTAGAGAACTCTGTGTTAAAGACGTTCTTTTTTCAACTTTTTATGCCTTTGTCGTATTTCTAAGGAAATTTTAGAGCTGGGAATGTTAAATTATCTTAAAGGCAATTTTTGCCGATTTTGATCAAAAGCGTTAGAGCCGTTTTTTGGCAATTGTTGAAAGACATAATTTAATCAGTGGAAGCTACCTTATGTGCATACACAATTTTGACGAAAACTTTAATGACAGGTCCTATGGCCACCACTAACACTTATTCCAAAGTAACCTGTATTCCCAGGACGGAAATTTCTACTATAATACTTCTGACATTTCTACTTAAAAATCAGTAGGCATTTCAAATAGAATTTCTCAATTCACGGTTTTTCCCCTTCGATTCAAAAAACCATTCTTGAATGTATTCTCCCTTGAAATTTAGGCCTTTGTAATTATTTAGGTGTTACGAAGTAGCTGTTGTGATGCTAATATTTAATTTTATATGTATGTTTTTGATTTAAGTGCACTTCCCCTTACAAATCTCACTAAGGAAAGCAATCCTTTTGCCTGGACACACGTTGAACAGGAGGCGTTGGATCAACTTAAACAGAGTTTGGTTAGGGAACCGTGCCTTAAACTTCCAGATTTTGATAGGCCCTTTGCTATTTGCACTGATGCAAGCAAATTCTCTTTGGGGGCTGTCCTCGTTCAAGATGATGAACAGGGATTTCAGCATCCAATCAGTTTTGCGGCTCGGAAATTAAATGACACCGAGGTTAAATACTCTGTTTTTGAAAAGGAAGCTTTGGGTGTGGTGTTTGGCATACAGCAATTTAAACAATATTTGTATGGGAGAGAATTTAAAGTTTATTGTGACCAAAAGAGTATGTCACAGATTTTCAAACTCAAGGACCCCACATCTAGAATTGCCAGGTGGATCATGACCTTACAGGAGTTTTCATATGAGATCATACACAAACCAGGTAGGTTAAATCAAATGGCAGATTATTTGTCTAGAGCTAAGTACATACCCTCCCATGAACACCCAGAAACCACACCCAAACACATTTATAACATTAATATGGACACTCAAAATTTTGGTTTTGGTGTTATGTCAGAAGCCATTATTATATCGAAACAAAAGCAAGATGATATGTGTAGGGAGATTGTTCAAGTTCCCCCCTTCCTCACCACACTTCTACATACACAAGGGTATTTTGCTTTGTAAAAACTTAAACAATGGGAGACACAATGGCCCAAGACTGGTTGTCCCAAAATCATTGGTACACCTGGTATTGCAATATTGTCATGACAACAATGCTGTTGCACATTCGGGTCTAAGTAGAACATTACATAGAGTTAAACAAAAAAAAATTTGGATTGGTATGTATAAAATGTCAAAACAATATGTGGGTTCATGTCACTCATGTGTACAACGAAGGGGATTTTGCAAACCTGCAAAGGCCCCCTTACAGAAAATTCCCGTCCCTAGTCGACCATTTGAGAAATGCAGTATTGATGCCGTTGGACCACTTGTCACTTCTAGACATGGAAACAAGTGGATTTTGGTGATTTGCGATTATTTTACAAGGTATCCAGAAGCTTACCCTGTTTCAGATATACAGAGTAACACTGTGGCAAGGGTATTGATTGATTTTATTTCCAGACATGGGCTAATGCAGGTCCTGTATTCTGACAGAGGCTCCAATTTTTTGTCGCAGGCCATGACACAGGTTTATAATATATTGGGCATTGATAAACAACACTGTTAGCTATAATCCAGGTGGAAATGGCATGTTGGAGCGTCTAAACAAAACTCTGATTGATACACTCAGTCATCTTGTTAGTGAAACCCAAGATGACTGGTGTGAACACATACCTTTAGCCTTGATGGCATTTAGAACAGCGTTTCATAGGACAATTCAGGAAACTCCAGCTTTCCTACTTTATGGTAGAGACATTGCCATGCCTTATGATATAATTTTCTCTTCAAAATTTCGCACGTACAATGACACTCCAACATATGCCCAGAACTTGGTGTCAAGGTTACAAACTACATTTGAAATCGTTAAGAAAAACCTGGAGAAGGCTGCTGACACACAGGTTGAGCAAAGCTTAGAGAAGCACTCATATAGAAAAATAGACGTAGGGGACACTGTATATTTACACACACCAAAAATAAAAATACACACGTCAAAGAAACTATCTAAACTGAACCAGGGTCCCTATAGAGTTATGAGGAAATCATCCCCTGTTCTGTTTGAAATTGTGTTGATTGCTGATCCCACAAAAATTCAAAATGTGCATATGAATAGGTTGATAAAAGTTGAAATGCGCCAACCATTCCCATATCAAAATGATAACAATGAGGTTGATCTCCAGATTGCTGACTCTGTGGCTGGTGAACATGAGGAACAATGTAAAATATTATATCCTCCATTAACGTTGCCCATTGATTTGAACCATCCATATTTATGGCATTGTATTGGGTCACATGTGAACGGGGTTGGCAACATAAGTAGTTATGATACATGTGGCTCCTTAAGTGAATCTCCAAACATGCTTGGATTAAACCCTGAAAATGCACAGGTGACTGATGAAATTATAAACTTAAATGTCTCGCCTCAAGGAACTCTCCCACAAGCAAACCAAGCTTGTACTTCGAGTAGGGAACAAATTGGTGCCTCTGAAATTCCTGCGTCAAAACATGGTTATAATCTTAGAAGCAGGGATAACTGTGGTTTTGTTACCAAAATGTAAAATGCTGAGTTGATTAAGTTGTGTTACTAAACTATATACTCTGGAAATTGCATAAATAATCCAAAATATTGTAAATGTGAAATTTTGTCTCTGTAATGTATTTATATCACTTTTTGGAGTGGGGATTTTGGGAAAATGGGGTGAAGTGTTTAACTGCATTTTTCAGAAATGTTTTACTTTAGAAAAAGGTTGGTGAAATTGTATTTGAATTAAGGTAATTTATAATTGCTTGGTGGTAAAATTACACGAATCTTGGGGTCTCTTTTGAATTCTTCTGTTGTTACCTCACAAAGCTTCAGAATCATCTGATTGATATCGATATGTTATTCTTATTGTTTTGATATTGGGTGTAATATGTGATTGTATGGATAAGTTTTTTTTTTAACTGGTGATTAATTTCTCACATGAACCTGGAAAATTGTTTGTAAACAAGCTCAGAGAAGTTGTTTTCTGGTAGTGTTTCGAATATGAAAATTTAGCTGCATTTGAATGTTTTATAAATTTGTGTCTATAAAGGAAAAAAAAAAAAAAATTCTTTGAAATTTTTTTTTTACAGATACCAGGAAGGATATGTTGTGATGCTAATATTTAATTTTATATGTATGTTTTTGATTTAAGTGCACTTTTCCTTCCTCTAAAGTTTTTGGTACTTTGACCATCTTGACTTTTGCTCTCCACTAATATATTTCCTTTCTGGCGAATCTGTGGGTAGTTGGATTACCTTTCCAATTGCGGAATTGACTTGCATAAACTCTAACGGGGATTGGAGAACTGCTACGTCAGCTACCTGAGGGAGAAAACGTCTTTCTGGTGGCGAGCGGTGAGTGCCGCGATTTTTGTTTGTGTGAAAAGGAAGTGAAGGGAGAAAAAGCGAGACGGCGGTAGGATCAAAATAAGAATCTACGGGGGCCAAAGGAGTAAAAGAAAAAGGAAACGGGGTAGCGGTGAGAGAGGCAGAGAGGTTTTTGGGAGCTTGGAGATAGGAGATGAACTAATCGTGTGGCGGCTAGTATGGTTCGAAGACTTTGAAAACTCTAGATCGTGCAAGACTACTAAAGTAATCCCCGCCAACGCCTGAGAAATCGTTGCATTATGCTCCCCTAACGTTATGCTGTGTTAATTCCTGACGCCGGAGCCTGTACCTTCATCGGAAGCTGTGACTACCTGTCGCCGGGACCTTCATCGGAAGCTGTGTTAATTCCTGACGCCGGAGCCTGTACCTTCATCGGAAGCTGTGACTACCTGTCGCCGGGACCTTCATCGGAAGCTGTGTTAATTCCTGACCCTGGAGCCTGCAACTTCTCCCGACGCTAAGACCTTACCTGATCCAGGAGCCTGAATCTTCATGTGCCAGTCAAACGCGCCTGGAATCTGAGACTCTCACAGATAAGCATTTCTAAAACTAATACAAAATGTTCTTACTTCACTGAAAAATTATTATTAATCAAGTATTTAGTTAAAATCCTATGCCATTGCCATTTCCCCGCTCTGTATAAAATTTTGTTGTGCGCTCTGCGTGCAGGTTATATATATACCCTCGCTAGGCCATTACTAGGTTAATTTGTGTGTTAAGACGTTTTGCTAGACTTGAATATTTGTTGTTGTTAATTTTAATTAAATTCCTTTACTCAGCAAATCTACATGCTTGTCTTCTTTAACACATGTGACACATCATTAATACATCTGACTGCATCCATTATACCACAGTAGGGATGTAAGCTGAATTTTGGGTTATGAAATAATGTTTAACACAGGCCTTTAACCTTTAGATTATTTTTGTTTGAAAGCTCTCAGGTGAATTTCACCACATAGCCTTCATTTTGATCGTTTTGCCCCATGAAAAAATAAAGAACCAATCGATTTGAATTCGAAACCTAATAAGATTGCAATAAATTTAGCTTCTTGGTAACTGCAAAATTTATGAATATTTCAGGAAAACGCAAAAAACACACATAATCGACAATTATTGAATAAATTACAACCTTTAGAAATTATATCGAATGTCTGCAACGATGGGATTGTTTTTACATAAAACGTTTAAGAAATATCAAAGTATTATGTTTTAAAAGTATGAATTTGTCCCCTTTAAAAAATGTTACATTCATTGCTATGCTACATTGCATTAGAAAATTTACATGAATTAAAAAAAAAAAAAAAGATTTATGAAATACCACTTTTTTACCTTTACGTTTGTAAAACATATAAAACTTGGGATGTGGAACATCGCACAACTTTCAATTATACCATAATAAGGACGTGGTTTTGTGTCATTTACCATTTTCATATTTTAATCGTTCATTTAGAAAAAATTGCCAGTTTTGGCGACATTTTTTGCGATAATTCTTGTATGGGTCTTTAAAAAAAATGATTTTGGCGATATACTTTTCAATAATTATTCTTTCTTGTAAGTAAAACTGAGGAGAAAAGAGAAAACGGTCTTTGACGAGGTATGCTCAAGGAAAGAGAACTGTGTTACAGAAATTCGTTTTTCAACTTTTTACGCAATTAAAGCATTTTTATTGGAATTTTTGAGGGGGGAATGTTTTGAACACCTTAAAAGGCATTACCACAGCGATTTTGAACAAAATCATTTGAGCCGTTTTTTATTAATTACTGAAAAACATGATTTTTTCAATGGTAGCTACCTTATGCGCATTCGGGGTTTTGACAAAAACCTTAATGGTAGGTCCCTGTGCCATCACCAACCCGCACACCAAATTTGAACATCGTAGGTCAATTTGTTCTGGAGTTATGCTGACCAAGTACACACACACAGGCATTTTTTCTTAATCACTTTTTTGAAATCAGGATGTTCCAAAACAGTGAGATATGTAAAAAAAATCTATAAAAAAAAATTACCGTATACTATACTTTTATTACCCGATACATACATAAGGGTAATTAAAAATAATAAGTGTGATATAATTAAAAAAAGTATTTTATCAATATCAGATGAAACCAGAACCAGGATATCTGTCCCCTGATCGCTGACGCTCGACAACCCCCTAACAATACAGCACCTTTATTCCAGTCAACTTTTGAAATCCTGACAAAATTTATCCGAACACCTTAGTACCACTTGGACGCATTTTTTGTCTGCCCAAAAGGTTGGATGGGAAAATTCCATAATACCATTTCTTTCTAACTTTTCAATTCTCTCTCTATACACAGTGGAATAGTAAGTATAAATAGTGTTTAGCTCTATACAAAGTTTCTAAAAAATGCGCAGATGTACTTAATTGACATCTTCCAACTGAAATAGTAGGATTGTAACTTTTTTTAGTAAAAATCATCATATTTTTGAAATTATACAGATTTATAATACAGCTTCTTTTAAAAAAAAAATAAAACTATGTCTCACAGATTTTACTAAACAACACATATCCTAAACAAAAATTAATTGAAATCGATCTAATGAGCAGATATTAACATATCAAAATGCATGGTTTGAAAATTGCAAACAAAACAAATCCTGTTAGAAGCTGTCATTCGGTTTGTCAAATATACTTGTCGTAGTAGAGACATGTTCAATAAAGCAATGTTGAAAAATATTGTAATCAAACCAATTAGTAAAATATTTTTCTTCACATTTTTAGAACTTTCTGGCTCATCTACAGTTTAAGACCTTTTAAAGGACATCTTGATCGTAAAGAAGAGTAACTCTTAATAAAATAAGTCTTGCCCATTAAATATATAGATGTATGAATTTTATATTTGTCAATTTTCGATCTTAATTGGACTGCGTGAGAGGTTGCCCCATTTTCAACTTTGTTTATGAATTATGTTAAAATAAATTCGTTTCTGAATTTTTCATAAAAAATTCCTAAAATCGAAAACTTTAGAAAAAATATTTAAAATACAAAAACAGAAATGTCAACATGCGTAATAATTTATATAAGGTACTCTAAACAAGTACATGCATAAAATATGAATTATGTTTTAAGGATTCAAAATCTCGAACATTGTCATTTTTCATAAAAATGCATAACATATAGAAGGGGAATTGATGGTGACGGTTGGAAACTGCATTTGTAATCAGTGCCTTTGCAAGCTACTAACCTACTAATACTTGCTTCATCTACCTTCAATTGATAATTGGGTAAGTTAACTGGAAAATCTGGATTCTTATCGGAAGATCCATCTTCAAATGGAAGTCTTGAATCAAATTGCACCCGATTTTGAATTTTCTTATTAGCAATTTCATCTCTTTTGAGCTTTCTGGATAATCTTTTCCTCAGAACTTTAGAGGCATTTTTATCAAGTCCTCCAATTACCATACGTCTCTCTGTTCTTTGATCAATTAAAAATTCTTGTTCCTGAACGGGAACTTTTTTTCTCGTGCACATTATTTACAAGCAGTGAAATCTTTACATTGGCATGAACATATGTCAAAAACTCGTTGAAATCCAAATTGGATTACTTCAGCTTTCTTTTTGAATGGGATACATTTTCTTTTCAGCTTTAAGTTTTCGATAAGATTTATTAAAGCGTAATTTTTCTGGAAGTGATTGTTATATTTTAAATTTCATAACTAATTCAGAAACTATACCTAAAAAAAAAAAAAAAAAAAAAATCAGCTGAAGTCAATGAAACTTTATATTTTTGCGTTTTATTATTACAAAAAAATTAAATCTAGCATTTTCAAGTAGATTTAATTTTTTTTTTAATTTTCTTACAACGCTAATATTTCGGTTCTAAAATTCATAGAATTAAGCTGTTTGAAACTGAAAACAATGTAATTCAAAGTGTAATACGTTAAAAATCGTTTTATTTGTATCATTTTGGAGTATTTTTATACAGGGCTGTGGTGATGAATTTCATTTCGATCGTTCTAACAATCACAAACTGACCAAATTTTTCGGATAAAAAAATAGGCATAAAAGTATATGATTGTCTTTCTTTACGTTTTGGGTAAGGAACACTACAAAGTTGAAAGGAAAGTTATTTCCTAAAGAGTGTGAAAAAAAATTGACGAGGACCATTTTCATAAACATAAGAGAAACCATTTTCATTTCATAAGACCCACAAAATTACAGAACATATCGTCATAACGTTAACATATGGAAACATTCAATACAATCGCTGTCTTTCTCTAATCAAAGTAGTGCAGTTTTAAGTGATGAGATATATATAAATGATTAGAATTTTATTAGATTGCTTATCACCAGAAAATATTATCAATTAATAATAAAAATGAGTACGATTAAAATAGAGCTCAGGGATTACTAAGTATCTACAAAGCTAAGGAAACGGTGAATCCTTACCGCAATAACAATTGGCAAATGTTCTTATTTTAAGGTGTGTAATTAGGCCTTCAACACACCATTGAAGTTTGAACGACCAATATGTTTAAACTTCAAACATCTCAGAAAACAATAATGTTAAATAAATGAAAAAAAGTTTACTTTGTTCAACCTTACGCACTAACACATAGCCTGATAAAAACATAGGAGAGAAAATAAAACCAATATTATTAAAATCAACAAATAATGAAAAAAAGAAATTAAAAATACGCATAATAATTGCGTAACGTAAGCAAGAGCAAAAAAGTATCACTTCAGTGTAAAAGGAAGAAGGTCCTTTCTAGTTTCTTGACTAGATAAAAAAAACACCTGTATACCTTTAGGGTGAAGCATCAGTAAGGGGTCTTCATGCTTTGTTGACCACCCCACCTTCAATACGCCCCATTGAGACTACAAAAGAAGTGAACCACCACACTTGAAGCTGGTAAAGGGGAGAGGAAATATACCTTGACACTTTTCAAGTAGGAACTGTTGGAAGGCCAATTCATTCTTGAAACGAGTTTTTGTTAACCCCCAGAAGGTTAAAAGTTTGTAAATAATGATTGTTTTTCTTTTATTTTTCATATTTAAAAATTTTATACACAAATTTTGTTACTCTTTAGATGCAATTTTTGCAAGCATCATTCACAATATAAGGGTTAATAAAATTCAATAAATATGAAACTGTAAATACTACTTCAAAATTTAAAAAACCTCACTGATAGAACACGCAATGTCTTGGTAAAAAGTTACATCCTACTGGTAATATTTAGAAAGCATTTTATAGTATTGACCGGATAGGCTTCATATCTAAAGTATTAAATTTTTTTAACAGAAATGCTTCTTAGTAGTAATTTTTTTCGATAATATTCTAAAATATAATACTTTTCGATACTTAAATTTTACTTTTAATTTGTTATATTACATCCTAGTTTTATGTATACGTATTACTCATTTCCAATTTTAAATTCCAAATAAGTGCACCAAAATTAAAAAAAAAAAAAATGTAACGCCAATCCTTAGGAGCATATTATATTTGTTATTCAAATTGTAGTAAAATAGAAACACCCGGACAATTTAGCATAACAACTCTTATTAAATAAAATGTCTCAATAGTAATAAAATCTGTGACGCAATGCAACTCCTACTAGTAAATCAATACATCCAAAAAGATTCTAACTATACACTCCTTGTATTATATTACATTTCCCCTGCATATGTTTCTATTACATATACATCGCTCATAAGAAAAAGTGTCCATTGTATAAACATTCTTTTGCCCTACTAAAGTATTAGGCTTATGACAATTGAAAACGCAATACATCTATCCATTTCTAAGTATACTATCAGACATGTTAATTCAGGGTTCCCACTCTTATTGAAGAAAAATATGCAAGGACTTTCAAGGACCTTTTTAAGAAAATTCAAGGACCTTTTTAGAAAAATTCAAGGACCATAATTTTAAATACTACATTAGATGTAAAATTACAAAACGGAGATCATCGGTGGTCAGGGATGTAGTGGAGTAGAAACACGAGGCAAAGGCGATCCTTTACATTTATAGAAGGCGGAATGATGTTCCCTAATCTAAAAATTTTTTTTCTCTTTACGTGATACTGAACTCAAAGCCAAGTAAGCAAACAAAAAAGTCATTTCGTGAGAACTTGCTTTCGTCTGGGATCCACAACTTCAGAGCTGAGCAGGCAAGTTCTAGTTTTTGTAAAACACTTGAAAGAGGCGCGGCAACCCACACATGGCCATTTCTCTTTGATTAGAAATGAACTGACATGTATGTTTACATCTAGCTATGATTCATTCAATAGCAATTATCCTCTTCAACGAATGATCTGTATTTGTGGAGGAATTCCAGATGTCAAATTTGTATGGTTCGTCGTATATACAGTCTAAAACTTCCATACACAAATTCACGCCAAATATCTACATTTTTAAAGAACAAGGACTTTGCGCCCTTTCCTTGAAGAATATTTCGCCTCCTCTAATTTTAACGGGAACACTAACCAATTTATCAACAAAAGTTATGTAACTTTTTTTTTTAATTTTTATATCATGGATTTAATAAATTATTTGTAAATCTCTCAATGTACCTAAGAAATGAATTCATTCAAGAGGAAAAAACAAATGACAGTAAAAGATGTTTTTTTTTTCAAAAATCCAAAAAAGTTAAGCAAACATGCAGTTCTGACGGAATAAACTGGTTAGTGCTAAAAATCTAGATAGGTAAGAGCAGAATGTTGATATGGTTGTATTAGCTTTTAAGGTGTTTTGAGATCACGGCATTTATATTTTGTTTGATATTGGGAAATATTTATTTTATTCCAAGTTATTGGAAGAATCAAACAACTTGTTTGAACATGAAAAAATATGTTCAAAATAGTATTGATTTTTAAATCCTTTATATTAACTTCGCTTTTGTATGTTTGTGAATTTGAATGATTTTAGTTCAACAGATAAAATGTTGCCTGAATGTACAGTAAAGAGACTGGCTTCAAGCGCTCCGCTACATTGTTGTGACAGAACTGAACAGTTGCTAACTTTGTTTCATTTTAACTTGGCAGTACTGATAATGCTACATTAGCCAAATTGCAGCCCTTCACAGCCCAGGGTTGAAAAGGGGTTCCAAAGCTTGCGCTAAGAGCAGAGGACTACTAAAAAAAGTAATACGTAGCAAAAATTAGTAATTTTAATAACATGTATTTTATTCAATTCTTATGAAAATAATTTTATTACAATTTTTATATTTTATAAAAAAAAATTGAATCCGTGGGTTCCTTAATAAAAGCTGACTTAAAATAATGTTATTTAGTGCAGAAAACGCTACGATTTTAATAGTTTGCCCCCATACCATATAGAGTACCCTTACCATTTTTAGAGTGTTTTCTATACTCATTTTCCTTGTAAGGGGCGCCAAAACTCATTCTTACACACATAGCATTTTACTCCAAGGCAGGTCCTGTATATTTGATTTTCCTTAATATAAAAGTATGTTTTTGCAAATGGGTAAAATACATCGAAATTGGGCTGCGAAGAAGTAGGAAAGCAATTCAGATGTACTACTTTAAAATGCAAAATTAAATTGCTTTTCGGTTTGAGAATGGGAAAGTTTTACATTTGCAGTTATTACAGAATTTATTCCAAAAATATAGCAGCAGTTCTTAAGAAAAAATCATACAGTGGCAGCAATAAGGGGAGGAAATTTCCCCGATCTTTTTTAAAATCTAAAAGATTTTGATGGCCACATCATATATATTTTGCAGTTTGCTTTCTCCTCCGATTTATACCCATTTTTGACTATTATTGTCACCTAATCGTCCCCACTGTTAAAAATCGAACTGGATAAGATAAAAAAAAAACAGCTCAAGCAAATCTGGCAAGTAATGAGTCTACATTGAAATATCTCGCTTAAAATTAGAGATGATTGAGATGGCACACAAATTAATATTTTATCAAGAAATTTTATTATTAAATTTTTTTTTTAATTTTTGAGGTGCTCATGAGCTATTTTGAGATTATTATAGTAATATTAACAAAACTATTTAAAGTTGTCATTTTTACTCCCCCCCCCCCCCACACACACACACAGAAAAAAATATATACGTTTGTAATGATGCAACATAGACTTTTTTATTTTACATTGCACCACTGTCATTGGTCACTTAAAAATTCAAGGACTTTCAAGGACCTTATTCTTTTTTCAAGGACTTTCAAGGACCAAATTTCATAAAAAAAAATTCAAGGACTTTCCAGGACTTTCAAGGACCGTGGGAACCCTGTAATTTGATTTTCCATGTAAATATGTTGCACACGGAAACCGTATACACAAGTTTAGACAACATAATCTTATTTAGTTGTGTAAGTAAAAACCAGGTGACTTTTCCGAGTTTAATTTGTAACCGAGGGACCGTTTTGTCACCTAATGAAGAGACCTTATAAAGTGCTTTGAAAAACAATCACGCCATATTTTTTTTTTTTTTTAATTAGATGCAAGAACTTTCTTTTAAAATATAGGCAAATTTCTCCAAATGAACCAATATTATTTTAAACCGAATATTTAAGTGGCTGAAAAATAGGCAGCAAATAGAAATATATATGAATATTGGAAATAAATTACATTTTGATAGGCAAAATGTAATATAAATATGTAAAATTTAAGTTGATTTTTCTTCAAAACTAAAGGAAGAAAATTAATACAATATAAAAATAAAATCGAAGGTAAACTGAAAAATGCAGTGAAATGATTAATTGACAACTTCAACATATTCCACTTCATAACGAATCAAAATCTATTTTTTATGAATGGCAATCGACCTCATTAATTTTTAAAGTTTATAAAAAAAATATTGTTTTGAAATATCTGTTAACACATTTTTTGGTCTGATGGGATTTTCCCGTTGGTAGGGATTTCTCTTGGTTGATAGGGATTTTGGCCTTTCGGGATTATGGCTTGTCGGGATTTCGTCCTATTCGGGATTTTGGCTTGTCGGGATTTCGTCCCATTCGGGATTTTGGCTTGTCGGGATTTCGTCCCATTCGGGATTGTGGCCTGTCGGGATTTCGGCTTTCGGGATTTCGTCCTAGACCCGCCGACAATATAGGTAAGCCTTCCGCAAAAATTGCAAAGAACGCGTTTCGCAAAATTGTGGAGCTGGCCAGTTCCTTTACACTTTCAAAATAGTATTACACAAAATGTTCCATAAATTTTGTACATTATTTACGGGTCACTTACAATTTCGTTAATTTTTATTGACAACTTCAAGAGTAATAAAATAAAATATGGAGTCAAAATTTTAATATAAATTGGGCAAATTTAGGCTATAACTTTTTAAAGTATTAAAAAAACAATTATTGAAGTTTTGAAATATTAAAGTCAGAAATGCATTTGAAATTTTTATTCTTAACACTTTAAATCCCAACCCGCCCTATACCGCCTTGTAGAGAATTTCCCAGCTAACCGCCTTTCTGGCGGTTGCAGGGGTAAACGTATATTTCCAAGTGAGGGGAACTGCCCTGCCTTAGTTGTTTAAAGCGTGACGGTCCTCAACAATAGGCTATTGTGGGGCATGTAGAGGGGAGACATGGATTTAAAGTACTCAATGTCAAACTGCCCCACCCTTTGGACATGGAGTAAGATAGTCAGAGACTTTTCTTTTATGCGAATCTTGTCATGTACTTAGCGGTGGCGTTTGTTTCATTGATAAGAAGCCAACTAAATTCTCTGACATATCAAGCAGATGACCCAACGCACACCCCTATTGCAGGCTGTATACATATAGTAATGATCTTTTAATGGTCGACAGTGACCCCCCCACAGCAATCCCGGGAGTGGCAGACAGGAGAACGAGTCGGGCGAGTTCATTTCCAGTTTTTATGAATGGAAAGTCATCGGGGTTTTGTGAAACCCACAACGCTGACTCCATGGGATTTAAAGGGTTAAATTAGTCTTAAATCATTTATTTTTAATTATAACCAATTTTTTTTTAATATCTAAGGAACAATATTCCAACGACCAATCAGTTGGTTGTTGATATAATCGTTAAAACATTTCATACAAATGAAAATATCACACAAGTTACAATGAAATGCATAAGAAAAGAAAATCAAATATTTTACCTGCGATCCGATACCAGCACCTGAAGGAGCAAAGAGAACGCATTGGGTGCAAAGTCCACCGCCTAGCATTTGGCTATATGCTAGCCACTTGTATTTTTTGAGCCAATCATGATTAAATTTCCGTTTCTGCTTCCCTTCTACTAGTTCTGGAAAAGGAAATGTTGTTGGAGGTATCCAAGTATTTTTTAGTAATTTTAGTTTCTCATCATCTGTTAAAACTTCTTTCACGGCTCTTCCTATATCACAGGGATCATGTGATTTTTCATATGTATTCTATATATAAATATAGAAATTGATTAATTTGATAATCACTACGAGTACATGCGTAATTTTTTTTTTTGTAACAGAGTATAATAGATATCGTTTTTGTTTTTATTATCCTATATATTAAATTACTTGCATGTACAATTAAATTACTTGCATGTACAATTAAATTACTTGCAAAAAAATTCAAAAATGCATTTTTCGAAAAACTGCAGTTGTCTGCCTTTGGAACTGAACGACACATAAAAATAAATATTTATGTATAAAGCTTACCGGAAGATTTATCTTGCCAGGATCATAGGCTTTTATCGCACTTTCTGACTTCTCCGATTCCAAATTTCCAACATCTAGCTCTTTACAATGGCTTTTAGCGCTGCTCTCTTTTTTCCCGAAATAATCTGTTAAATGTCGCTTCATTTTGATAGCGTCCGTAGCGTACTATGCACAACTATAAACTGCTATAGGGAGACCAGTAAAAATTCCAGGCTGGTACGAGTCAAGGACAAGGACACAATACAATAGGAAGAACAAGGATGTTCTGGAATGTCTTCTGAACTAGTTTTAAAACCTGTTCGTGTTCGTTTGGTACTTTCATAAACAAATAATAAAATAGACAGGACGCTCCAATATCTGTTATTAAGAGAGGGTGTTACCAAGACGGAACACGTGACGTGACTAATTCCAATGCCTTTTAAAAACCATTTCTAGCCTTTTCAAAATATTATAAAACATTAGTCTAGACTTTCATTTTCATTTCATTAACAATTACAATTTTCAGAAGTAAGTAAATGATAAAGACCATTATTACCAATTAAAGGCAGCTATGTCAGAAAGCAAAATACAAACTAAGTTTTATAAGTCTTAAAAAAATAAAATTATTAAGATAATTTTTAAAAAATGACATGACTGTGAAAGGTTATTGAATCCCCTATTTCAAAATCAATTTTGCATCCAAATCCAGTATAGTATTCTGGCATTTTTTCGGCATTCAAGAAAATAGTCTTCAGCTTTCAATTGTTTAACCTTGAAGTAAATGAAAGAATTTTTCTCCAGTTCCGTTTTGAAGGCTGTCGTCACGTGACCGCGCTGTTCGTATTACTAGGTTTTGCCATACAGACTTAGTCTAGTTAATTTATTCTTAGTCTATGGGTACTTTGGTTACCTATTAACAGGCCACTTGGACCAAACACCGAAAACTACGACATTCTTTTACCTTTTACGGAGAATTGGGGGGAGAAAGGCAGACGCGTCATTTCATATACTTCTGGGGGGGGGGGGCAAAATTGAGATTTTCTGACCGGAAATTAAACTTTTTCTTAAATATATTTGTGTCTGGAAATACATTTTTAAAAAAAATCCCAAATCTTAGGTGGGGGGGGGGGGGAAGGGGGCAGGGTTGTTATGAAAACCATTTTATCCAGTGTAAGTTTCACCCTCATCGGGGGGGCTATAGCCCCCCTAGCCCCCCCCCCATGGAACCGCCTCTGGTTTTAATATATGTGTTCCCACTTAAAAGCATGTTTGATTTTAAATTTTGTTTAAACTTTCTCCTAAAAAATTTTATAGCGGATCTCAGCGCATTTTTTTTTATTTCTGATAAAGTACTTCGAAACATTCACATCTTTCAATGTTGTATCTTCTATATTTCCAGTAAAACTTCTCACATTATACATGAATTTCAAGAAATTTGCTATGTCTAAGTTTGGTATTTTTTTTTAATGTATAGTATTTCATCATTGTCATTCTATGATAAGATATCAAGTTGGTTCTTAATAAAAAAGAGTGTATTTTCTTGTCATAAGCAAGAAAAACGAAGTTAATATAAGTCAATGATAATTCTCATTTATGAATTTCTTGTCGTCTTCAACTTTTTTCAACACATTTCACTCAACTTCTATTTTCACTCCATCTATCACTTTGTCATACTTCTTTACAGTTATAGTACGTATCAGTTCAAGTCACTGTTTAAATTTACATCATTGATTTATTCAGTTCACTCAATCTCTTAGGTCATAATAATTTCATTAAATTTATAAGATTCATAAAAAAAAAACTACTCATTACACATGAACTTAATTTTATTGCACTGGGAAGAACTATAGAAATTTGGACAATAAAAATCTATTACAACAGCTAATAAATTTAATTTTCGACAAGCATGATAGGATATAAAAATTGTATTTTTTCGTTCTTCTGCTAAAGTTTAAGTTCTCTGTTAGACAATAAAACGTTTGCCTAGAATAAAATCATAAATTATTCATCATTTATGTACCAACAGTAAAATTATCATTTAGATTTTTGTAGATTTTTCTTTTTAACATGATAATGTCTTACATGTAATGTTTATTAAATAGTAATTTCCGACTTGAAAATGTAGATAGCATTTATTTTCGATGAGTTTGATTTCAACTGACAAATATATTTCAACATTCGAAGCATATGCGAGTTATGTGAATAAACCATATGCAACTTAGCTAAATTTCAGTAATTAAGTTGTGAAGTTTTATCTTTGCCATAGAAAATATATTTATTTTTACTGATTTTTGTTAAGTGCTACAACGATCTTTTACAAAGTATGTCTTCTTGCAACATGAGAAAAGATGCGAAATGTTAAGGACTTCTCTGGTATGCTTTCAATTCCTTGAGAAATAAATTTAGCTTAACTACAAGACTTGTTCCGATTCTGAAGTATGCTATTTCCTATCGTAATTTATAATTTTACATGATACTTGGTTTAAAAGTTGAAAAAGTTTGCACAAATTTCCTATGTAAGTTCTGCTTCACTGAAAAGTTATCGGTCACAAGCAATAAAAATCTCACTTTGTTTGACTAATGTTATGCATGTGTTAATTATCATGAGTAATATCAGTTTTATTTGTGTCTTTCGAAAGCGAGCATTCATAAATTTAACAGGATATTTCAAACTATTTTCAAAATATAAGTATCTTTTACAAGATTTTTCCGGAATGAACTTTGCTCAGTTATATTAATATTGAATATTCATCTTACAAAATAAGCCTCTTGTAAAACACATTCCGTTTCAGTTTTTTTGAAATTTATGTATAAGTTATTTAGAAATTATGGGTGGAAGTTAAAAATCTCTATATTAATGATATATTGTCAGCACCTCTCAAATAAAAAAAATAAAAAAATGCACGTATAATTTAGTTTGTCCAGATGATGTTCAATTTTACGTAGTAACAAACTCTATATTTTTTCAAATTTATGCTAGTTTTTTCACAAGAAAAAAAAAAATTCTTTAAGTTTACCTAGCAAACTTTTTTCAGTATTTAAATTTTCTAAGTATATTCCATCACATGAGTAGTTAACTATTTCCACTAAGGAAAATATCTTATTATTTTAGTTTGTTTGAATGGTGTTAGATTTTTATGTTTCTGATTGGTGATTTGCATATACTCTTTTAAAAACTTTACACAATTCGTAACATATGTGTTAGAAATAATAGTATATCGCATCTGAGATTGAACAAATTTATAACTAATATCATGTAAAGAAGGTTAAATTTTAAAAACATGTAATTGAATATGATTGTTACCATGAAAAAAGTTAACTAAGTTACTTGTGATTTCCTTTCAGAGTATAAAAAGTTATGTAGTTTACATATAATTAGCAAGTTTCTTTCAAATTATCTTAAGATGTTTTAAAAGTCTTGCAGGCGATTTTCAAAACTTGAATGCATATCTATAATGTATTTAATATCTACAATTTATTTAATATTTTCCCAAAATTCACCTTTCTTAGATTGATAAGTAAAATAATCCTTAGTCAGCATTTATTGCACGAGTTAATATGACACCTTAACGTATATTATTACAAAGTAAATTGTCTAAGTCTTTCTTGAAGTAACATAAATTTCCAACTTGTATTGATTTTCCGATTGAAAAGTAGAGGTGAAATTTTTTCTTTGGAGTATCTATAACTAATATTTATTTTAAATCTCTTACTATTTTTCTTCTATGTAACAATTTTGTTAAGTTTTACCGGTATTGTAGCATATAATCCCACTGAGTTTGAACAATATTCAATGTTTTAAATAATAGAAAAGTTTTCAAGTAGAAATGATCTTAAATTCTCCCAGTGAATCATACTTTTTGGAAGAAAGTCCATGCGAATTCTACCTTCACTTACTAATGTGTCTTTGAAATCCACTTCATTCATTCCAAGTTTTCACAAACATTTCATTATGAAAACGGCAAAGTAGGAAAACGATAATCTCAAAGACCTGCTGACACATCACAGCATCACCCGCTGCTTGCGCGTTGATGCTGTTGTTCTTGCTGTACAAATCTCCCGACCTAATCCAACAAGTTTTAGCGTGACTCATCCTCCGATCTAAAAATGCCGGCAAGTGGCGTATCACCTACCGCTACCCTGATTGGCTAATTACCGTCACCTGCTTATCTTCCCATTTAAAGATGTGAATTTTATATGTAAAGTGAATTTTTACGCTAATGCTTAAATTCTTTGCTATAGAAAGTTCAAGTATGTTAGTTTTTTTTCTCTTATATGTTACATTTTAAACACATGATACGAAATTTTTACGTTATGTTTATCTTAGAAATTTTAAGTATATTATTTTTTTTTCTTATTTAACATTAACCTAAGAGTTTAATTGTATATGAAGAGTAAATTGTCACGTTAAAGTTTAAGGATATGATATTTATGTGAAGTAAATTTTCGTGTAAGGGTTAAAATTCTTTATCTTTGAAATTTTTATTCTGTTAAATTTCCCATTATTTAACATTAACCTAAGAAAATAATTGTGTATGAAAATTTCGCGCATTATTTAAATTTTTGTCGAAGAAAGTTTAAGTATGTTATTTTTTTCTACTCTAATTTAGCATTATTCTTACACATTTTAAAGATAAAAATTTTATGCGTGAAATAAATTTTCGCATATTGTTTCAATTCCTTACCTTATAAATTTTTAGTATTTCTTTTTCTCTAATTTAGCGTTATTCTTACACATTTGAAAGACATAATTTTTATATGTGAGGTAAATTTTCGCGTATTATTTAAATTATTTGCCTTATAAATTTTTAGAGCTTCATTTTTATCTTATTTATCGTTGATATAAGAGTATGATTGTACATGTAAAGTTAATTTTCACGTTCAAATTTAAATTCTTTGCTTTGTAAATTTTTAGTGTTTCTTTTTTCTAAAAGTTAGAGTTGTCATTATACATTTTAAAGACATGAATGGCAATGTTTGAATTCTTTGTCGTAGAAATTATAGGTATGTTATACTTTCCTCCTACACGTCAAATTTAAAGTCGTGATTTTTATGTGTAAAGTAAATTTTTGCGTTAATATTAAAGTTATTTGTCGTAGAAAGTTTAAGTATGTTACTTTTTTCTTTTATTTAGCGATATTTTAAAGACATGATTTTTATATATGTAGTAAATTTTCACGCAAATGTTAAAATTATTTATCGTAGAAATTTTAAGTATGCTAATTCTTCTTACATGTCACATTTTAATGTCGTGATTTTTATATGTGAAGTAAATTTTTACTTTAATGTTCAAGTTATTTGTCGTACAAAGTTTAAGTATGTTACTTTTTTCTTTATTTAGCAATATTTTTACATATTTTAAAGACATGATTTTTATGTATGTAGTAAATTTTCGCGTAAAGGTTAAAATTATTTTTCGTAGAAATTTTAAGTATGCTAATTCTTCTTACACGTCACATTTTAAAGTCGTGATTTTTATATGTGAAGAAAAAATTTTACGTTATTGTCAAAGTTATTTGTCGTACAAAGTTTAAGTATGTTACTTTTTTCTCTTATTTAGTGATATTCTTACACATTTTAAAGACATGATGTTTATTCATAAAGTAAATTTTCACGTTCACTTTTGAATTCTTAGTTGTAAGATGTTCAAGTATGTTACTTTTTTTCTCTTATTTATGCATTAGAGTATCCAAAAATCAGAAAAATTGTTCAAACAAAGTTGAAACGAAATGTAAAACCACCTAAAAAGTGGGAAAATTTATGATTCAATAAAGTGATATTGCTTTAAAAAATTTTTTTATTATTTCACATAAGAAATTCACGCACACATATTTCCATTGAATAATTTTTATTTACAATTTCAAATAATCTTTCAAAGCATCATATGATATACATTTAAAGAAATCTTCATTAAAGAATTGAATGACATTTTTACATTGTAAGGTTTCAATCACATTTTTAACATTAAGTACAAGTATAGCATCGTCTCCAACAGACCAAGACTGATCTTGCAATGAAGTAGTTATACAGACATGATTTCCTTGCGAGGGGTCACCAATAGCACAAGCATCACAGCGAAACAATTTTAAAATATTACTTTCTAATTCACATCGAAAAGCAGAAACATATTCATGAAATAAGTCTATATTGGGAGGTATATTTACATTTTGAGCACAATGATTAAGAATTTCAACTCGTAGTATATTTATATGAGACTCCTTGATGGTTTCACATATTTCAGGTATGAGATCTCTAATTTTAGCAAGATTATTTTCATTCACTTTTAAGGAACTTTCCTTAAGTTTAAAATAAAAAAGTTGTTTTAAAACTAACTCACCCTTATGTGATAGAACCAGGAGTTGATTGTTACACACAACACTACTAGCTGCGTATTTCGTGTTTACGTGTAAGAGTTTGTTATAAAAGTCCTGAAAGGTATCCATGTTCATTATAATTTTCTGAGTACTTCCTTGACTATTATGTTGAGACAAGTGGATGAAAAGACGAGAGTCATATTGATGAAGGGACACTATGAAACCAAAACCAAGGTTCCATTCCTTGAGGCATCCACTGGTTTTCTTTACAGAGGCATAAAGGCGAATCATCCAGTCGTCATCGGGAATTGTTTCTTCTTCGACGATCACTTCATCCGATGGTCTCTTCCGAGAAAAGGACTTGTGGGGATACTCTACAATATCTTGCGGTCTCTCTACGATGTTCCGGAAGGTGATACTGATTCTCGGCTCCGTCACAGCAGGCTCGGCTGAAATTTCATGGGTCCAGAACTTATTGGTGGGTGGCTTCATGAGAAGGAGAGATCCGCATGGCAACGGAACTTTGTTGGGCTGGAAATCAGGACGGGTAAACTGCATGGTTCTGATAGCTCCGAGACTTAGGGTTGGAATAGTAAAGTCTGGATCCAAGTCTTTTTCGCTGTCTTTATGAGCTCCAATCTTGGCATTTCCATCTGCATAGTAGTTGAGAAGGGCATAGTTGTATTCTTGTCCAGTCTTGTTTTCAACATCCTTCTTAATATCAAGCAGTAAAGAGGTCCACGGCTTGGCAAAGACGCACGTTCCGGAAAAGGCATAGTTCACGCCAGTATCACCAAAACCGAGCACTTTCCTTTGAGGCGTGTAACTTTTTCTATTAAAGTTTAATTGCAGATTCTCAAACTCGTAGTTCAACAATTCATGCAACAACTGCTGTGATTTAGCTGCATCGTAAAAACTTTCAACGAGCTCAATATGTAAATCAGACGACATTTTCACTTCAAACTATTAAGCACAACTTCGAAGAAACAGCAAACGCACCTTCACTTGACAAAATCAGGAGAGAAATGGCGTCCTCGCTGAATACAAGACCGTGAGTGACGCAGCTCATCCCTTCTGATTGGCTGGCAGTCAAAACAACGCCCTCTAGCGTGAAACCTTATTGGTTAGTCTTCCCCTAACACCTATCCATCTTTATCGCCATGCAATATCCTGTCCCAAGCTGTTCAAACCTGTTCAGACAGCATGACTCATCCGATTAACACCTGCTCGTATCTAGACCTCTCACAAGATGTTGCCATACCTTAAATGCTAAACCTTAACATATAATGACGTCAAACTTACTGTGACGTCACTACTAAAATACCTATAATTCTAAGTTATTCGTTTAGAAGCAGCCCTAGAACAACTCAACTTCCAGTGACGCCATCGTCCCCTCGACCCATCCCGCATCCCTCCTTAAAACTATATCAGGGTGTTGCCACACTTAAAAAGTTAAACTTTGACATATTCTCTCTATGACGTCATTCCCACAGTGACGTCATACAATTAGAGCCTATCACTATTACGTTTTCGTTTAGAGGCAGCATAAATACAACTCAACTCCGCCTTAAATTTATGTCTCAAGATGTAAGGTGTTGCCACCTAACTAAACTGTAACATAAAACAAGTTATGACGTCATCCCCGCTCTATACCCATTGTGACGTCATACATAAAAAGCCTATATCTCTAAGTTATTCACTTAGAAGCAGCCCTAGAACAACTCAACTCCGCCTTAAAGGTAAACCGAAACTAAAAAGTGTTGCCACGGCTCAAAACTTTGATATAAAACAAATTATGACATCATACACAAACAGCTTATAACGAAACCGAAACTAAAACAGCAGCAAGAGGGAAACAACTCAACTCCACTTCCTGTGACGTCATATCCGGTGATGTCACTTCCTTTGCCGTCATATCCGGACACGCCCACTTCCGGTGACGTCATCATCCCATCCCTCCTTATGGGGCGGGACTGTCATATTTTAAGTCTTCTTATGTAATTAGTCTATTATGTAATTAGGCCTTCAACACACCATTGAAGTTTGAACGACCAATATGTTTAAACTTCAAACATCCAAGAAAGCAATAATGTTAAAGAAATGAAAAAGTGTTGACTTTGTTCAACCTTACGCACTAACACATAGCTTGATAAAAAACATAAGTGAGAAAATAAAACCAATATGATTAAAATCAACAAATAATAAAATAAAAAAAAATTAAAAACACGTATAATAATTGCATAACGTAAGCAAGAGCAAAAAAGTATCACTTCAGTATTTGAAAAGAGAAGAGGGTCCTTTCTAGTTTCTTGACTAGATAAAAAAAACACCTGTATACCTTTAGGGGGAAGCATCAGTGAGGGGTCTTCATGCTTTGTTGACCACCACACCTTCAATACGCCCCTTTGAGACTACAAAAGAAGTGAACCCCCACACTTGAAGCTGGAAAAGGGGAGAGGAAATATACCTCGACACTTTTCAAGAAGGAACTGTTGGAAGGCCAATTCATTCTTGGTGTTGCATTGTTAAGACTCCAGGTCGCTTTGTATGTTACAAAGCGGGTTTTTGCTAACCCCCAGAAGGTTAACAAAAGGTATTACTTTGCAAGCTTGTATGGCTGCCGTTTTCAAACCCTTTATCAGAGGGTTACTCGGCAAGCTTGGAAAGCCAAGTCTAATGACAAGGATATGACAAGGTTTTCGTAAGTTTGCATGCTATCTGGGTAGTATCCGTTTATATATACAAGCAAGGCCGTAATGAAGTCGAAAAGTGTTGCCACTCATAAGTAATGAAGATTAAAATCCCCATTACGGCACTTGCTTGTGGTAATGAAGTATGATAGTATTTCAACAAACGACCGACCTTTAAAATTTTACTAACAGAAAACAATGCATCCTCGCCAACGCGCTTTAGTGCTGAACAAATGCGCAATCTTGGAGTGTGAATAAATATTTTGACTGACGCGGCAGCTTTGGAAAATCGTTAGGGTTTCTTTGGTGACTTGGGGTAGAAAAAAAAAAAAAAAAACACCAGGTTTTAGGGAAAAAACGAAAAGTACCGTGAAATCCGTACGATTTTTTTAGCTGTTCGTACACAGGTACAAAATAGTAAAAATCCGTACATTGTACGGATAGTTCGTACAAGTTGGCAGGTATGGTTATAGCTTAATATACCGGAGCAACTCTCAACAATAGCGGTATTGTATCGACGAAACACTTGCCGAAAATTACCATGACAGCAACGTAAATCTCGGCGATGGCGCAATTTATCACTGTAATATCGACATTCTTTCAGTAACATCGGGGCAAATCTCAGATTTTACAACAGGATAGCTCTCAGCGATAATTACCATCACATAAACATCTGCGTTAGCGCCGAATACACCAGATCATTTCTCAGCAATAGCGCTGTTATATCTACGTAATACTCCGCGAAAATGACCACTACAACAAACTAAATCCTAGCGATAGCGTATGTCATAGCCACACAAATCTCGGCAGTAGCGGACATTACATCAGCGTAACGATTAGCGAAAATGAGCATCACATACCAACGTAAATAAACGATTGTTCCGAGGATGTCAGGCTCGAAAGCAAGCGCATTATTATATATACGTTATCGAATAGTATACGTTAATCGCGTGAATTAGTATGAAGGAAATTACATTTTGAGAAGAGAAAAAAAATTGCACAAAAGTATCGAATTTCGGCGCAATTGAAAAAGTACAAAATGCGAGTTTGAGAGCCAACCTGACTAAAAAAATGCATTTCACTAGATTTATGTATTTACAGCAGGAATGCGATGCGACCACTGAGCGGTAGGTTTTCCACCCTTCCCGATCGGGTTGAAGTGAAGCTGCTTTGCGATTTGGGCTTAAAAAAATGTTATTTTTCCGTGGGATAAAAAAAAAAGGGAAAAAACAGATTTTTTTTCAGGAATTATAGAAAAGCTGAATTCTTTTTTTTCTAAAAAATTAAAAAAAAAGCGGAATTCCGCGAAAAAACTCATCCCTGAAAACTATAAATAATAACTCTCGCAAATAGCTACCACTAGCATCAACGCCATTACTAAGCCTAAATACGAATGTGCTCTGCTGCTTACATCGGGATGAAGTATAGAAACTAGATCTAGCTGGTTCAGTATAACTTCTTGTGATGACATCACGACAACCAGAAGTGAGAGTGATTGGGCCTTGTCTTTAGGTGGTGTTGGTCAGTGCCAGTATTCTTTTTTACATGGCCTTCTGTCTATTGCCAGGAGGAAAAACTTACAGGAGCGGCCATATTTGGTCACGAGTATTTGGTGATAGAACACAGTATTTGGAAAATGGATTGGTTCAGTATTTCAACCTATCCCTCTTCCTCCAAAAAGAGGTCGTAAATTTTAAGTGCAATTTCGCACTTCCAGCAATTTCGCAATTTCCAGTTTTGGGTTTTTGTCTCACAATGAGAAAAGTGTTTCTGGGAGAAGGGGGAGTCAAAACAGGTGCAATGGGAATGTGTACCCTAAGACCACGGTGATCTTTTAGAATTATGCCAAAGCCACGGTACGCCAGTGCCACATAACCGTGGAAGGTTGTGGAAACTCTGTATATGCAAAAAACTAAATAATCTGAAAAAGAAATGTCCTGGAACGGTCGCTCTTAGTGTGAAGAATCTTCTGGGTCCGAAAGATGCTCGCTCCTATTGGGACACTGAACAAAAAGCGCCCTTCGTTTCGTTCCCAATATATCACCTTTGACACGAAGGAGGGAGGAAGTGTTTTCCTAACCGTCGGCAGGTGGTCCCTCGTTTGCATGATGGGTCAGTTTTATATTAAATTAAGTAAAAATTTTGTTTTAGTAACGAAGTTTCTTCGAAATCAGAAGAAAATAGGGAAAAATAATTTTCCATTCTTTTGATATTTCAGTATTAAAAATGCTAATCAATCTTTAATAATAAAAAAATATTTGCAGAAAGAATAAGTTAATAATAATTAATCATATCATCAAAAATCAAATGTTTAGATATCAACAATGCAAAACAGTAGAAAAAAGATGGGGGGGGGGGGGAAATAAAACGTAAAGAAAAGCTAATCAAATCATTTCAGTTCTTATGGTATGATTTTTTTTCACCTATGAGACATTACTCGTGTGACTTCAAAACTTTAAAGTTCAGAAATGTTTTCATTGGCAGCAATTTTTAACTGTGAGCATTGTTTCAGTCAAAACGTAAATAATAAAAAAAAAAAGATGAATTTTTGATGAGCTGAATAGCGATCATGGCATCATAGTTTCGTGATTTTACTTAAAATATTAGGAATCCATGGAATTCTCTATATTTCCATGACTTAGGTCATTTTTTTTTAATCAAAATCATGACTTTATATGACAAAATTTACCCAATGTCCAAATTTATGACATTCCATACGCACGGAAACCCTGAGCATACTCTAAAAATGACTCGATAATGAAAAAGGTTACTTTTATCAATATTTAAATTCAGTTGACAAGTCTTAACCAATTTAAGAATATCTTGACTTTGTCTGGCAAAAATGGGAGAAACATTTCATAGGTCAACATTATTATGAGGATAATGAAGTAAATTTAGGGAAAGTAAAGAGATTGCTGAATCTGAAATGCCAATGCAAAAATAATAAAATTTACTTTATTTTTCACATATTTACAATATAATTAAGGCACATTATTGATGATACATTAATTGATGATGCACTGAAAATGATTAAATTAGTACTATGTTTCAAAGCTTAACAAAAACAAAGGTTTTTTTTCCAAAAATCCAATGATAACTGTAAATATCAATACAAAATATTAAATTTAATTTATTAAGGATAAAAAAATTTAAAAATGCTTGCTACATTATAGCATTTGATAGGTTTTCTTTTTCAGTAGAGAATTCCACTTTCCAATTCAGTTTGATGATTTGGCACATCTTTTTCAGATGAAGTTGCAATATTGTCCAAATTTCCACTCATCTGCAAAACAAATTTTTTTAAAGCTCTCTTTTGCAAGGAATAGCTTATTATAGTAACTATAACTGCAAATTTGGTGGAAGTAATTTTTTTTATTAAAAGTAATGATGGTAAATGGTTAAAAAACTTAAGATATAAAACTTTGTAAGCAAATTTTTAAGTATATTTGACTTTCTAAACACTGTGTAGGTATTCGATAAAAAAAATAAAAAAATATGCAAACCTAAATTTAAACTAAAGCATTGTTTTCAGAACTGAAACATTAAGTGGAATTTCAAAATCATAAATAGGATAGAAATCTCCTTCATTGTTAGGAAATCAACTGGGTCAATGCTGATTGCACACATTAAAATTGAACAATTAGTAGCAGTACTCTAAAATCTAGCAATTTTCAAAGATGTAATTAGGCACACTCTAAGTAGACTGAGCTTATCTATGCAGTTAAAAAGTATAAATTACACATTTTAAACGGGAGAATATTTACTAATTCACAGAAAAATTTATTGCATGGCTTTTATTTTTTTGAAGTTTGTTCCTTTCTTTTATTTGACGATCTGCACTTTTAGAAAAGTTTTGTATTGATTAGAAAATATCTAGAGTGAAAAAAAAAACCTTGCACCCAAGACTACAGTTTTGATTAAATTTTGATAGTATTTTATTTCTAAGTTTAAGGTACCCAAAAACAATACAAAGATCAATCCAAGCATAATTAGGGTGGCCACAAAATTCGAGAAAAAAAGTTCTCTGATAATTCCCCGACAGATTTCTACAAAATTCCCTGATTTTACAGCAAACTTTTTTTTAAATTCCCAAATTTTTTCCAGATGTGTAGACACAATGATCAAATAGAACATGTATGCTAAATAGATAATATGCCCTTTTTTAAGAAAATATTTTTTTTGTTAATCAAACGTTTAAATTGTTCCATAACATAAACATTTAACGATTACCATCACAATTCTCTGGGTAAATGGCGTCAAAATATGGATGAATGGGAAAACACGCCTGAAATAATAGAAAATTTCCCTGATTTTCATGAAACTCTAAAAAACGATTTAAAGCTAGTGATTTAATTATGTTCTTGCATAGTATAGCTTACATTGCACTAAAAAAATTAATAAATTTCCTGTTTAACAACTAGTTCAGGGAATAGAGACATATTACCTTTCAAAAGGTTATGTAGTTCTAAATTTTTATATGTTTTAAAGACCAGTCCCCTGGTTCATAAACAAAGTTTTCGATCTCCTAACCCTTGTGCGTTCGCCACGGTGCACCAAAATCTAAGCTGTTTTTCAGTTTATACATCATAACTCTTTACTAATGCATCTTAGAAACAAACATTATGCTTAAAAGTTATAGAGTAATTAATTTGCTACAACTTTTGTAACTAAAGTTTTTTGTAGAACTATTATATAAAGAATTACGCAGCACCAAAGTAAAAGCATTTCATAAAAATGCTACTTTTCAAAGATTTGTGTCGATCTTTTCGGTTTTATCTCCATAATGGTATGTCATAGAGAAAATGTTGTATAAAAGCTGTAGAACTATAAAATGCTAACAAGTTTTATAATACAAATTATTTTCTATCCACATCACCAATGAATCAGAGACACTACACTTGCACGGGGAATGCGAGGAGAGAAAATCAACAATTTCAGAATTCCTTGATTCAAGAGTAATTTACAAAATTCCCTTCCAAGAAGAGTGAAATTCCCCAACATTTCCATGATTTCTCGATTCTGTCGGCCCCCTTCAAATTAGTTTACAGCAAAGAAAATTAAAGTTTTGGACAGGCAGAGTGAGTCCACTAACCTCAATCCAATTGAACACCTTTATATAACAGTTCTATAAAAAAACTTTGTACACAAAAGTTGTAGCAAATTTAATCTTCTATAACTTTTTGACATAATATTCGTTTTTAAGATGAATTGGAAAAAAGTTATGATCTATTAACTGAAAAACGTCTTGCTTTTTGGAGCACCACGGAAAATGCACAATACAGAGTAGCTCCTATGTAATTAGTTTTAGAAAATAACTTGTTGCATAAAACATGTAGGAAATTTATAGTTCTACAACTCTTATAGCAGACATTTTTCTGTACGGTGTACCATTATGGAGATATAATCCAAAAACTTTAAAAAGTCGCGTTTTTAGGAAAAAGTGTTGACTTTGATGTGGCGTAACTATTTACATAATAATTCTAGAAAATCTAAGATGCATTGGCAAATAGTTATGATGTATAAACTGATAAAAGGCTTGGTTTTTGGTGCACCACAGACAACACATAAGAGTTAGAAGGTCAAAAACTTGGTTTAGGAACCATGAGACTGACCACTATAACATATAAAAAAAATTAAAACTACATAAACTTTTGCAAGGTGCAGGGGTCTATCCAGATTTTTTTAACAGGGTCCTTTTTTTGTGAAGAAAAAATAATTTTGTGAAAAATTTCCAATTTTATCTATTTTTGCAAAACTTTCATGCAATAATAAAAACAATTTAAAATCTTCAATGTTGAGTTGGTACTTATAAATATTTACAATGGTATCCTTCTACTCCTAGATGATTTAAATATCTCAATTTTAGATGTATATTTTAACATGGAATTTTGTGAAAGGTTTGTTTGTTGGTTGGGAAATTTTGTGACGGGTCCTTTTGTTGGTTAAGGAATTTTGTGAAGGGTCCCTTTGTTGGTTATGGAATTTTGTGAAGAGTCCTTAAAAGGACCCAAATTTCCTTATGCATAGACCCCTGAGGTGAGACCCTTTTTTCAGTCAGGTCTCTATTCCGTGGAGTAAAAGTAAAATTTCAGCAAACAGAACATTTTGCCTTCAATCTCTTAGATTAAAAAAAAATAAAAAATACACATACAATTAAAGGTTATCAGACCAAGGTGCAGGTTCTTGATCTTCAAGTCTTTCAAATAAAAATTTGTAAACACCAAATCCAGATTTGCCTATGGCAAGGTAATACTTTACAACCCTATAAAGACCTATAGAAAAACAAAATTAATATTCATGTTTCAATGCAGTCAAATTATTTAACATTGGTAAATTGATAACAAATCATTCACTTCAAAAATGAAATAGATTAATTCCCTATATAAAAACTACAATGTGCATTATTCTAAATCTGTGAGGTTCAATAATATGTTATTATGTTCTAAATACTATAAAAAACATTTGCTCAGAAACAGACTATTAAAAAAAAAAAAAAAAAACTAATCATATTTTAAAATAAACTTTTATGTAAAAATTGATGAAAAATCACAAATTATTGAAAAAAAATGGCAAATACTACACTTGTTACATAATTTACTAAAAACAATAGAAAGTCTATAACGTTTAAATGTTAAAATAAAAACTTTAATTCTTTTCCACAACATTCCTTAAAATAAAGTTTAGAAACCTTAAAAATTAGGTAGCACTTGAATATGAATGTAACTACCATCATGAAAGTTGTAAAAGTTAAGGCCAAGATTTGCGTTGGAGTAGTGATAATTTTCACCTAGGTTCAAGCTGTTTTAATAGCAGGGGTCAAAGTGACAAAATAAGAATATATAGGATTTTTTAAAAAAATATATAGGACAATTTAAAACATCAAATAACTGCACATAGTTGCTACTGAACTTAAAAATTAACTAGTTATACATTTATAAACTCGTTATACTGTATTTAAGAGAACTAGGGGGCTTTGCCCCCTGCTCGCTAACGCTCTCCAACCCCCAAACGCCTCGCTGCGCTCGGATTGAGCAGCTTTGCCGTTCGAATTTGTGGTTAAAACATCTTGCTGCTCTCGAATAGGTTTGCCAGCCATAAAAAATGTAACCAATTTTTTATAAATTTAATGTAAGGCCTAATAGAGAAAACACCCAAATTGCAAGTTTCATAATAGAAAGTTAAATATACTATCCGCCAACATTCTGACTTAAAATTTCATTAGCTATGCCCTTACATTGAAGTCCCAATATCTTTTATTTATTCTGATAAGTCACCCCTTTAGAGAACGGCGTCCAACGCGAAGCATTTTCTGGATAGAAATACTTCAAAATAATAATTACTCTAATATAAAAATGCTTCAGAAAAACAGAAAAATCAACTTTGAAACGAAGAGTTTAAAAAGAGCTTTAAAATTAGCAATGGGTTTGTTGTTTACATACGCTTTAAAATTAGCAACGGTTGGCTGATTGGTTGAACCCCCGAGCAGCTGGTTTGTTGTTTACATACGTAAGGATGTTGCCATTCATATATTCAAAATCATTGAGGCTTTGTAGTAGCTTAATGATGAAAAATATTGCAATTTAACTAATTAATAAAGTGTTAATAAATTATTTTGGCACGTTTTGGCAAATCTACTGCTTATTTCCTTTAAAATGACACCTTGATCATTGAAATTGGTTGAGCAGTTTAGGCGGACGGACTAACCCCAAAAAACGTATTGCCTATTAAATATATAGATATAAAACACACCTTAAAAAAAAAGAAATCGCCTGATCCTGAATATGTCATCCGTTATTGCCTCAATATTCCATCCCTAAATCAAGTTTTATTAATTAGATTATTTGCAATCTTGAGTCTTTTGCTCCCAGTATCTATAACTGCTTGAACTGCTCCAATTTCTTTAAGTATTTTCTTTTTATCCTTGTTTGCAGTCTTTTGTTGGTTCAGATTTACTGTTCAGTGTCGGGTGGATTGGCGGCGAAAAGTGCGATTTAGCGCCGAATGTAGCGAACCGGGGACTTGGTTTTCCGGAAACCCTAATGACCGTTTGGATTTGACATCACAACGTATTGACGTCATTTTCAATTTTGGCGACTTTTATGAACAAATCGTGGCTAATATTCCGAATCCGGTACGGATTCTACGCCAAGGTGATTTTCACCAAAAAATGGCAGCCCGTCACTTTTTTAAAAGCAAGAAAACTACTTATGGTTGTCCTAATTAGGCGCCGTTTGATGTAAACAATTCGTGGAGCAGAATCCGTATCGGATTTGGAATAAAAAAATCGTCATCCGACATAATACAGTAAATCTTAACCCTTTTGTTTTCTTCATCAGTTATTGATTGAGCACACAAAATGTTCTTTAGTAGCTCTGCAAGTTAATTACAAGTCGTTTTTATCCGTTTTTCTCGAGGCAGAGTTATGTTTCTGCATCTCTCTCTCTGTATTATGACTAATTAATTTACTACGTTGGAGGAGAAAACAAATCAGAAATTCAAGACCGCGTACTATGGAAAAGTTCACATGTTTACAACTCCCGCCGTTCCAGTGGAGTTGAGTTGCAGGTTATGCAGCACGTGACGTCACAAGAGATAAAACGCCGCCGTTACAAACATCGATTTTGTCAGGTGTTTGTCAACTACGATCGCGGCAAAGAATCCGAAATAGAAAAAATAGCAACGAACGGCGCCGTTATTACGAATTCGAAGAAAATATAGATCGAATCAATATAGAAATATAGGATATATAGGACAATTGTAAAATATAGGACAATATAGGACGTTTTTGCCGAATTTAAAAAAAAATATAGGATTTATAGGACATATAGGACGTCTGCGACCCCTGTAATAGCAGCGATCGGCGAGAATTGCGATGCCGTTTTGGTGTCATTCACCTAGGCTTGTGTTGATGTGACAGCCGTTATGTCCTATATTTGCGAGAAGATTGCTAGTGCCGTTTAGTTTGAAGTTATATAGAATAATTAGAATTTTAATTTTAGATGCAATAATAATTTTAAATATTAAAATTTTAATATTTAATTTACTTTGCCAAATTTCTATTTTTTAGAAAAAAAGAAAATTTTGATAAAATCGAAGAATAAGGTCCTTATTTATTGTATGCAAACTAAAAAAAAAAAAATAATAATTATGCGGCAGATTATTTTCTAATACCCAAATTAATGTCGCAGACAGGCAGTCAAGTTTCTGCTACTGGGCATATGAGCTTTTACAGAGCATTCCCCTGATGTCAAATTTATTGGGAATTCCATTTTGCTTTCTTCTTGTTTGCAGACAAAATCATCTTTTGAATGTACTTAACCACAAGACATAAAAAAAAAACAGTTGCATGTCAATTTCTTGGTCAGATAGAAGTGAAAACAAAATAGGCAACAGCTAAAAAAATTATTTTAAAATTCCAATAAAAAATTAAGGACTGTAGACTTTTTTTATGACTTACACAAAATAAGTAGTTCTTAGGACTTTTAAGGACCAATACAACCCTGTAAAATCATAAAAACTTTTCACATTGGGTGAAACATTTTCTTCAGGAGTTCAATTATGACTGCTTTTTTTAGTCCACCTTACCTGTTGTTTTTTTTATAAAGAAAAATCCTTATTAATTGTGTAGAAAAGGGAGCAGACTTATATTATATGGCAAATCATTCAGGCCAAGTCATGTTTCAGGAAACATAATTATTTAATCTAATAGACTGAATTTGCATGTGTTAAAAGAGTGTAAAATTATCTGTAGTAATTAAATTACTGATAACCCGATCCTAATTGGTTCAATTGATCTCTAGTTGTATAAACACAAACAAATGTGGCATTTTATATACATGTAGAAATGAATTTAACAAAATGGTTTAAAAATTAGCAATAACTATATATGTATCAGATACCAACTTTCGAATCTTGATGGGGTAAATCATGCTAGGTCAAATTATTTATTATTTAGGGTAATGAACTTGTTTTAGTCTGCAGTTTTGATTATCAAGTTCCAGAACATGGATGTTTCAAAATAATGTATTTTCCTAAAGCTGTCAGTATTGATTAGATGTTGACATCTGATGGGGATTAGAATAATTTTGATTTATTTGAGTTATAATCAAAGAAATTTCCAATTCTATAGTCAGGGTGGTTACAAAATTGAGGAAAAAAAGTTCCCCGATAGATTTCTAAAAAATTCCTAGATTTCACGGAAAACTTTTTTTCAAATATCCCCAACTTTTCCAGATGTGTAGACACCCTGATCAAATAGAACATGTATGCTAAAGGGATAATATATAAATTTTTTAAAAATAGTTTTGGGGGTAATGAAAAGTTTAAATTATTCCATAAAATTACACTTCTAACGATTCCCACCACAATTTTTTGGGAAAATGGCGTTAAAATATGGATGAACGGGGAAATGTGCCTTCAGAACAAAGAAAATGTCCCTGATTTTTGTGAAATTAAAAAAAAAACTCCCTGACATTGTCTTTAATTTTTCAATTAGAAAGCTCCCTGACATTTCTCTGATTTCCAGGTTCTATGACCACTTTGTATAATAAACAATTTACAGTAATTCAAGAACCTAAAAAACCAGCAAACATATCACAGACTGAAAAGTAACTATTCTTTACGTTTTTGGTTATTTCAAATAATAAAATATTCATCAAAATGAGCTATTTAAAAAAACAGAAGAAATTACTACTTTTAATTATGGTACAAAATTTAAAAACACATATATGAAGGGCTATGCAAAGAGCAATCACAGTCCATTTTTCTCAATTCTCCAACCTTCATTTCGAAAAAATTGGACTCATGTTAGCATATGAAGGACCACAGTAAAGAATAAGTTAAAAAGTAATGTAACGTAAACAAGAATATTACCATCATATCGGTAACCTTCCAATGGAGCAAATTTACTATTTAGCTTGTAACCACGAAGAACTCTCACTGGAACATTGTTTTCAATATTTTTTGTGAGGGCTAAGTTTCCTCGAGCTAATACTTGATCTTTAGACTGGGCAGCAGTTCTTAAATTCTATAAAATTAAGCACAAAATATCTTAGAAAATTCAAAACAGAATTTTTTTTATAAATTTGCTGGCAAAAAAGGAAGGCTTTGATTGGTGGAACAGTTTTGTAAGAAGATTACTAATCTTACCTTCATTAGGTAGGGCTTTGATTTGACATAACAGGTAGCTTATTATTTTAAGTCTTTTTAGTTTGCTGCTTTAAACTAGCAGTACATTTTTGTACTAAAACATTTTTAGAAGACTGTTTATTTTTAGATTATTTTTACATATAGATGAGTTAAACACCATGTAGAGAATACAAAGAAAGATAATGACAGGGCGCTTTAACAGCTTGGAGTTCTCAAAAAGCAATCATTTGTTTAAAAACTATTTAATGCCCAAAAAATACACATTACAATCAGTATCTACTATATAGATACACTTAACCCATTAATCGCCAAAACTCGAAATCCTTAAAAATCATGGTCAGTATTTATAACATTTGTGATTTTAGAGTCGTATATAACATTTTTAAAGAAAAAGTTGGAAAATGTTCTTACCTTTAGAGAAAATGACTTGCGTTGGTGCAACGTCAGCGTAAAACCGAGTTAAAATCAGCGGTTTACAAGAATTTCATATTCCGTTAATGTTGAATACAAAACGACTAATTAATCGTAGGAAATATTTGAAAGCTTTTTTTTTCTCAAAAATATAAACTTTTGGTACTATGTAAGCAATACATTTATTTAATACGTCTTATTTTGTACAAAAATATTGTCTACTTTCTTGGTGTAAAGCCACTTTACAACCATTACAGCAATATATAGTTTGACTGTGACAATGTTTACTGCAAAGTCTTTTATTGTCAATTGATAGTATAAGAAAATGTCCTTTTTGATTTTGTATTGCCAAAGAAAGACTTAGTTAAATTGGTCTACCAGTAGATGATCTAACAAAATCCATCACCCCAAAAATCATCATGTGATGCAAGGATCCAAGCTTTATAACCGAATCTTACAGGTTTTCCTTTTAGGAACAATTTTGCAGAATGTTTTTCTCTATAAGGAATCATTTGTTTGTCTATACTTAGGTCATGTGCAAATATTCCAAACTATTGAAATTTCTTATTCAACAAATTGATATAAGTCCTCACTAAGTACAATTTGTAATTTTTGTCAATATTGCTGTTATCTGCCATATGCAAATTTGGTTTTATATTCCTGTACTGAATATGTGACATTGACTCCCTAACAAACGGGACCGATACATCTTTATCTTATGACCAATACATTTCTTCTTATGACAATGTATGGTATCCAGTAAAAAGAAGCAAACCAATAAACCTTTTTAGGTAAGTCTCAGAAGCAAAAAAGTCAGTCTGTTTATTTTGCTGAGCATATATATTAGGTTGATTAATGGTAATGCATTAATTTCAGAGTCAAAATACTTATCAAAAATTTCCTCACAATTTAAATTTTCTAACTCTCTTTTCAGTTTTTCAACTTGTGATGTTTCTTCCTTTTTTGGTTTCACTGTATAAATAACATCTATTTTCTTCTATTTCAAAAGCTCTTTTTCTTTGCATTATCCATATTATATTGGTCCTTATCTTTCCTATTTAAATGTAATTTGACTTCACCAGAAATGTCATTCGGTAAAACGTTCGAGTCACCTATTACTGTATCGTCCCCTTCTTCATTGTCAGTAACTTTGTCAACTTCTGGTGGAATAATAACAATGTCCGTTTCATTGTCATCTAAATCATCAGCATCTGAATCAATGGTGTAAAAAGTATCCAGAGCTTTACTAAGTGTAAGATTGAGCTTTTGAGATATTTCAAATCAAAATGAAGCAGTTGTAATCCCACGCAGGTGAGAAAAAAAGTTAAGGAAATGTTGACCCTTATTTCCACTGACGATACGCAAGAGCAACACTAGCATTTCCAACATCGCAGCTCGAAGATGAATTCATCACAACAACAACAAAATTTGCGTGTGACCTTCAAGTAAACTATGGAGATATGAAATGCTATGTCTAATAAAAATTATTTCCCCCCTTTTTTTTTCGGAATCAATTTAGCAATGTCAGAGCAACTTAGCGGATTTCGGAAATGTTCAAGTTATTACTGCGAGAAAACAATAAGGTTAAGAATAATTTTTATTGTTTGAAATTAATGTGTGTAACCTTACCAGTGGACATAAACCCCCAAATATTAGTTTAAAATTGATTAAATATTTAATGTAGTTATGTTTTCGAAGCGTTGCATGAACGAAACACCAGCGGTTAACAGATAAATGAGAGTAACAGATGAATGCTGATTTACAACTTCCTTAGAGAAGGAACAGAAAATAGTCATTAATATAAAAAATCATGATTATTCATAAAAAAAAAAAAAAACACTAACTTAAGAGAAAATGCCAAGTAAAAATAAGAAAATGCATAAAAAAATTATATTATATTGACAAGATGAAACTTATACTTTTTAAAATAATAACCAATTCAATTTTAAATAATTTGAAAAAACACTATCTGCAACAAAAGTTTTTAGGCCTTAATATTATGTATAAGGAGCATTGTGTTTGTTTAAAATTTATTGCATTTGAGTAGATGTAGCATTTGAACGAGAAAAAAAAAAGAAATTAGGAAAAACTTGATGACTGCTGCCCACTGCTTAAAAGTTTTTTGCAGCAGCTGGCGCTTATGTCAGTCATCCAAATGCAGACACAGTACGTCTCCCAATCAATATTAATTGAACCAATATAGTTATTAGTATAAATCAATTGAAGAACAACAAATAATTATACCATTGACAATTTAATAAAAGAGAATTTAATTAAAATCACTCTTTTAATTCCTAGTTTCATTCTAACTTAGTTTAAACCCAATTTCTAACTGCAGTTATAATAACAGGGATTATATTAAAAATTTTACTAATTTTTTTGTATTAATAAATTTAAATTTTAGTCACTTTGTTTTGATGGAAATCAAAAAGCAAAATTGATCCTCACACCAGCACTAATCGCATCAGCAGAAGAGAATGTCACCCAAACATGGACACAATTCTCAGTAATAGTTGATATTAAATCTGCATAAATAAAGACAAAAAAATCCATCACTCCATCATAAATAAAGGCGAAAGTGTTCTACAAACTGCCACAAATTTCGGCAATAGCAGCTATTATACCAGTGTAACATTCAGCCAAAATGACCACACACCAATGTAAAAAATTGGAATAGAGGCTATCCGCGGCTAAAGTGGTCATTACCTCAGAAGTTTGGAGATGTCGGAAAGTATGGAAGTTTCGTGGAAGTCAAATTTGCAAGCAAGCACATAAGCCCACCCAATCTACACTCAATTAAAATGCTCAATCTCAAGAATGATTTAAATTTAGATAAAAAATCTAAAATCAGTATTTCCACTATATTGTACTGAGTTTGCAAAAGGCAAATGTTTTATGAACCAGTGACTTTTGATGCCTATCTCTTTTTGCAATTTGGAAAAATCCCGCCACCTTGCTATCCAGCCAAAATATTTATGAAACATAACTATCAATTGGGCAACTTCATCACCCATTGTTTTAAAACCTTTTAGAAATGGGGTACTTTATGTGGACTGCATGTATAAATATCAATTAGATCCTTTCATACAGCAAAAAGGCTTTAATTATTCAATCTAATTATTCTTTTGTTCACATAGATTTCCTTTAAAAGAAACATTTGTTTTACTTTCTGACCAAACAAACAGTCATTTACAGAAATAAATTTATGCAAAAAAAGATAGAGCAAAAATAGCATTTTCTTAAAAGCTACCTACTAGTGTCAAAGAACTGTTGAGTACGTAGATTTAGCACTACTTAATCATGCCTAAACCATAATCCTACCAGCATAACATGCCTATCAGATTAAGTTTTAAATTTGATTGCATTCCATTCAGAGCATTATAAAGTCAGAGATTGCAACAATTTTCAAACCTGTCCCTAGGGGAAAAAAGGGGCAATTCTTTTTAAAAAAGGGACTTATACGACTTATTTTAAGTGAAACTAGGTTACCGCAAAAGGTTGAATTGTCATGAAGTTCAAAATTAAATACTGCTCCAAACACTTTTTTCACAAGGAAATTAACTAATGAGCTACACTTTAAAACCATAAAAAAAAAAGAAAAAAAAAGAAGAAAAAAAAGGCTTGACTTTATTTAAAAGCAATGAAAACTATAAAAGAAACCTTACATTTTTTCAAAAGAATGAACAAGTCAAACAACTTAAAACAATTATACTATATTGACAAACAGGTGAACCTGTTTAAACCGGGGCATCGTGAAACAGTTCTGTCCCTCTTTAATTGACTGGGACAGACCACAGAAAAAGTTTGCGTAAATAACGTCCCACTTTCAACTTCACCATGCTTGATTTGATTTTTCCTTCAATGACTTTTCACCAACAAAAATGCATTGCATTATTTCTAAAAACACTCTTGCACATATTATAAAAATTATTAGCAGCTTTATCCACCATTGTAATAATCCAATTTGGATTATTACAGTGTTGGATAAAACTACCAATAATTTTTGTGTTATGTACAAGAATTTTTTTAGAAATTTAATGATTAACAATTATAAAGGAAATGATACTTATGTTAAAGTAAATTCAACCAAAAAGGAATTGGATAACAGGATTTCGGCTTTTGCAAAAAAATTTAAGTTTAAGATTTCATGCATGAAATATCCTTATCTTTTTCCCACAGTTAAATTTCATAAATCTGCTTTGAAATTTCATTTCACAACATGCTCTACAAATTGTTACAGTGATTATCTTAGAATTTTTTTTTTTGATTTTTAAAAATTGTTTTGGATAAGGTAACGATGTTTGAAAATCATTTCTTGATGAAAAATAATAAGGAGGTTTTGTATTTCATTAATAATAACATAATTGAGTTTGTTCATACATTTGATTTCGAGAATTTATTCACCAGTATACCACATGGTGTATACCATATTTTTAATATTTGCTCTGATATTTTTCTTAAAGACTTTAATCTAAATAAGGTAGAATTGTTACGACTTTCGCATATTTCATAGTTTTGAAAATTATTTATTTAATGGAAACAATTTTTATAGACAAACTAAAGGAATTCCTATGGGGAATAGCTTTTCTAGTGGCTTTGCCGATTATTATTTGCATATGTTTGAAAAGAGATTTCTAGAATATAATAATATTGATTTTAGATGTATCGATGACTTAATTATTTTTAATTTCAATGATTCGGACAAAATTATAGAGATTTACCTGAAGGATTTGATTTAAAAAAATAAATAATAGTAATTACATAAGCGCTCAGTATCTCGATTTAAATTTAAAGAAAATTGATAAATCAGTAGATATTGGGGTTTATGACGAAAGACAGGATTTTAATTTTGAAGTTATTTGTCTTTTGAATTTTAATAGCTATTTAAATTTCAAGATTTTTAGAAATAGTACTTATTATACGCAACTAAATAAAATTAAGAGTATTTGCAATAATGTTACAGACTTTAATTTGGCTTTTGGGATTTTTAGGGACAATTTGAAGAAAAATGAAATTACTAAATATTTTTGAATTTCCGTTTTTTTTTTTTTTTTAATTTTTTTTTTTTTTTGGTTTCTGATTCCATTCTTTGGGCAATATTAAAATTCAGTTAAATAGTCTTTACTGGTCTAAATATTTTATTTTAATTTTTTTTAATTTTTTTGTGCAGTTTTAAATGTTTTATGCAAAGCAATTTTGGGAATTATGTTTTTTAATACTTCAACTCTTGGTGCTTGACTGGGTTTATTTCGAATCAACGTGGCCATTAAATTTTGGAAGACAGACGTTTTTGTTAATTTTGGTTTACAAGGTACGTTTCATTTTAGTATTTGTGAATATTTTTTACTTCTTTTCTATCCTGCTGGATGCATAGGGGCTTGAATGTGATTGATATATTATATCAAACGCATTTCAAAAACGCATCCAATGAAATCCCGGCTGGATTCATGCCCCTTAATGAAGAAACTCAGTCAGGATTTAAAATTTCAAATATTTTTAAGATTCACATTTTAATATCTTTTTTTTTGCTGTTTAAGGTTTAACTTTGTGCTTTTAATTTTTATTATATTTGTAGGATTGCTCATACAATAAATAATTTTTATGAATTAGCAGTTTGATTGGGTGGATTTTTATGAATTAGAAATTTGATTAGCAAATTATTGAATTGTGTAAGAAATAAAACAAACTATTCAAGCTAAGTAAGTAAGGGAAAAAAAATTGACATACTACATCCACAAAAGTTTGTAACTGCACTACCTATTTTTTTTATTAAGATTTCTCTAATGTTAGGTAAAATAATTGTTATAATACCTAATAAACTTTAGGAACAAGAGTGAAACATTAACTTTTTAAACTTTTTCATATTTGTGAAAATTGTGTGTGAATTTTAGCTTTATAAAACATGTCCAATTCGTTTCTCGAATAAGGAATAGGACATTTTTCTTGCTATTTTAATTTACCTATAAAAAATGTATTATTAATTACCATCATATTTATATTTTTCAAGTGAGTTAAAATGTTTGAATATGTTATTCTTCAGGGGGGCCACCAAATTCAGTAAAAAAGTTCTCTGATTTCCCTAAGAAATTTCTACAAAATTCAATTTAATTCCCTTAAATTTTACAGCAAACTTTTTTTTAAATTTCTCTAATTTTTCCAGATGTGTAGACACTCTGATCAAATAGAGCATGTATGCTAAAGAGATAACAAGCCAATTTTTTAAAAATAGTTTTGGTCACAATGTAAAGATTAAATTATTTAATAACATTAAACTTGTAACGATTATCATTACAAATCTCCGGGTAAATGACGACAAATTACGGAAGAACAGGAAAAAATAATTTACAGAAAATATTTTTGTAAAAAGTTTCATCCCTCTCTATTCTCCCTTATCTGAAATGGTATTAGCGAAAGTTGAAGTTGTGACGTCACTAAAGCTATGGTCTGGCCCAATCAACTAAATAGGGAAAGAGTGGTTTCACGATGGCCTTGTTTAAACCCAGTTTTCCAATTGCTTTTTTAATCCTATCAATAATTCATTCTCAATTCCTTATTAAAATTAAAATTACAATTTTAAACAAGGGTAACATAAAAATTTGGTTTAATTATCAAGTAAAAAAATTACATTAAAATTTTAGTAATTCTGCATTGACTCAAAACAAACTGCGAAATTGATCTCCACACAGGCACTAACTCACGGACATAGCTGATGCATCAGTGAAAACATAAGTGAATGCCTCCAAAATGGTATCGCAAATCTTGGTAAGAGGTGCTATTGCATAAGCGTAAGCCTTCGTGAAAATAGTCATCACTCCGATTTAAATATGGGCAATAGCGCCCACCATAAAGGCAAATATCAGCATTTTTTTAGCAATATTGGAGCAAATCTCAGATACAAGGTTCATACTCAATCTATGATAGTAAAATTCAGGAGTTACAAAGGAGTTAACTGAAAAAAAAAATTACCTGTCAAATACCATAATTTTCCTTCCCCGCGCCTGGTTGTTGAGAATCGTGGTGCATTCTGGGACTGTCCGAGGGTTTTCCCTTTGTAGTGACGAAGTGCATGTACAATAGACTCTGAAGTATGCTAAGAATTTCGGATTTTAGAGACCTTTTACCGAGTAAAAAAATTGCTACGTTTTAAAGTTTTATTAATATTTTTACCCTTCAATGATTATGTTTAAGGAGATAAAAAGAAATATCAGGAGTAGAAACATAATTTTCAGGAGTTATAAGGGCTCTTATAAAAGAGCAAATTTCAAAAGGCGTATGAATCCTGCAGATATTACAAATGCGTAGCAATCAGCAAAAATGACCATCACATCAACTTAAATATCAGTATTAGCTTTCAACATACAGTAGAGGCAAAACACGCGATGAAAATGACTATCATACTAACATCAATCTCAGCAATATCGTCTACCATAATGCCACAAATCTCGGCAATAGTAGACATAATATTAACAAAAAGTTCAGCGAAAATGTCTTCCACACACTAACATAAATACTGACAATAAAGGGTATTAGCAGCAAAAGGGACCATCACATTGGAAGTTTGGAGAAAGTCGGATTGTACACAGGTTCAGTGGTTATCAAATCTGCAAGCAGGACATAATCGTGATGTCGATTTGCATCAATTTCAGGAACGGTTGAAAATTTCATTTAAAAAAAAAAAAAAAAGCGGAAATCAACGTTTCGGCTGAAGTGCAGTCTGGATTATACATAAAAATTTGGAAAAATTTTCTTGTTCAAATTTATATTAAATTTTAATCCTTATACATTGACAAACCTAATGGCGAAATGAATTTCGCACCAGCCCCAATAGCAAAAACTTTTCTGCCAGTCTGCGACACTAATTTGGGTATTAGAAAAAAATCTGCTTTTCTAAAAAAAAAAAATTTAAGTTTGCATAAAATACGTAAGTAACGTATGCATCAATTTTGTAAAAAATTCCTGTTTCATAGAACTTTGAAATTTTTTTTTATGGTTTAGTTAACTTTGTCTTGCATCGATGATGCACAATGGGGCCTGATGTTGGTCAAAAATTTGTTTCTTCTGTTTCGTACATTGCCGATACAAAACAGTATTTGAATGCGCCGCCGCTTGTGCAATGCTGTGCATATACTGTAATGCGCATTTACGCTATATTGTGTTTTGATATAAAAGAGCAAGTAGCTCTTGGTTTGTTATCTTCTTATGGGTTTGCCCAGCTGATATATACTTTAAATAAACTTGCATTATATTTTTAACCTATCCCGTCTCATGCCTGTTCCTTACCTAGACTTTAAATTAATTTTCTTAAGATAAAAAACAATGCGTCAAAGTAAACATTCTCGGTGATAACAACGCAAATCTTGGAAATAATGGCTATTATATCAGTGAAATACATGACAAAAATTACCATTACAACATAAACTGTGGAAGTGCGCGCCAATCTCAAAATTATTATTTATTTTTGCTAATATCAGGGATGAGTTTGGTAAAAAATCAAAAAGCTGAAAATAAAAATCCAAAAATTTTATGCGTAAAACACATTTAAGTTATACTTTAAAAAAAAAGAAGTTCCATGTGTATTTATAACACTGCACCATCTCGGTCCGTCCGTGAGCAAAAATGGTTTAAAATAGCGGCACCTAAACGTAGGGATACACTTTGTGCTGTCATCAGGCATGGTATAGCTCCAAAGCAAAAAAAAAAAAGAATCCAATGAGAGCGACGAAAACCGGCAAAAACTTCAAAAACTCAAACAACTTTAAGCAATTATAACACATTGACAAACAGGCCGAATTTAATTAAACCCAGTTTTCGAAATTTTTAAGCTACAAATACTAAAAATCTTAAAATATAAATTTTTATTTATATCGTTAAACTTGTTCAGTAAAGTAAAAAGTAACAAACAATTTTACATACAATTGCAGTTAAAATAACAATTTTAAATACAGATTATTTAGAAAAATTACAATTGTGACTCTTTTTCAGAATATTTTTATACGAAATGATACAAAAAATTTGAGTAATTCTGCATAGATTCAAATCAAACGGCGAAATTTAACCTTAAACAGGCACTAATCACGAATATGGCGGCTATCACATTAACGGAAGTCTAGATGAATAGCTACAATTCGGTGTTGAAAATTTCGGTAATAGCCTGGTATTGTATTAGCGTAAACCTCGGCGAAAATGACCATTACTTTAACAAAAGTATTGTAAGCAATATCGGCGAAAATTTAGGGGTATCGGCAAAAACGAACATCGCAACAACGAGCATATTGGCGATAGCGTCCATAATATCTGCACAAATCTCGGTAATATCGATCTTTTCTTGGTAATACTAGTGCAAATTTCGGTAACATCGGATGTTACTACAGAATGGCTTTCGACGAAAATTATTCCATGGTTCATACAGATTTTCAAAATAAAAAATAAGGACTTTTTAAGGACTTTCTAAGTACTTTGTTAACTTTTTTAAGGACCTCAATTTTCTTTGTGATTTATACTATGGGGAGAAATTGAATGAAAAGAAAATTTTAATGCATATTAAAATTCATGAATGAAATTTCTTTTAATTCCTAATAATTATAATCAATCATTTTGAGAAATAGATTTACTTTTACTAAATGTAGTTTAAATTTTTGAAGTGCAATATAAATTATGCATATTTTTAATAATCTCCTGTTTCCGAGGGCACTTTTAAAGCAAATTGCAAAATTTCGTAACTGGTTTTCTGCCATAATTTCTACATTATTTTATTTTTCTACCACAATGAATAGATTTAAATTAACAATGACTTCAAAATATTAATAATGATGCTCAAAAGGGCACAAATAAAAAACTTCAGAAAATATTTTAAAACTCAGAAGTTAAATGATATTAAACTACTAAAATATCAATTAAAAATGCTCCAGTCCCACCTCTGTTGGAATGTGATTAAAAGAAAATTATTGAATATAAAGAAAAACATCTACACTTAGTAAGATTTTCATCAAATATTCATTTGCAGGGTGGCTACAGAATTCGAGAAAAAAATTTTCCCTCACATTTCACTGAATGCCAGAAAATTCCGTGATGTCTCTCTGTCGATGTTATCATTCAAAAAATGAAAAAGAAAAGAAGAAAGAAAGGAACGGCTAATTTAAAAATATACAAATTTTATAAGTAAATGTAATTTTAAATAGTCTAAGCATAATTGCTCCAAAATAAATTTACGCTAAAAATCAAAACAAGCATCTTTAGAGCATGAAAAAGAATGGAAAACATTAATTAAAAAATTAAAAGTTCACACATATCACTTTTAGTTAATTGTGTTCAATAAAATGTCAAAACGAAAGTACAAAAAAAAAAAAAAAAAAAAAATCAAGTATAGGATCTAAGCATTTTCGCTTATGAATTTACGATTGTTGCAAAACTGTAACACAGCGCTAAAACGGTTAAAAAAAAAAACGAAAAAATCTGATGGAATCAATTTTAAATATTTAGGAATTTAGAGCTCTAATATATTCTGTTGATAAAATATCCAAGTCAAGAAGAAAAATAATCATATCTGTAAAGGATGCAGTTAGATTAAAATTAGAAGATTTTTTTTAACTAAAAAGGCTACTGGCGGCCACGCTTCCAAGTTATAAGATAACTAAAAATCTAACATAAATAATTTGAGTTCTAATATATTCTGTTGACAAAAAACGCGAGGCAAGAGGAAAATAATCATGTCTCTAAAGGATGCAGTCAGATTGAAGTTTGAGGATTTTTTTCTAACAATACGGCGCTGACCTCACGGCATCCACTTCACGTGACGAGATCATCCGAGATAGATGTCCATATCCGCACGGGGAATACGAGAAAAGAAACTCAAATATTTTAAAATTACCTGATTAAAGAGTAATTTTATGAAATTCCCAGAGTGGTCCAGAAGAGTGAAATTCCCTGACATTTCCCTGAATTCCTGGTCTGTCGCCACCCTGATTTGTATAAAAATAGCAATTTATAACTGTAATATTTAGCTAAGAATGTTAATAAAGTATTTGCAACCAACTTCAAAGCAAAATTTTTTTAAATTTTATCAACCCCAACCGTTTAACTTTACTTTTTAGGCTTAGCCATTATTAGACAGGAGATAGTATTTCTCAAAATTTAGCCGTACTTTTTGCTGGCTATTAAAAGCATACCAGATTCATGATATCACAAAAAGAATATTCTAATTTAAGAACTTGGACTATGTCTTAAAATATGTGAATTTTTATTTCCAAAATCAGAACACATTCTGCTTAAAACTGCAATTTTTGGTCATACATGCAGCTACTATAGGCTTTAAAAGATGTATATATATATTTTAAATCGGAAATAATCCGGGATTTTGATTACATCCCTGTTATATTTAATTTCAAATATAAAACGGACGTTCCGAAATTTATTAGCAATAGCTAAAATTACACAAAACGTTCCCCTAAATTTAGTAAGAGAGCATCGCGATTTCGCGTATCGGTGCGGAAATATACATACACTCCAACATTGGCAATCCAGCCATCAGTAGCACTTACCGTACTATTGCCATACCAGACCCCTTAACGTATTCGCAAACGCAGTTTATCCCAGAAATAAAAAAAGGCAGGATGCTGTTTTCCAAAAAAAGGGCCACCCCTGTTTCCGTGGGCACTTTCGAGCCTAATTACAGAAATTTTTATCCAGTTTCCTCCATAGTTTCTTTATTGTTTTACCTATCAGACTCCCGACCATGATAAAATTTTAATAAATATATATTTTAATTAATAATGCTTAAATGGGAGGTAATGAAAATCTTGCTCAGACACTCGCGCGATATCAAAATACAGGTAAAATGCTAGTCTTACTTCGGCTAGAATAAGACTAGGAAAATTATTTAAAAAAAACATGTACACTGGAAAATGTTCTTCAAACATTCATTTTTATTAAAATATTAATTTATAATACTGTAAAATTGATATAATGAATGTTAAGAACTTTTCACAACCTACCTAAGTTATTTTTTTTTTTTAAATCGGAAATAATCCGGGATTTTTAATGAATTTCTGTGATATTTTATTTTAAATATAAAACTGTCTTTTAAAAACGAATTGGCAACAGGTAAATTACAAAAAACATTCCCCTAAATTTAATAAGAAGGCATCGCGATTTCGCGTGTCCGAACGGAAATATCCTTTTTAAATGCACGTCAAATCTTTTTTAAATGCTTAAAAATCTCGAAATCTTTGATTATTTGTCCTCTTGCATGGCTTTTCCACATCGGAAGCCGGATTAGGTCATTTTAAGTAACAATCCATTATAATCACGTTCATGTATTAAAAACAACTAGGGGGCTTCGCCCCCTGCTCGCTAACGCTCGCCAACCCCTAAACACCTCGCTGCGCTTGGATTGAGCGGCTTTGCCGCTCGAATTTGTGGTTAACCTTTAACTGCTGTGGTTGGGTGGTTTGAGGTTTTTGGCGCAAGAGCTACACATGGTCCATGCTGCACCAAACACATTGGTGAACATCAGTTTAAAGTTTAAGAAACATAGTACCAGAAAAATTGAGATAAAAGTCAAAGATGCGATATTTTAGGGGGTGGAAGAATTCCACAAAAAATGACTCGCGGTCTGTCAGACCGCTTACAGTAGTTAAAGGTTAAAACATCTTGCTACCCTCGAATAGGTTTGCCAGCCATAAAAAATGTAACCAAATTTTTATAAATTTAATGTAAGGCCTAATAGAGAAAACACCCAAATTGCAAGTTTCATAATAGAAAGTTAAATATACTATCCGCCAACATTCTGACTTAAAACTTCATTTTAGCTATGCCCTTACATTGAAGTCCTAATATTTTTTATTTATTCTAATAAGTCGCCCCGTTAGAGAACGACGTCCAACGCGAAGCATTTTCTGGATAGAAATACTTCAAAATAATAATTACTCTAATACAAAAATGCTTCAGAAAAACAGAAAAAATCAACTTTGAAACGAACAGTTTAAAAAGAGCTTTAAAATTAGCAACGGGTTTGTTGTTTACATACGTAAGGATAGCTTTAAAATTAGCAACGGTTGGTTGGTTGGTTGAACCCCCGAGCAGCCGGTTTGTTGTTTACATACGTAACGATGTTGCCAATCATATATTCAAAATCATTGAGGCTTTGTAGTAGCTTAATGATGAAAAATATTGAAATTTAACTAATTAATAAAGTGTTAATAAATTATTTTGGCACGTTTTGGCAAATCTACAGCTTATTTCCTTTAAAATGACACCTTGATCATTGAAATTGGTTGAGCAGTTTAGGCGGACGGACTAACCCCAAAAAACGTATTGCCTATTAAATATATAGATTCGAAATCTGAGGCGCGGCGCGGTGAAAATTTGTGATCATGATCCAAGTTTTTCTTCTTCAAAGTATTTAATTTAACTCACTTCGCTTCGCACAAAAAAATATACGAAATGTGACGTGACGTCATTTCGACAAAACGATCATCCTCCTTTTCAAGGAGAGGAGCAAAAAATATGTTTTTTTTTTTTTTTTTTTTTTTTTTTTTTTGTCTTCTTAAAAGTGCGGAAAATATTGAGCGAGAAATCGAGCAAAATTATATTTACAGCGATTTCATTCCGATCCGTAGTTTTTTGCTATACGTCCGTAACTCCGTAGTTTACTACTAATTTCCGTAGCAACTACGGAAATTCCGTAGCAGTTGGAGTGTATGAATATATTCTTTTTAAATGCTTCGTAAAAAATACTTTATGGTTTATATACCTTAGAATAAGTTTTAAACTACCGTTTCCAATAACTTTCATCTCTATTTTGAGTAAGAAGGCATGGTAAAAAAAATCCAGAGACATACACTTAATCAAGGTACGTATGAAATAGGCATACATGCTTACTAACACTCGTAATTTTTGGGTCAGACCCCAGCAATCTACCTACTAATGATGCACCTGGCATCAAAAGCCATTCAATGACTTCAGCGAGTCACTGGTCTGTGCGTGGCACGTTTGTACATGAATGCGCAACAGGCGATTTCGGTAGGGGTGATCCGTATATTGCATTCCATATGAAAATTTTGCTTTTCTTCAGAAAAGAACAGAAAAGATGCTATTTTCGGAGAAAAACGGCTTTTTTTTAAAACAAAAAAAGGCAGGAAGGATGAAAATACTTTGGATGATCTCCAAATTTCGCTAACATTTGATTTTTAACTTGGAAAAAAAATAAGGACTTCTAAGGATTTTTTAAAAAAAATAATAACTTTTAAGGGCCTTAGAAATTTTTTCGAGTTTTTAAGGACTTTTAAGGACCGTACGAACCTTGTACTCTCACGCCAACAGAAATATCGAAGTTAGAGTTAAATATACCGGGGCAACACTCAACAATAGCGCTATTGGATCGGCGTAACACTTGACGAAAATTACAATCACAACAACGTAAATCTCGACGATAGCACAATTCATCACGGTAATATCGACATTCTTTCGGTAACATCGGTGCAAATCTCAGATTTTACAACAAAGTAGCACTCAGCGAAAATGACTATCAAATAAACGTAAATATCAGTGTTAACGCCGAACATATCGGAACAATTCTCAGCAATAGCGTTGTTATATTGGCGTAATACTCCGCGAAAATGAAAACCACAGCAACTTAAATCCCACCGATAATGCACGTCATAGCCACATAAATCTCGGCAGTAGTGGACATTACATCAACGTAACAATTAGCGAAAACGAGCATCACATACCAACGTACGTTTACACATACAACAAACGATAATTTCGTGGATGTCAGACTTGAAAGCAAGCACATTATTCGTATACGTTAATCGCGTGAATGAGTATGAAGGAAATTCCAATTTGAAAATAGAAAAAAAGGTACCAAAGGATCAAATTTCGGCGCAGTTGAAAAAGCATAAAATGCAAGTTTAAATGCCAACCTAACTAAAAGGATGCATTTCAGTAGATTTTTCTACTTGGAGCAGGAATGCCGTAGGGTTTCCGTTCTTCCCGATCGGGAGGAAGGGAAGCTGCTTCGCGATTCATCCTTAGAAAAAAGGTTATTTTTCTGTGGGATAGAAAAATCGGGAAAAAAAAGATATTTTTTTTTCAGAAATTAGAAAAGCGGAACTTTCTTTGAAAAAGCGGGATTATTTTTTTCTAAAAAATTGAAAAAGCGGAATTCCGCCACATGGCGGAACAAACTCATCCCTGTAATATATAAGTGTAAATTTCGATAAAATCGTACATTACAAATGCAACTATATTAGCATTAAGGCCTAATATACCAGTGAAAAGCACTGCAATGGAGGTAACTGCATCAGCAAAACACTCGGCGAAATTAACAATCAAGCATAAATCTCGACGAAAGCAATGTAAATATTGGAAATAATGGTCATAGAATTGATGAAATACTTCACGAAAAGAAAAGTCACAACAACATAGATCTCGGTGGTAGAGTTTGCAACGGAGGGGCAAATCTCGGCAGTAACAAACATAATATCAAAGCAAAGTTAAGCGAAATAATGGTACTTTTGTGGCTATTCACCACAAAAGTAGTCACTACCTCAGAGGTTTGAGAAGTCTGAACGTACAAAGGTTTAGTGGGTGTCAGACTCTTAAGCCACTGACGGTCAAGGAAATAGGCGAAATTATACACTGTTTTCCCTACAATAATTTTTAAATTATATTTCTAATTCAAATAAATAATTCTTTTAAGTTATTTTTTATTCATTTGTTTTAGATAGGTTATAAACTATCATCCTAGTAAAAATATTTTATTTAAAAATGTTATGTATTGTTGAAAAAACTGAGGATCAAATGATGCATATATACGTGCATGACCGCCAATGGGTTAGAAAGCAAACATTATTCTATTTCATATTGTAAATGTAAGGATTTCGTCAAAAAAAAATATATTTTAGGCAAAATAGGGAAAAAAGAACATTTTTCATGATAAACTGGCTTTTAGGGAAAATAAAGACCTGCTGTGAGGCCAGCATAATGCATCCATTAGAATAATGACATAATCACAAAATATGGGGAAATATATGTATGTGTATAACACACAAAAAAACAAGTTCATTGTAGTTTGTCTTCTATCAATTCCATATTTTTTTTTTTTTGTACCTTTTGTAAAATTGAAATCATCAGTTTTATTTCACAGGATGAGAAATTACATGCAATAGGCAAATATGTAGAAAACAGAAACCAAATTTAAAAAAAAAGTGCATTTCACTTTTCCAGTTTACCTTTGGATTTGCTTTTGTTCCTTTTAAGTCTCTTCCACCTTCTCCAGTATAAATGAAGCTATCGCCATCATCTACGTCATCTTCATAGCCACCTGACAAGGCAATTGAATAGCATCCCAAGGCAGGGTTACCGTGAATGCCAGCAACAGTAGGCCTACAAAAAGTCATGTGTAACTTAACCTAGCTTTCTTTTACTACATTTAACCACTTATAACTGTACTCCAGTGTTAGAGGCATGATTTACAGTTTTCTAAATGTTACAAGAGAGCTGAACAAAGTTATAAAACTTTAAAGTATTAAAAGAAGAAAAAAAAAAGTTTTAGAAAACAGTTATATTTGTATTTTTAACAGAACCAGAACATGTGGCTAGTACAAATAGTATACTAAACTGTCAAAATAAATTGGTAAAAAACTAATTGTTGATATTTACACAAAGATAAAGTACAAGTTTTTCAAGTTGTAAATGTATCTTAAACGGTAAACAATTTGGAAATTAGTCAAGATTTTTTTTTTTTTTTTTAAATCTTAGAAAAGCAAAATACCACAATAAATAAATTTGCCCAAAGTACTTATTGTCCACCAAAACAAGAGATTATCGGAAGGGGCAATGTCTGGTGAATATGGCGGGTGGGATAGGACTTTCCAATTAAGTGTTTCCAAATAGGTTTTGACCGGCGCAGCAACGTGCGGACGAGTTCTATCATGTAGGAAAATACTTTTTTCGTGTCTGAAGTAGTTTTTCCTTAAGTGCTTGGCTCAATCTCATTAATTGTGTTCAGTAGAGAGCTCCAGTAATGGTTTCGCTCGGATTGAGTAACTCGTAACACATGTCACCAAGCTAATCCCACCAAATACTGAGCATGATAAGTGACAATGAAATTAAAATTATTGTGATGCATGATGCATCTCTCTGATTGCAGTTTTATATGACTATACACTGAAATTCTACAAGCTAAAAAATGTACAGTAAAGCTAATTCATTAAATCTCCTATTCCTAAACGAAACAGAGGACAGTTCACATTTATGGAACATATCTAATCATATATTAATACTATAAATTGAAAACTCTCTATATATTTTTAACATTTTGTTGATGAACAGGGAAATGTTTATATCTTATTAGTAAAAATAAAAATTTAGGCCATTTTTCATATAAATCAGGCCTTGCAACAGATTTTAATTTAGTCCCTAGGAAAAAAAGGGACCATTCTCTTCTAAAAAAGGGACTTTTAGGGACCTTAATTTTTAAGAGCACCGATGTTATTAATAGTTCCCATCACTTTCAAAACTAAATATTATACACAATATTTTAAGTTTATAAGAAAATAAACATACACAATCTACATTTTAAAACTATTCTAAATTAGCTAGTTCTTTAGAAAACACTGTAGCAGCTCAATCTGTTTAAAAAATTGCTATAAATAAACAACTAATGTATATTTATGGCATAATGACTATTTTCTTTTGAAATTAGCATCATTTTGTATAATGAAATATGATATCCAAACCAGATGCTGCTACATCTATAATAGGATTAAAAATACACAAGGATCCAAAATATTACTAGAAGATTTAATACGTTATAATAGACAGTTAAATTACATGGCATACATTATATAGTATTGCAGTAAACTGATTTACATTGGTTTCGGACTTTTTACAAAGAAATTTGCTATCATGCTTTTTTTTCTTTCTATTTTGCATTCTAAACCAACAACAGATTTCCTCTTTTCTTTACGCTTTACACTGTTCTGCACAGCCCCTTCTAGCATAGCTTGAGCCACTTGTGCAGCTCCAAAATCATTTTTTGCAATTGCTTTTTTAAGTTTATTATTGGCTTCCTGCAAAAGTTCATCGACAGCTACAGTTTGCATGTCCTCTGAGCCCCTGGCTGCTTGCAATTGTGATTGCAAGTTGTTGATGTCCTTTTTGCTTTGCTCGAGAATCCGGAGCTTTTCCTTCTCAAGAGCTTTAGATTGCTCAGCAGCCACCCTCTCTTTTTCTGCCACTTCCGCCTTTACCTTCTCAAGGTAATCTCTGTAGCTTCTATACGCTACCCTTGCCGAATCAACCACTTCTTTGGTGATGGGTACAGGGTGAGGTTTGTTATCGTACATCTTTAAACCATTGGCTACTTTTAAAATAGCATTCAGAGAACGTACTGACATGGTTGGTTGTTTTCTTTATTTTCAGATTATCTGGCGCCGTCAGCAACATGAGGGCTATAATGCGCCGAAACATTCGTCATTTGACAAGTCAACATACATTTACAAACACCCATGCCTGACACGGGACTCGAACCTGCAACCTCGTGGTCTAGAAGCTAGCACGCCAACCACTATACCGTTTGGTCGGCCGTACTGACATGGAAGAATCTTTTCTTCAATCCACTCACTTTGAAATTTGCACTTTCCCATTATTTTGAATTGTAACCTGAAAAAAAAGTGCACCTATTAGATGACTGAAAGCTACATTGCAACAGATTTGGCCGATATTCAAAATAAATTAATTTATAGTTTTTTTGTTGTTTTTTTTGCAAATCTACAGTTTAATCTCATTCAAATGACACTTTGGTCATAGAAATTGGTTGAGTAGTTTAAAAGGAGTGATTGACCCCCAAAAATCTTGCCAATCAATATATAGATTAGAAAATATTGAGGGTATATTTTCACTTTTAGTGAACATTATTTTCCATAATTTTCACTATAATAAGAAAGGTTGGTAATTAATAAGAAGTCCCATTCATTTAAAACTACGATTCTTAACACATAAAATTCAATAGTTGAGAATAAATTTCGGCAATCAATTATTTATTCCTCAATTTATTAAAGAAAATTCAACGTTTTAAATTAAATAAAAATATCATCTAGAGCAAAGACAAATAATTAAAAATCGAACTCAGTTCAGTTACCAAATCGCGTGGTTAGTATCAGAACTGCAAAAAATGTCAGCGGGGGGGGGGGGGTTGGTTGTTTTCAGATTATCTGGCGCCGTCAGCACAACACGAGGGCTATAATGCGCCGAAACATTCGTCATTAGACAAGCCAACATACATTTACAAACACCCATACCTAACACAGGACTCGAACCCGCAACCTCGAGGGCTAGAAGCTAGCACGCTAACCACTATACCGTTTGGTCGGCGGGGGGGGGGGATTAAAAATAAAATAAAAATACGAACACAATAATCATCCAAAATCCATTATTTGTACTTAGGACGAAAGTCGCTTTTTTCTTGTGTATCGGAATACAGAAACGATCTTTGTCATTTCAAAAATTGCATCCACAACAGTTCAAAATTAATTCTGCAAAAATTATTCCAAATCCAATTAAAAAAAAAAAATTTAAAAAAAGCACCCAAAAATAATGCAAGCCATATTTCAATCATTATTCTTTGTTGGAGTGTTCAAGAATCGCGTATATTATGCTTTCAACAATTCAATCACGTGGTTGGAATCTGAACAAATTTAAGTTGGGAAAAATTAAAAATAATAAATATACGAACACAGTAATAATGAAATCTTTTAAATAAACTCAAGTTCTTAAGGCGTTGGGAATCATGTTTTTTTTTTAATTGAACAATACGCAATCAATCACGTGATCAAGAAAACAAACTTTCTTTTTCAGTGCAACTAGTCCGCATTTTAAAATTTCACAGCGCGCGTACACACCATATCATATACAAAATATAATAAATAGAACAAGATAAAATATAAATTAAAATATCTTACCTAAAAAATACTTGCTAAAAATAAACAGTACATCTAGAAAATCTTCTCCTGCTATTAAATAACTTCAAAAATCACAGAGCTTCAAGCAAAACGCGAGATGCATCAATTAGAATCGGGATTCGGTGTCTACCTCTTCTATTCCACTGGCGCCAGATGGACGATACGATGGACTTGTGTCTCCGTGACGTCACCGCAATCCCATTGGACGATGAGTTTCCTCCCTCTAGCGGAAACTATTTCAACCGGAAATTTGAGAATTCGACATAATAAAACATCTTTTAAGCATTTTGGACGAAATAGGAAAAAAAGGGAAATTTTTCGTAAAAAGGGTACTTTTAGGGACTTTTTTAAAAAAAAGGGACTTTTAGGAAAAAAAGGGACCAGTTGCGAGGCCTGTATAAATTAAAAAAAAAAAAAAATGAAGGTATATTACTAAAAGCTAACTTAAGTTTTATATTTATTCTTTTAAATGACTATTTACATCAAACAAAAGTTTTTTTAAGCATATTTTATGACCAACAACAAATATTTTTCTCACAATTTACGACCGACACCAAAATTTTACAACCGATACCAAAAGAAAAATAATTTTAATTCATTTATATAATAAATTATTTACTGAAAAGGGGCATAATATGCTTTAATCATTTATAATAAAAATTACCTTACATTGAAATTGCTTAACAATTTGCAGACTTTTGATCATTTGTTAGACATAGTTAAGTTTCTCAATTTGTGTGTTTACAACCGACACCAAATTTGAAATTTTTTTAAAATCTTATTTAAAAAAAAATTCAAAAACCTTTTTTTGCATGTTTCCTATGTATTGGGATGTAGTTAACATTTAAACAATAAATTTAATAATTTTCAATTAATTTTTATTTTACAAATTGAGTTTATATGTGAAGATTTTTTTTTTTATGACCTACACTGTGGAATTTCCCTGTGGTATTTAAGCTGTTATATTATTTGTGTTTTGTTTATTGTATATATTATTTGTGTTTTGTTTATTGTATATATTTGTTGTGTTTTATCAATTGTATATATCAATGTTAAACAAAACAAAACAACAACATATAAGCGAACAGAAATTATACTTGATCATACTTATACGAGAATGGACGAAGTTTAGAACCTCAAGTTATACAAAATTAGCGTTTTAAGAAGTAGGGATAATCTTATTTTTTACATTTTCAAAGAAATAAAATCATCCAATTGCTTGAAATATGTGTACAAAACGTAAAATGAGAAAAATAGTACATATAGTCACACAAAAATACTGCATCCACGGAAGGAAGATTGTATCCATGACAGGTAACGTCATAATGATAGCTGGATTGTCTTCTATAATATCGGAGGTCACGCTTCAAGACGTAATATATTATGTGGTCCCTTAAAGTGAGCTTTTTTTTTTTACATTTTTGCTAAAATATTGAAAACCGAAAGTCAAAATGGAAGGAGAAAAAATTCTGGAGGAGTTTTCGACCAAGATAATTCTAATGAATGCAAAAAAAAAAATTCTATTTAAAAAAAAATTTAAAACTTGTTTTTATTAATTAATAATTAATTATTAAAAAACTGTTTAATCCAAAAGTTGCATGTTATTTATTTTTGACCTTTAACAAACTATCTTTTGAAACAAAAATTGTTAAAATATATTAACTATTTAAGAATTTATGGCTAAAAAACAAATTTTCTTTTCAACATTAATTTTGTCATTTTTTTTTACATCATTTAAATTACTAACCACTCATTGGAAAATTATGAAATTTGGTATTTAAACGGGGTTTTTTTTTTGGGGGGGGGGGGGGGGGATTCTAAATCTAAATTTGGTATAATATTATGGGGGTTGCCATTGAACTTCTTAAAGTTTGACTTAGTTTTAATATGTAAAAGAAACCTCATGATAAAAAAAATTTATTTACAATTGATAAAGACCTTCCACGATTTACAACGGTACTTGAATGCTGTTATTTCATCAATTAGAATACAAGATATAGCCATCATTCAGATTTGTTTTTTGCGTACTGTACTTGTGGACTTAAGGCGCTATCAGACAGCATATTTATCCTCAACCCTGATTCTGACTCAGCTCTATCGTTGACTCGAAAAGCCCATTTCCAGAGGCAAAACCTGTATTTGCCCGATCCATGACTGCTTCGATGGTGAACGAAGCAGTTGAAGATAATTTCAGCCAACATAGTTGGGAACCAATCAGATGCCTTCTGTTTTCGCCAACCATTGGCATGAATTTTGTTCATCGCACCAAGCAAGTTAATGGACATTTTAGCGAAAAATAGATAGGAAATTTAAAAGTTAAAAAAACTTCAAGGAAAGTAGGCATGTGATTAGTGAAAAACCTAAGCAATGAGATAAAAGTAATATTTTTGTGGAGAAGGCATCACAGTGTCTGATGAACAATTACGTCTAGACTGCATAGAATCACTGCTGCATTCGTTTAAAATCATCTTAGTCTATGATTCACCAAAACTATTTCGCACTCAATAATGTGAAAATATTATTACAAGATTTCCATTTATATTTTTTTGGACATAACATTTGTAATCCAACCCCCAAAATGTTTATTTAGTTACGATGTATCGTACAAAAATTGTACATCGTATTTAGTGCCAATGCAAAAATATCTAAAGATTTCGCCTTATCAAACGAATAGAAATATTTGTTTTTTGTTTAGGTGCTTTCAAAATTTAAAAGAAAGAAGTTATCAAAAAATAACGAAAATACCAAAAAGTCATGTAAAATTTTTTAAATAACTTATTTTTTACCACTGTCGCAAAGTTAATGCCGTATAGTGGTTAGCGTACTTTTTGTCATGCTCGAGTCCAGGGTTCGATTCCCCATTATGCATAGGAACTTGAAACTAGAACTATAATTTATTATTTTACTTGATTATAGCTATTTTATTAATATTTTTTTTGGGGAAGGATACTGGAATTTATTTATTATTTCCCTTGATTATCGTTATTTTATTGATTTTTTTTTTACAAATAATTAATACATCTAAAAATATAAATATATAATCTTTTGAACACCAGAATATTCGTCTAATGTAGATGACCGAAATGTCTATTTGAAGCACAACAATATTATTAGTACCAAAATAGTAATGTTAATAAAAAACCAATTAAAAAAAAAGAAAAAAGAAATTGTATAATTAACACCCAAATTGCTACACGAAAATATTGTTTAAATATAAATTGCTCAGCCTGCTTTTACGTAAATAAATATAACATATTTATATGTAGAAGAAAGTCATAATTTAAATCTTATATAAATGAAAATTATTACCTATTGATTTAAAATAATTTTTAAAGACTAGATACTTTACTGAATAATTTTACATTTTACTGTACAATAAATATTAAAATTAAAAAAAAAAATATGTTAAGCATCTTTAAATATCAAGTAAGAATTTTTTTTTTATATCAGTGGTTACAGAAACCAATGTATTTTAAAATATTATTAATGCCAAAGCGATAGATTTTTCTTTTACGAATTTTCTATTTCTAAAGCGAGGGAAGCAATTTTTCCGATTACAGAGAAGCGCCAACACCGATAAACTTGTTTTGTGACAAAAGAATTAGTGGAAACTTCTCTGTCAATTTTAGCAACCCTAGTCACCGAAGTAGTCACGGCTAGGATCAGGTCTGCGAACTAGTCAGAGATATTTGGTCGTCTGATAGGGCCTTTAATTTGAAGCGAAAGCATGATTTGTGTATAGCATGGTCATCATTGCTTTCATATTTGGGGAATCAAACAAATAGGATGTTAGATGGCTTTGAGAGATTAAAAACATTTTGTGTCTGAAAAGATAAATTCTGAAATATATCGAAAAAATTCTGGAGATTTTAAGGCACCAGCCTTTGAAGACTTACTTGATTTTTTTTAGAGTGCTGATTTTCCTCACTGTTTAGGTTTGTGGCGTACTTTGTAAAAGAATTTAGTTGCCAGTTCAAAATCCCTAATCACAAAAAAAAAAAAAAAAAAAAAAAAATACAATTTATAAATTTAGAGATTCCTAGTTTTAGGGAGCATGAACCAACATTTTACCTGTGTATTCCATCATGTGAGGCTTCTAATCTTGTTTTATATTCAGTGCCAACAGGAACATCTGGGATTGCACCAAAAACATTTTCTCTTTTTTCTAATGGGAGTTTAGGTGTCTTTGGTGAAAACGTCCTAAAATTTATTGTATTAATAATATTTTCTATTTCTGCATACTTTGGCGCTTCCTAAAATAATAATAAGAATTATAAATAAAAGTTACAAAATTGAATCGCTCCTCATTTACCAGTAAGTAAATAGCTCATTTAAATACTTAGTTTGCATTTAAGATGTTAGTTCTAAGATTAAGATCAATTCTCAATTTCCTTAATCCCTAACATTGTAAAAGCATTTAAAATCACAATGTTATAATTCATACTTAAATAAATACGTCTGTATTAAGACAGTCATTTGATGCAAACCAAAGCAAAGCGTACTTAGGCGAGTAGACCATTGAACCTTTCATACAGTTCTTACTATGTATGCCTACAGTGGCCTTGCTAAAGGTTAAACCATCTATATAGATAAACAACTGGATAGACTGCTCCGATGGCAACGCAGGGCGAAAAACGTGCCGGAAGTAATATTTGTTTTACTGCCACTGGTGGGAAGATTTCTTGAATCATGGTTAACTACTGTGTTGCATATAATTGCAACAACAGCGCAAATCGGAAAAATATCAACAAGAGTTTTTACCGATAAGTAAAAAATAGTTATTCAAATATGTAAATGTAATTTTTTATTATTTATTATTGAAAAATATCTAAAATGACCCTTTTAACATTAATCGCACATAGTTAATAGTTGTTATCATATATGGCAATTCATATCATAAATAATCTATTTTAAATTCAGAACAAATAGTATTATGATCTAGAATAAAACACTTGATTTATATTATTTAATCCTTGTTTTCATGCGTTTTCAAGGGCATTTGGCAAAGAAATGGAAAATGAAAGCGAAACTAATACTCGCACATTGACAGATTTAGGGTGTAATTTTGAAATAGGAAACTATTTCATAACTTCTTTTAAACATCCTGTTTCTGAGTTAGAAGTCTTTGCATTTTTAGATTCCTGTCACATGTTGAAATTAACCAGAAATACTTTAGCCGAAATGGGTTTTATAATGTCCAATATAGGCGTTGTAAAATGGGATTATATTAGAAAACTAAATGATATGAAAAGAAAAGAGCACATTAAATTTGCTAATTCTCCTTCTGGGGCTCACATAATGTACAAAAATAAGAAGATTTATGTACGATTAGCTGTACAAACCTTAAATGGTAGTGTAGCTGATGCAATCGAGCATTTGTCGAAAAGCGATCCCAATTTTAATGGGTGCAAAGCTACTGTTCATTTCATAAGAGTAATTAACAGGCTCTTTGATTATTTAAACAGTCGCAACCCGTTTAACTCAGGTTTAAATATATGTGTTACTTGCAAATAAGTCAAGCTGGGAAACTTTTTTAAACAAAATGTTGAACTACATTTCTTCTATAAAGATAGCGAACACTTCTGTCTTCAAACATACCCGTAAAACCTTTGCACTGGGTTTTGTAATATGCATAAACAGCATTCAAAAGCTGGCCATGCGTTTGATGATAGAAATTGAGAACCCTAGTAAATATTTCTTAACGTACAAGATATCTCTGGATCATGTGGAATTGCTATTTTCATGTATAAGATCAAGAGGAGGATGCAATAACAAACCTAACGTAAACCAATTTAAATATGCCCTTAGAAATCTGTTTAGAAACACTGTGTCCCCAAGTTCCACTGCAAATTGTTTGAACTTAGATTACAGTTCACAATGTTCAATATTTGAATTTCTTTCCAGTAAGCTTACTTTAATTGATGGTACTGAAGACAGTAGCGAATTAGATACTAACATTCAAGAGTTATCACTTCTAATAGAGTCCAACACTTTGTCAGATGTTGCTGGCAATATTCTTTATTATATTTTAGGTTATGTAGTGAAAAAGCTTAGCACAAATTTAACCTGCGAAGAATGTATAAGTTTGTTAACAACAGAAGCTAAATTAAAAATTGGTCAATGCAATAGCCCTACTTATGGTACGTAATACCATTAAAATGTCAAATCGTTTACATGTAATGTAAATAAAGATGGATTAAAATTTGCTTCTGATGGAGTATTGTTTGTTGTGCAACAAACAGAAAAATTATTTCGTCATTATGTGTCAAATTTGAAAAAAAAAAAAAAAAATATGAAAAACCTTTAGATTACATTGTTTATTCTGTTTTAGGTATTTGTCACAGGGTAACATTGTCAAAAAATTAAATACTTTGGGTTTTATACATTCAACTGAAGGTGAATTTGTTGTGGAGGATCTCCACCAAACGCAATTAATAAAACTAATTGCCAGAACTTATGGCAATATTAGATTTTTTTCGAATGCCAAGAGAGTAACATTTGATCATCAAAGAAACAAAACTACCATCAGGCATAAATTGAATAATTTGGCCTTTTTAACAATGTTTAGATCTGGATTAACCACAAAACATTTTTCTTTTCTTGGGAAAAACTCCCTGACTACTTTTTAAATTTTTCCTCCTTTTAAATTTTTTCTTATTAAACTACGTAATTTATTTGATTTTTAAGTTGAAATCCACAAAAACAATTTTTTGTAATATTATTATGAAAATGCCTGAAATTATTTAGTTTTGGTAACGTTTTCTACATTTTTCTCATTCAAAATTATAGGACCAAATATATGTGTTTGACTTGCAATAAACAAGTTTCACAACTTATATATTTAAAATCATAAGTTATATAATAATATTGAGTATTAAAATTTAGTATAATAGTTTTCCTTTGAAACTTAAATTGTTCTTTTAATTGGTGTATTGAATGTATGAATTTGTATTTTGCAATCTTATTACTACCTATTTTTAACTGGTTTACAGTATTTCTTCAATTATATTTAATTTCTACTTCTAAAATAAATCTAGTTTAAAAGTCTATTTTCATTTGTTTATTGTATTCTCATAACTTGTAGATAATAATTTATTTTTAAATCATTTGATTTAGGTAATTTAAAATTTAAAGTATTCAAATCAATAAAGATGAAACACGTTTACAGATATTGACAGCAACTAATCTCAAATGTTTGTTCTAAATATACAAATTCTATACTTAGAATTATTTTGATCAATTATATTCATTGGTTACACTATTTTCTTCAAATATGCTTTATTCTTAATTTTTTTTTGCTTGCTAAATATCAAAAGTAACGCGAATAAATCATAAAGATCGAAGAAAATCCACATCGGCAATAAAATTTCATCCATCCAAGCATCTCGCTTCCGCGGTGGCAACGGCTCGTTTCTCCACCGTTAAGCAGTTTATCTATATCGATGGGTTAAACAGACTGATAAAAAGACGTTGCAGACTTGACACCTATAACACCACAGGTTTTAAATCTAGGGACCATGAATGAATGGCATTTGCTAAAGACATTCTAGTTGAGTTCCTCTGCACAAAAGAATCTCAACAACTTTCATTGTTTTAAGATGGTTGGTTGGTTAGGTGATTTTTTTATGGCACAAGAGCCAATGTTGGCTATGCTGTCCCAGTCTGAGCCAGTTTCCGAGACTGTCATCAAATTAAACTGATTTCTAACAAACCTCAGAATACTTGATAGGTAATTCTAGTTGAGTTCCTCTGCACAGGTTAACCTAAACAACTTTCATTGTTTTAAGATGGTTTCTGAGACAGTCATCAAAGCAAACTGATTTCTAACAAACCTCAGAATACTTGGGAAGGTAATTTAATTTATAATAAGATATTTACAAGTTTTTTTTTTTTTTATTATTTAAATTCTAATTGGTTTCAAAAATACTTTGCTTGAACTTTTTTTATGGTGTGCGAGACAATAAGCACAATCGTAACTTCCAATTAGATCAGCGTCGGCCACTAGGAGGCCCGCCGGCAGTATAGAAGAGCAAAAATCAAATTTTGCGGAAACAATTTTAATTTGACTGCAATACTATGTGTTTATACCAAAAACCATGTTTTTCATTAAGTGGCCAGCGTCAATAAGTCTGAAAAATCCTTTTTTTTTTTCTGAGACTGCCAGAAAAAATAAAAAAAGGAAAAGTTGTTTGAATTATTACCAATGACGCATTGCTTAGTTTTGTACTTATGATACCCTACCCCCTCGATTCGTGAATGGCACAATTTGATTTCTGCTTTTCTGAATGTGATGGGCGCAGGAGTTGGGTGCTTCAATGCATACCTCTTTTGTTTTAACGTGAAAAGAAGTATCGCAATCTCTATGACTCCAGTGCAATAATGGCGTCGAAGACTAGTTTTAAACGCAAAGCAGATAGTGAAAAGCGGACCGGCCGTCATCGCCTCGCAATTAACATCAACTAAAATGGAAGATTTAGGAGGCACGGTTCAAATATCTTTATTGATTATGATTTTATGACGTCACGTTGTAATATTCTTACTAAAAATTAACTTAATTGATGACTTTGATTTACGATGTAAAGAAAATTATTTTTTAAATTATTTGAAACAAGAATCAAGTATCAATTGTTATTTTATTAATGTAAAAAAGTTAAATTATTGTTTTAGTTTTCAAAATTGTTTTATACCGTTGAATCTTTAGTAATTATCACATTTCTCACATTGATCATATGTAGTAAAGCAATATATTTATTGGCGTATTCGGTATAAATCTGCGGCCCGCGGAAAGTTCCTACATAAGTCATGCGGCCCGTCTCTAAAAGTTAGTGGCGAACGCTGAATTAGATGCTTCCAAATACTAAAATGTAAGAAATGTTTTGGGTCAAATGCCCTAAAATATATGTTGAGTAAATTTTTTGTAACTGACTAAAAGCAAGATTGATCCTTTCCTTCTAATAAATTACACCATTAAATGGCTGTAAGATTTTATATTAAAAAAAAAAAGCAAAGTCTGGAAACAATTCATAATTTTTATTTATCTTTTATTCCTGTCGATACAGATTAGAGTTCAATAGACGTCTATCAATTCAAGAAATTTGTGTTAAAGTAAGAATTTTTCAGATCCAAAGTCGAGGAAAATGTCAAGACGATGATTTTCCAGAAAACTTGAGTATTGGTTGCATGGTGCGTACACTTGAAAGACAAAAAAAAATTCAAAAACTTTCAAGGATGCATTATCAACACAAACCATAGACTTAAATTAATTGTTAGACGGCGTGTTTAGGTTTGCTATGTGTAACGAAGATCAAACAACATGACGAGAGGACATCCCAAATGAAGAAGAAAAAAAACATTAATTTTAATGGGAAATGCAGGAGTGCATTTTATTATAAATCATTGAATCCTGTAAAAATGTTTTTTTTTTTTTCCGATTTTGGTTCTTATGAGAAATTTAAGAAAGGGAGTTCAATAGCCTTTCAGAAGTAAGTGCAACTTTATAAATTTTCACTATAATTAAAGTTTTGTAGTATACTCAATATTTAGTTTTGTTTTGCATTCTAGGAAAGGTATCTTCAATTGGTTTATTATGGATCTTATTAGTGACTAACTTCTGAAAATTGTAGTTAATAATGAAAATGAAATTTAGGCTAGAGGTAAAACATTATCACCTTTCCAAGTAATCTGGCCGATTTTCTGGAAGGGGCTGAAATAGGACTCTGATGTGCTTTCTTTGAGACCTTCTTAATAGAATTTTCTAAAAAACGAGGCTTTTTAGAATCTGTGTTGTCTGCAAGCTCTTGTTGCTAAAAAATTCAAATACTTACAATTACAGAAAAAAATATACATACATTTTCCAAGCAAACATTTGGTAAATATTCTCAATTCAAGAAATGAACCAACATTTTGATTCCAAAACAAGATAGCAAAATACACGCTGAAAGGTAAGAATTATGACATTTGATTTTTAGCAACCATTGTTTTCAATTGTATTGCTATTTTTAGTGTGAAAATGCAAGGCTACGAATTGATACTCGAATATAAGAAACTAAAGTCTACGGTAAAGCTAAGCCAGCATTTTCCCACAATTAACAATGATTTTAAAATTCTTTACAAGGGGATTTTTAAAACTTAACAAGAGATTACAGGAATAGTATAGGTTAATTCATTCAAAGAAACAAATTACCCACTTAACATTGAGTTTTTCACTTGGGGACTTTAGAAGTGGCAAGTGAAACCAAGAATGTCCCCCCCCCCCCCCCAGCATCTTAAAATATTTTAATTACTTTTAAAACATTGTTATTTACATAGCAATCTTGTTTGTAATTAAATCAAACAATATTTATAAAGAAACTTGCAATTATTTCAATTTTGAAACAATTAAAATACTATATATATATATTTCCAAACTGTTCCGAGAGCATCACGAATGTCCTTGAACAATTTAGAGCAAAGATTCCGCTGGATTGAATGCCGTCAGTGAGTTAACTAGCCCGCCAAAGAATTGACTTCCTCAAGTTTAATAAGAGGAGACTTCAGTCTTCAAATTGTACATGTTTAAAATAAGCTTGGTACTATCTTGATAATAGAAAGCGACTAGTCTGACGTAAGGCAATAGAAGCATGAGTAAAAGCAGCCTTCAAGTGATAGCCTTAAAACTTGACAAAATGCAGTCATCAACCAAGTTTCAGCCTGATTGGATGACTGCAAGTGGAGTGATTAACTTCCACAGATTTGCTCTTTATACACAAAATCAAATTTTATATAAAGGATTTAAATATATAGATTTACAATTAAAAATACACCTACTAAGTATTCATATTAATAAAAATTAACAGAACACAGTACATGAAAAGAGATTTTAAACAACCCTTCAAAAAGGCTGCTTAATAAATCATTGTTAATGGCTTCAAATATTTAGCTATAAATTGTTAAAAATTGTTTGAAACCAAAACTAAACATGTTGAGTCATTACCGGTAACTAATAATGCTGAGAACTTGAGTCAGAAATAACTAAAAGGTAAATGTCAAATGAATGAAAAAAAATTTAAGTTTAAAGCAATAGACTGATTTAAATCTCTTAAAAATAAAAACACATTTGATTCAAACTCTAATAAGGATAGCACAAACAATTTCAAATTAGAGGCTCAACCAAAATATTACCAATTCAAGTTTATTAGCTATTCAAGGCCACAAAATTCAGAAAAAAAAGTTCCCTGAAATTTTTTTACAAGATTCCTTGATTTTAAGGTAAACTTTTTTTCAAATTTCCCCAATTTTTCAGATGTGTACACACCCTAATCAAATAGAACATTTATACAAAGGAGATAAAATGCCCTTTTCTAAAAAAAAAAAAAAAAATAGTTTTGGTAGTAATGAAAAGGTTAAATTATTCTGTAACATTAAACTTCTAACAATAACCCCAGCAAATCTTCAAGTAAATGGCACCAAAATACAGAAGAATGGGAAAACGTGCCTGAAAATTTCCCCGATTTTCAAATTAGTTTTCCTTAATGTAAAAAAAAGAGGAATTTGCAAACAGAGGCAGTGAATTGGTAGCCAAGAAGTACCTAACTAAAAATGAAATTTCAGGTTTTAATTTGAAAGTACTAGGATATTTTTTGGCTTTAGAGATTTTGGATATTCTATTCTCAACTTAATAAGAACATCATAAATTAATATAAAAAGTTATTTTTAGTTTAAAGAAAAAAAATTGCGAATTTTTGATCAAGTAGAACACAAACGCTTAAATAAAAACGAATGACGGATTTAGGTAAAAATTTCATATTTAAAATAAACGAATACATTCCAATTCTCAACAGGCCCATGTTTCACCGTGTGCTCTAAACCTATAAAATCACCAAGTTCCAATCATGCACCTGTTCCTAATCGAAACTAAAAAATAGTTTGTTGACGAAAAAAAGAGTGACCAAAAGTGAATACGTTCCTGTCTGAAGAAAGCAGCTGGAGAGTAAAACATAAGAAATAACAGAATTCCGAAGGAGTCAGTGTATAACTAAAATCAACTAGGTTAATCGACCAACCCTGTTGGGTCATGAGCCTGTTGATGATCTTAAAATTTGTAAAATAACTTTTTTTTACCGAATACGGAATTCGCAGAGACTTGAGAAAACGCCTATTTTCTACTCGTCGTTTTTGAACTTCAGCTTCGTAACTCATTTTAGAAGCAATAAAAGTCAAAATATTATAGTTTTTAAAAATTACCGGCAACTTGAACAAAAAAGAAATGAAAATATTGTGACAGTGAAGTACGCAGTTAAGATAAAACATCCTTTGCCTGAGAGATAGAAAAGAAAAAGCTTTTTCCTGCATATAGTTGAGTCTTCATGATGTCATTTTTTCTTAATACAAGCATTTTAGGGGATGATTCTGAGCTACTTGCAAGTAGGAAATGAGGGAGAAACAAAGGTCGTTGAAGACCGGCTTTTTGGGATTTCGATATTGAAATCCCGTTTCAAGGGCTCTACTTTTTGGAAAGCTAGCTGTTATGGAGAAGGTGAGAAGCAAAACGACTGACAAGTTCTCGTACGAAATTCAAAGTGCCTACCGATTAAATAGTGTCGCCAATCATAGGCGAAACTAGAGTTGTTGAATGGGGGGAGTTTCGAAAAATACAGGCTCGCTACACCAATGAAAAAAAAAAAAAGTGGGGCAAGAGGAGCGAGAGAGGGGGGGGGGGGGGAGTTAAAGAAAGGGAAAAAACCCCGAAAAAAGCCGATTTCCTCTTTTTGAAAAAGTTTTCAAATCATTGGGATAATCCAAATCTAGGGGATAATAGAAATTTCTTAAGAATTTCATTTATCTATTGAAAAAAAAAAAAAAAAAAAAAAGGGAGCAGGAATGTTCTTAAACACACGGAAATTGAAAAGGTCTCCTATAATTGTAAAATATATCGATGCAAAATTTTCGGAGAAACTTTTTGGGCGTAGCAAAGAAGATGGGATCAATTTCAATGGCGGGATCGGATCCCCTCGAAATATTTCAAACATACACTGCCAAAATAAGCATTAAAGATACTTCCATAAACATTTCAATATAGTATTTCCTAAATAACTGTATCTCTTAATGTTAATAATGCATTATTGCTTTTATATACGTAATGCTACCAACACCGTCCGAATCTGTAAATCTGTGGATAAAATTCAGATTTTTTCGTATTCATCTGACGATTCTTTTTCAACTTGAACAGTAATTTCACCATATTTTTCATCTTTTGCAAAATAAAAACAGTGTTTCACCTTGAGTTTTGTGTTTGCTATCTGAACTCATTAAAATCACTTTCAATAACCCATTTGTTAACACAGGGTAATGAAAGTATTGTTCTCGATACAAAAAAAAAAAAAAAAAAAAATTAGAATTATTTGCATTTCTACAAGATTTGGAACATCCAACAGAAGAAAAAAATGGTATAGAAAAATGTTTGCCTGTGTGTTCGTGGTCAGAGCAACTCCCGAACGATTTGACCTACGATGTTCAAATTTAGAGTACAGGTTAATGGGAGCCATAGAACCTGCCATTAAGGTTTTCGTCAATATTGCACATGCGCAAAACATAAAAAAATAAATAAAAAAAATCGTGGTCTTTAGCAATCACTAAAAAGCGGCTCTAACGATTTTCATCAAAATCTCTATGATTATTCTTCTTAAGATATTCTAAACATCCCCATCCCCAAAATTCCCATAAAAATGTTATAAAGGTGTAAAAAGATGAAAAACGAGTGTCTTCAACATAGAGTTCTTTTCCCTTGAGGATCGCTCATCAACAACCGTTTTTCTCAGCTCCTCTGTTTCACTAACAGGAAAGAATATTGCAAGAATTTTTGAAAAGTATGTATTCTCACATTCACTATTGTGGCATACTTTTTTTTCCTCCCCCCCCCCCTTAATAAGAGTTATCCGTAAAAATATCACTAAGGGCCATTATTTCAAATAACTGAAGAAAATAGTAGTAACACTATTCCACGACAAATTTATGTGTGCTGATCATTATTATAGTGAAATTGAAAGTTGTGCGATATTCCACTCCCCTAGTTTACATTCAGTTTTTGTTTAGTGTTTGGGTTTTCTATACAGCGCAATGTCCACTCAGAACTTATGTTTCCCGCAATGGAGAGTCCATTTCTTCAGCCTCGGTGTAACGCGTAGCTATCATCAAATGGTACATTAAATGGCAAGTTTGCTCATCTGGGGAAAAATCCATGTCTAGTGCTAGTCTTGCAGTTTGGTATAGCTTTTGATTACCTTAGTAAAACACTGGTCTCTGAATAATCTGAATAATGAAGTCTAATGGATAGTTTGAGTAGTAATCAACAAAGAGTTGATTGGGGGAAAATGCAGTATATATTTGTTTAATTTTTTCTCAACTTAATGGGTTGGGGGTTGAACCCCTAATACCTCCCTCGTTACGCCTATGGTCTTTACATCAACGGTCAATGACTAAAGTCAAGTCTGTAGCACTAATGATAACTAACGATAAAGACTCAATCTTTCCATCATGTGTAGCGCGTATAGTTGTCTGCGAACAGCATACAGTTTGTAAGACGTTCAATATGGTACATTAGTTGTATGATGTCTATAACTGTCTTTCACTTTGTATGTATGTTTTGATGTATGAATGTCTTTCACTTCGGTATAGCTTTTGATTACCTTAGCAAAACACTGAATAATTACTAGTAAGGAAATTTAATAGATACTTTGAGTAATAACCAACAAAGAGTTAGTTGGGGAATAAAGTAGTAAATTTGCTTAATTTTTCTTAACCCAATGGGAGGGGGGGGGGTTCGAACTCCCGAAACCCCTCCCTCGTTACGCCTATGCCACCAATGTCGTAATGACTCAACAGTTGCGTAGGCTCCTTTTTCAATAGATGAATGATTTCGCTCAGAAGTATTTAATGTTCTAGAGAAAAAGGCAATAGTATGTCCAGCTTGACTAAGGGTGGCCTTTTTCATCATTTTCAACAGGGCCGTCGCTAAGAATTTTGATGGGGGGGGGGGGGTGTTAGACATACTTTTGCCGAATAAAATCAAGGCAAGTCCTGTGTAAATGTAGAAAATATCCATTAAGGTGTTAATACATCATTCATTAACTCTTATTAATGAAAAATTATTGAATAATTATTTTTTAATCACTATATAATTATTTGTTCAATCAATGCATAATTAATTGTTATTTAGTAATTAATGAATGTTTAACTAATTACTAAGGATTTTTTTATTTAAATGCGAATTATTTTATTTAATGTATAATTAATTTTAATTAGTGTTTAATTACTTTTAAATTACAGTATTTCAGTCTAAACAATTTTTAATATTTTATGACATTTTAATAATACATAATTAATGTCATATTTTAAGTAAATTCCCATCACATTTTAATTAAGGTTTCATTAAATTCTTTTAATTTTTTATTTCTATTTAATAAATTATCCCCCTCTTCCCTGAACAAGAGGATAATTTTTCGACGAGGTTTATTGTAGGGGGAGGAGGGGTATTTATCACTTGCAGATATAATGAATTCCCACAATCTTAAACCAATTCAGTGACACGAGTAGTACTAAAAGGCTTCACTTCAATTTTTTTTTTTTTTTTTTTTTTTTTTTTTTTAATTTTCAAATTGCAGTTTTGAAGTAAATAAACGTGTTAAAGTGGATGAAAATTGCACTTCAACACGGAATAAAATTAATTAAAAAAATTTATCAAATAGATTACTCTAATTTAGTTTGTAAAAAAATTAATCAAACAAATTCTGGAAAAATTCTTTGTAAAATTCCGACAGATTATTGCTATCATACAAAATTACCTACGCGAAGCACTGCTACTTTTAGGATAGAGACAATGTCAGGGACATATAAGAAACATTCACTTACACTCCCTCCTGGCTTTCGAAAAATAAAGTAAAATGCGGAAGAAAAGTGGCAAAATTCACAAGGTATTAAATTATCAATTCGAACAGAAAATTAATGTTCAGCTAATAACTAACATCCAATTAGAAAGTGCAATTCCCATTTTAGAAAAATCAAGGATTAAATGAAAACTTTGTCGCCTCATACCCTGTTAGCGATCTACACCTCCCTACTAATAATCATGTCGGCGCTCATGGACAATATAGTTAATTTCAAAATATAATAATTATAACAAACGTTTTGTTCATTTATTTTTAAATACTTTTTGGCACATTTTCCGAACCAAAAAAAAAAAAAAAAAAAGATTTTACTTCCCTCTTGAAAAGTATATTAATAGTAAAACTAAATTTTTTTTGACAATAGACTATTTCAGCATTTTTTTTTTTTTTTTTTTCAATTTTTTTTTTCAATTCTAAATGTTCCAAAAAGGCCATAAACATAAAAATTTCGGCTCAATGCGCTTTTTCTTTTTTTTAAATTTGCAATCAAAATTACCTTGTTAGAAGTTGGCGAGAAAACGACCCATTTCGTTGGCGTTGAACGTGACGTACAGAGATCTCAAACATCTTGGCTTGAAATGCAGTAGCGGAAACCAGATTTGAAAGTAATTTGGTAATGAATTTTTGATATATAAAGTACTATATAACACCAGAAACCATATTTTCCGTTTTGTAGATATAACGAAATAAAAATTTCGTAAAATTTTGAATATTTAACCTATAAAATCCATTTTATACTACACACATTTCGATTGTTATGGTATGAAATGAAAGATTTAAAAATATTCCATTATACGTGCTCGGTAGAGGTGGAAAGAGAAAATACCGCGCGAGCTGAAATGGTTCAAATACAATTTCGCGTGCAACAACTTCATAGACTTCCCACTTTTCTCAGTCATATGAACATTATTTTCTTCATTAATACCTTATAACTCTAGTTAATACTTCTAGTGTAGAATTTTCAGCTGGTGTAAAACAACTTTAAAAACGCTTTTTTTTTTAATACATAAACAAGAAGTGGAAGTATAACCCACCCTCTAAATATCAGCGGACTGCCTCAAAACATCAGAAAATAGTCCCAATAAAAGATAGAAACAAGTTTCAGTCGGTGTAAAAGCACTATAAAAAAACGCGTTTTTTTACACAAACAAATGAGAAACGGAAGTATAACCCACCTTTGGATTACCAGAGGAATACTACAAAACATCAGAAAATTGTTCAAATAAAAGGTAGAAACAAGTTTCAGGCGCTATAAAATCACTTTATTTTTTAACTTTTTTACATGTTTTGACCCCCTCCCCGACTACACCCACCGCAATCGTACCAACGGAATTGGATTTTTGACATTACCTATAAGTTACCTTACTATTTTTACACAATTCAGCCGGTGTAAAATGACTGACCCAAAAATATCGCTGCCTCCTATACTATAAGCCCCTTGCCGTCATCCAATCGGGCTGAAACTTGGCAGATAGGTTCGATATCGATGATATTGCATTCCACTAGATTTGGGGGCTGTTACAGTTACTAAAAGGTCGCTTTTAGGGAATACTAATAAACCAACTTCCCTTCATCCAATCGCGTTAAAATACCATAAAACCGATCATTGTTGAAACACTTTCCCATTGCCAATTTTTTTAATATATCAATAATAAAATTCCTTTAATAGGAATAAATAAATAATAATATGATGTGCGAGCATAAATTCACGCTCTTTTTTAATAAATAAATTTTGAAACTTCTATCAGCAAAATGTGCGGCAAACTAAATGTTTTTGATATCGGCGCTGTGTTAATGAAAATAAAAATTGACAATGAATATAAAGAATTTTGTTAAAACTCTGCTTTTATAGGTTTTAATTAAATTTCATTATTCTAGTAGATATATCACTGTTAAGTTAAAGACTATAAAGATTTGAAACTGCGCAAGTATTTTACAAACTTAATAAAGCGCTATTTCGATGCTGTGATATCCACTTCATTGTTTCAAAGAGTGAAAAAGAAAACATAATCACTCTGATATCAACGTGTGTTCTTTGTTCAATGTCAAATGAAAAAAGTTTTGATATCTAAGTCAAGATAATCGCTGCAATTCTTTACGTGCCCTAGGGTGGTTTTTATTGGAGTCTCTTCCCAGGAGAATTTTTTTCCCAGCTGTGTATTCCAAGGTATGAAACACAATTTGTGAGTTCTTTTTTTTTTTATTCAATAGATATAGAAAGAACTATAATCGTAAAAAAAATTTAAAAAAATCGTGAAATGTTTAAATAATTTGAAAAATGTATGCATTGTGTGGCGCGAATTATGAAAAATCAATGTGTGGCGCAAGTCATGGAAAAGTAGTCGCAGTGAAAATTATTTAGTTACGATTTAGGAAAGAGAGGTACAGTACCCAAAAAAAATAAATCAGAACGATGGCTATATCTTGTGCTCTAATTCTTGAAATAACAAACTAAAGTCACCGTTGTAAATCGTGGAAGGTTTTTAATAATTGCAAGTAGTTTTTTTTTTTTCATGAGGGGTCATCTACATATTAAAACAGAACTAAACTTTAAAAAGTTCAATAGCAACCTCATAATATTATCCTATATCTAAATTCAGCATCCAAAAAAATGTCGAAATACAAAAATTCGTAATTTTCTAATGAATGGTTTGTAATTTAAATGATAAAAAGAAAATGATAAATTAATGTTAAATAAAAAAGTTAGTTTTTTAGCCATAAATACTTAAATAATTAATATATTTCGGTAATTTTTTTTTTCAAAAGATATAGTTTGTAAATGGCCAAACATAAATAGCAAGCAACTTTTGCATCAATTTCGTTTTTAATAATTAATTATTAATTAATAAAACAATTTTAAATTTTTTTTAATAGAGACATATATTTTTTTTTGCTTTCATTAGATTCACCATGGTCTGAACCCCCCAACCCCCCCCCACAATTTTTTTCTTTTCATTTTGACTTTTATTACTCGATTTTTTAGCGAAAATGCAAAAAACGCTAACTTTAAGTTACCGTAAAGTAGACGACTTTTGAAAACTATCAAAGATTAATTCAAGTTTAAACTAGAGGTGAGGAAAATCGCACAACGTTCAATTATCGTAAAATGGGGTGAATAGGAATAGCGGGGTGAATCGGAACAGAATTTCTTGAGATTACAAATATATATATATATATATATATATATATATATATATATATATATATATATATATATATATATATATATATATTATTTTATACAAACAAAGCAGTTTTATTTTTTGTATGTATATTTTTAATCTGTGTAACGTGTTTGGAATCGTGGAACATATGTTTTGTGTGGTTTTCAACAGTGTCCTTTTTTTAAAAAAAAAATTACTTCCTTAAATTACATTTAGTTAAAACAAATTTTTTTAAGCAATTTCAATAAGTTATCCTTTAAAAATTTTATTGAATCAGGTGATTTTTTCCTTTTATAAATAATTTAAACGATCAAGTTACATTTGTGTTTACAGTGAAATGTTTCTGTAAAATAATCACACTTTGCTGAATACTGTTTACTAATGCCTACATTTTATATTTATTAATTTTCTAACTATCAGTAGTATACGTTATACTTCTGCAATTACAGTTTTCGATATTTTATTTATTTCGTGTGAAGAATGCACATCTTTAACATTGTAAATAAATTATGTTACTTTTGCGTTTACTTGTTATTTTTGTATTAATCTTAAACATGTCACTATAAATCCAAGTAGTTTCTATGCAATTTTAGACTAATATTTGTATTTTATAACGTCGTGAAACGCCACGCTGACCGTTCGATTTCTCCCGCTGTGAAGTAGAACCTTAAAAATACCTTTCGTTTTATGGAAATTCTCCCTGAAGATCGGTCAAAAAATGGTCGAAATATTTTCGCTCATAAGTGACGTGTTTTTCAACATAATGCATTGAAATTTGGTATATAGAGTAAATGATGTATTCTGAATCGAATGAAATGATAAAAAATTACTCGTACCCTGTAGGGTTCGTATTGAAATCTTCGAAGATAGCGTTACTTTTACTTAGTAAACGGTCCTTCAAGAAAAAGAAATTGCATCAGATGTATAGAAAATCGTAAGCAAAACATTTTGGTGCAAACTGTAAGATTCTACGTTAATTACAACCGAAGATATAGCCATCGTTCTGATTTTTTTGGGGGGTACTGTACAAAACGGAGATGGAAAGAATCAATCGTCTCATGGAATGTCGGGAAATAAGCTGTAATGTTTGTACCTAGCTCAGAAATCACCCCACTTTCGGTCGGTGGGACAGATTTAAGATAAATTACTTTTGGCTGTGGCAGGGTACGAGTAAAAAATATCTTACGTACTTTTAGACCCAGACTCTTACAATTTCCTAGTACATATTGAACATAGAAAGAAATATTACGAAAGGTTATTCTGCCGAAACTTCAGTTCTATTAAAATATTTTTATTGCTGCCATTACCATCCTTAATATTATTCAATTATACATTAATTATGTTTAGTATTATTATGTTATAAATGCCTTTGTTGGATGAACTTATGTTCGAAATGTGTAAATAAAAAATTACCATTCTTTACTTTATGATTGATAAAATATGGAGAAATATTACTACTATCCATAACTAATTTTAGTATCCTTAATTTATTTAAATTTCAATAATTAATTGATAGAGGCTTTTAAATACTCAGTACTATAAATATTTCAGAAATTTACTTTGCAATTTACTCCCCTTTTTATGTTAAGCATGCAAAAGAAATTATATGTTTTCCATTCTACAAAAATAAAAGCTACACAAAAACTTTTAATCTATTTAAAAAAAAAAAAAAAAAAAAAAAAAAAAAAATAACTGAACATTATTTGTTGGGTTTGTTTTTCTTAAGTGTTATGAAAAATCCATAATTATTTACCTCAAAAGAAACTAAAATAATGGAGTATTGTTGCACAAATTGTCTGTATATATTGTAAATAGTGACGTATTATTTCAAAATTCTATTGTAATTTATTTTTATCTTATTTTATTTATTAATTAATAGCGATTATACAAGTTAGAAAAAGGTGGCAACACCTAAAGCAATCGAGAAGTTTCGAGATATTTCTTTTCCGAGGAATTGGCTGGAAATTTCGAGAATGTCTCACGCGCTTGTATATAAAAGACTGGAGAACGGGAAAGTTTTCAGATTGACTTCGGATTTCGTTGAAAGCTGATCGCTTTGTTTACCTATTGGAGTGAGCTTGTATAATCGCTGAATTCGAAGTTATTTTTGTTGAAGCTTGTGTAGAAGCTTGAGAGTAATTAAACTGTTGCCTGTGAATAAATTTTGTGAGTTTTCTGAAGAGAGAATAAATATTTTTATACCGTGAAAACTGTACCATCATTGCCTCAGCGGAAAAATTCGTAACAGTGGTGTCAGAAGTGGGATTTCGTAATTTTGAATGCCGACAACTAGAGGAATGATGGAAGACCAAATGAAACAATTAATGGAAATGATTGCTGGAATAAAAGCCGGACAAGAATCCCCTGCCGCTGAAATGAAAGCCGAAATAAAAGCCGGACAAGAATTAACCGCCGCTGGTCAGGCCCGTCAAGAAACGACAAATGCCGAACTCGCCGCCGAAATCGCCGCCAGCCAAGAATCCACATCAGCTGCTGTAATTGGGATTAAAGAAGAAATGCAATCCGAACTGGCTACAATGGTGGAATCTACGATAATAGAGACTACTACAAATGTTCTACAATCGGTAAAAGAAGAGGTTCTGAGTGAAGTAAGAAAAGAAATCAGTGAGAGTTTTGAGGCGGTTAATGGGAAAGTTGACTGATTGGGAGAAAAGGTTTCCACCATGAAAGAAGAGCAGGAAAAGTTTAATGACGCTGTTGAAGAAAGGCTACGGAAAATTGAAACGGGAGAAGCTATGACCGTTGCAACGCCTAAATGGGATAATGTTTCCACTCCCTTCATTACGCCACGTTCCAACATCAAAGTAGCCACTTTTGATGAGAGGTCGTCTTGGCGCGTTTATCAAACGCAGTTTGAAATTATTGTTTCTGCGAATGGTTGGGACGATACTTCGAAAGCATTCCATCTCGCAGCATCTCTTCGAGGTGAAGCTGCCGACATTTTACAGACACTACCTGAAGAGAAGCGGGGAGAATTCATGGCGCTGGCAAGTGCGTTGGAGTTAAGGTTTGGGGAGCAGCATCTAAAGGATTACAACAGACTGCAATTGAAAGTGAGACAGCAGAAGGCCAATGAAACTCTTCAAGAATTGGCATCGGATGTAGAAAGACTGTCGCTCCTCGCCTTCCCAGACTGTCCCTCGGACGTACGAGATAATCTGTCTCTTCAATATTTCGTGGATGCCATCAAAGATCCCGACATACAGCAAGCTACCAGGACGTCAGACAGCAAAGATCTGAAGTCAACCCTCGTCTATGCCATGAGAGTAGAAGCCGCACAGCAAGCTTCTAGAAAAGATCGGCGTTTCGTACGTGGAACATTGGCAGACGATTCTTCTGAACTTTTCACGAAGAAGTTTCAAGAATTGGAAAACAAGATGGAGCGAATTATGAGAAATATTCCTGGCTCGAGGGATCGAAAAACTAGAGTGGTTTGTTGGCTCTGCAACCGGGAAGGACATTTCAGACGTGATTGCCCTGAATTGGACAGGAGAGGGGACAGACCCTCGTCCGAGCCTCAGCAGTTAAACTAAAGAGCGGCTATCTCGCGAGGCGGAGGTCGCCGTGTAGAGCAGGTGGTGCCCCACTCAGCCTCTATCACATCTCATCCCTTCAAGGAGGAAACCATGGTTTATTCGTGGAGGGCAAGATCAATGGAACTCCCTGTCGTCTAATAGTTGACTCAGGGGCAAATGTAACCATCTTACGGACGGATGTAGCCCGGCGCCTGGACAGCCAACCTCTTTACACGGCGCCTTCAGTTTCACTACAGACTGTGACTGGTGACAAAATTTCTGTGCATGGGAAATTAAATGTCAACATCTCTTTTGGATTTCACACCTACACTCACACCGTTTACGTCGCTGAAATTATTGACCCATGTATTCCTTGGATTGGACTTTTTAAAGAGAAATGGAATTACTTTGAATTTCGAGAAAGGCGAGCTTCAAACGGGGAATGAAGAAGTTCCATTGTTCGGTTTGGACTCGGAAGAGCCGTGTGCATATCGAATAGTAGCTCTTGAAGACATCACCATCCCCTCCATGACAGATTTGGTTGTAAAAGGTTCAACAGAGCTCCCGAAGGCCTTCCGATTTGGAGTAACGGACTTCCCATCATCGAATAGCGTCCCAAAAGGACTGCTAGTAGGAGCGACGCTTGTGGATCTCTCTCAAGAGGTAGTGCATGTGAGAATAGCCAACATCGGTGATGCTAAGAAAGTTATCAAGAAAGGAGAAGAAATTGCCACTTGCACACCTGTTACAAGCATCGAACGAGGATCGAAGGAGCTTCCGACCGCACCACCCATGGATTTAGTGGACCAGCTTCTCGAAGACTCCCGGTTGTAAGGAAGTCAAAAGAAGACTGTCGGAAACCTTATAAAAGAATTTCAAGACATTTTCTCCATGTCATCGAAAGATGTAGGAAGAACGAAGCTCACTCAACATCGAATCGACACTGGGACCCATTTACCTATTAAACAACATCCTCGAAGACTTCCTTTCGCAAAACAAGAGGAGGTCGGGAAACTTTTACATGAAATGGAAGATAATAGAGTTATCGAACCCTCCTCAAGTCCATGGGCCTCTCCAATCGTACTCGTTCGAAAGAAGGATGGGTCCACCAGGTTCTGTGTGGATTACCGGAAGCTGAACGAAATTACGAAAAAGGATAGCTACCCTCTACCAAGAATTGATGACACTTTGGACACTCTATCGGGGAACCAGTGGTTTTCAACTTTGGATTTGAAGAGTGGATACTGGCAAGTGGAGATACATCCCGACGATCGTGAGAAGACGGCCTTCACTACCGGGCAAGGATTATGGCAGTTTCAAGTTATGCCGTTTGGCTTGTGTAATGCACCGGCTACGTTCGAGCGACTAATGGAGACTGTGCTGAGAGGACTTTCCTACGAGACCTGTCTGGTATATTTGGACGATATCATTATCACCGGGTGGAGTTTTGATCAACACTTGCAAAATGTGAAGAACGTGTTCTTGAAGCTTAGGGAAGCCCACTTGAAACTTAGCCCATCAAAATGTAAGCTCTTTAGGCGGAAAGTCAGTTATCTCGGACACATCATCTCATCCGATGGAGTAAGCACAGATCCAGCCAAGATCCATGCTGTGCAAATTTGGTCTCGACCGCAAGACGTTCATCAATTGCGAAGCTTCCTAGGCCTGTGCACGTATTACCGTAGATTTGTGAAGGGATTCTCCAAGATCGCCAGACCCTTGCATCGACTAACAGAGAGCAAGCAGAAGTTCCTGTGGACTGCCGACTGTGACGACTCCTTTAATCAACTGAAGAACGCTTTAACATCCGCGCCTGTTTTGGCTTTTCCCGATGTTAACAAGGACTTTATTCTGGATACAGATGCCAGCAATGAGGGAGTGGGCGCCGTTCTTTCCCAGGAAATTGAATGTCAGGAGAAAGTCATCGCTTATTTTAGTAAGAGCCTGTCAAAATCCGAGCGAAACTACTGCGTCACAAGAAAGGAGTTACTGGCAATAGTAAAGGCCGTTGAGCACTTTTATCATTACTTGTACGGCCGAAAATACCTTTTAAGAACTGATCATGCGTCTCTGACTTGGTTGCTGAATTTCAAGAATACAGAGGGACAAATAGCGAGGTGGATTCAGCGCCTACAGGAATACGACATGGATATCCGTCACAGAAAAGGAACGTTCCATGGGAATGCAGACGCTCTTTCTAGAAGACCATGTCCGGAGAACTGTCGATTTTGTTCCAATGCCGAGTCTAAGTTTGGGGTTAACACATCGGCCGTTCGGAAAATAACTTCCAAGTCAACTACTTCAGACGTGGATCCTTGGAGTGATCCGAATGTCCGCAAAAGTCAGGTTGAAGATCAGGACTTGAAACCTCTCATTAAATTCCTGGAAGCGGCTACCGGAAAACCCAGTTGGCAGGAAATTGCATGCTATAGCCCAACAATGAAGAGATATTGGGCTATGTGGGACTCTTTGCACTTGAAGAATGGAGTACTCTACCGTCGATGGGAGTCCGATGATGGCAAAAGCTTCCGGTGGCAATTAATCCTTCCAAGTTCTAGAGTTACGAACGTTCTAGAAGAACTTCACAGAAGTTCTACTGGAGGACATTTTGGTGTCACGAAAACTCTTCAGAAAGTCAGGGAGAGATTCTTCTGGGACAAAGCAAAATCCGACGTGGAGAAGTGGTGCAAGTCCTGTGATGCATGCAATTCGCGGAAGGGACCGAAGACCCGAACTCGTGGAAAGTTGCAACGTTACAACGTAGGAGCACCATTCGAAAGAATTGCTTTGGACGTCTTAGGCCCCCTACCTCACACAACTAATGGCAACAAATACATCCTAGTTGTCATGGACTACTTTAGCAAGTAGCCAGAAGCATACGCGATTCCGGACCAGGAAGCCACAACCGTAGCAGAAGTCCTCGTACGGAATTGTATCTCCCGATTTGGCGTACCCCTGCTGATACATTCCGATCAGGGGACGAACTTCAACTCTGCCGTCTTCACTGGGCTGTGTGACCTGCTCGACATGGAAAAGACTCGTACAACTCCCCTGCACCCACAATCCGATGGAATGGTTGAACGATTTAATAGAACGATTCTGAATCATCTCTCCTTGTTTGTTTCCAAGAACCAGCAAGATTGGGATCAGAAACTTCCATTGTTCCTTTTGGCCTACAGAAGTGCTACTCACGAGACCACCGGATATACACCATCTCAAATGATTTTCGGAAGAGACCTTAGACTACCCTGCGACCTCCTCTTTGGACGACCACCGGACACCCCTTCCTCGCCTGTCCAGTATCTAGATGATCTCCAGGCACGTTTGGAAGCCGTACATCGGTTCGCCAGAGAAAGAATCAACATCATGACAGAGCGCATGAAGGTCCGCTACGATGCCAAGGCCACGGAACGTTCATTCCAGGAAGGTGACAAGGTGTGGTTATGGAATCCTAAACGTCGGAAAGGACTCTCCCCTAAGCTCCAGACGAACTGGGAAGGGCCGTATGTGGTCCTTAAGAAGATCAACGACGTCGTGGTAAGGATTCAACGGACACCCTCCTGTAAACCTAGAGTTGTACATAACAATAGACTAGCCCCATATTATAGTAGAAGTGATTGAATTGCCTTTCCTCTTAAGGACTTCACTGCCCGGGACGTGCAGTCTTTAAGAAGGGGGAAATGTTGCACAAATTGTCTGTATATATTGTAAATAGTGACGTATTATTTCAAAATTCTATTGTAATTTATTTTTATCCTATTTTATTTATTAATTAATAGCGATTATACAAGTTAGAAAAAGGTGGCAACACCTAAAGCAATCGAGAAGTTTCGAGATATTTCTTTTCCGATGAATTGGCTGGAAATTTCGAGAATGTCTCACGCGCTTGTATATAAAAGACTGGAGAACGGGAAAGTTTTCAGATTGACTTCGGATTTCGTTGAAAGCTGATCGCTTTGTTTACCTATTGGAGTGAGCTTGTATAATCGCTGAATTCGAAGTTATTTTTGTTGAAGCTTGTGTTGAAGCTTGAGAGTAATTAAACTGTTGCCTGTGAATAAATTTTGTGAGTTTTCTGAAGAGAGAATAAATATTTTTATACCGTGAAAACTGTACCATCATTGCCTCAGCGGAAAAATTCGTAACAGTATGTTTATATATTTTCTGCATTATTTAGAATGGTAATGATACTTTCTGTCTAATTTACATATTACAAAATGAGTTTATATGCTTCATAAGCCTTCATAATTTTATAAACTGTTGTCAGCTTCCTAACAATTGCCCAAATGTATCTTTAAGGGGGTCTAGGACTCAAATTTTTTAAAATTCTCAAAAATTTTATAATTGTAAAAAAATAATACAAATATTTTTTAATAAAATGGCATCAGAATTTTGTTTCTATCATTTGTAGAACTTGAAATATTTAAGTTTTTTTTTTTACATGAGAACTGTATCTCAGACATGCTATCTTGAAACTTTGAAACTGTTTTTCTCGGTGATATCTTTTTTGTCCCGTGATAGAGTTCATATAACTTAAAAACCACTTGTGTAGCTAGGGATCATTTTACGTGAATACCTTCATTTCAAGCTCTCTCGTGAACTGCGTTTGATTCAAAAACAATTCGCGCACAAAACAGTTGTATGTTTTTTCTTTTAGAAGTGCGTTGGATTCTTAACGCTGTGAAGAGCGCTTGTAAATATTAAAAGCTTAGTTCTTCAGTATTTTCTCTCGTTTATGTTTGACTTTAGTTAAGTAACCTGACTAAAAATTGGCACCCAACTCTTGGCCGACTTACGATGTTTGAATTATCGGATGATGTTTAAAAATTCAACGCAGCGCAACGGTACAAGATGTGGCGACTTGGCATATTTTTTCTTCAACGATTTTGTTACGGAAAGTAGTTGTTTGGGAAAAACGGATTACTTCGTCAACAGATGTTGAAAGTTGAGGTATATCCTACATCAGAATATAGATAAGTAAAGTCCTTTTGATTTGTCTTGTTACTTCTGAATTCACGGACTAAAGGAAATTGAATTATCAAATTCAAATTTGGTTTTGGAACATTTCGGTGGAAATAAATCCAAGAGGAATCCTTCCAATAAAAATTCCTTGTGCGTACCTACCTTTAGTAACTAAAGAAGATTACTTTGTTATTCCTGATAATTCTGAAGAAATTATAACATACTGCCTAGCCTAGAGTATATATTAGGATACCTATAGTGAAACCTCATTAAGTATATTGATATAGCTTGCTTGTTATTTCATGAATGAAGAGTGCATTTGAATACAAATACTGCTTTTATGGTATCGTTTCTCAGGGTATAGATTTTCATTTCAATCAAATAAGAAAGTGCAAAATCTTGGGGGTATAGAATTTGCGCAGTTGACCCGGGTGACACCATGGTGTTCTTCGCGAAAGGTAAAAAGTGTGACTTGCAAAGGTTAGCAGATGACTTAAACGTAGAGTGTAGTGTCGATCTCAAGATAATAGAATTAAAAAATAACGTTCAGTGAAGTGAGGCATATAAAGAAGACCTTGAATATTTGAAAACGCTTCTTAAAGAAATAATTGCAGAAAGGATTAATAAAGAAAATCTTGAGGAGCAGAGACGAAAAGAGAATCTTGAAATGGGAAAGCTAAAGCAAGAACAATCATACTAACTGGAAAAACTGAGTATACAGTCACGTTCAGAAAGTTCGAATTCTTCATCGGGATCTGTTTTGTCTACTGACTCAGAGTTTTCGAAATTAGGATTCGAGAAGTTATTCCTAACTTCAATGCGAATAGTGATGGCTTTAGTTTGTTCCTGAATTTGTTCGAAAGACAGTTAACATTCTTCAAGATACCAGTCACAAAGTGGGTTGTGCACTTGGTTTGTCTTTTCCCAAAAGATATCGCTAAACTTATTACTCAAGAAAGTGATGATAATGCTCAGGATTACGAATATGTGAAGCGAATTCTTCTAAAGCGGTTTAAGAATAGTGCCGAGAAATTTCGAAAATTGTTTACACAACATCGCAGAAGTCCTGACACTACGTGGCGTGATTTCTACTTTGATTTGAAGGACTTTTTTAACGGATGGATATCAGAACTTGGAATTACAAAGTTTAAACCCCTATGTGACTTGATGATCAGTGATAAAATTAAGCGTCGTGATCCACCCGATGTCCAAGAACATTTCTTAGACAATTGGTCGGATTTGGTCAACCCTATTGAACTTGCGAATAAGCTGGACTCTTACTACGAAGTTCGAAGCGTAAGGCAAAAGGCTACATCTCAAGAGCCTAGGAGGAATGAATATACGAGGGGTTGTCAACGTGACGAGTATAACCAAAACCGAAATTCTAAACCAGGTCCACAAAAGATGAAAGCGTTTCTCCCAAACCCCAGAAATGAAACTGGAAATGAGGAAAGACCAAATGTCAGTTGTTATGGTTGAGGTAAAATAAGAGTGATTAAAGCGAAATGTCCCACCTGTTAACCTGGAAGAGATGAGAAGATTGCTGTCAACTTCTTGTCCATGTACAGGTACACCTACCAAGCAACAAACTCCCCACTGGCTTTGCTTGACGCCAACATATCAGGAGTGAATGCTCGAGTCTGTGCAGACACTGGTGCCTCCAAATCGGTCGCTGGAGAGATTTTATACTCTTGTCTGTGATACAAGGGTGGGAAATTCCAACCCCCAACAATTACGATGACATTGGCAAATGGATGCAAGTCCACCGAAGAAACGTACACCACCCCTATGAACATTAGCATTGAAGGGAAATCCACTACATTGGATATTCTGGCTCTGCCAAGAGCAAAAGGGAATAGTACTCTGCTAGGGACAGACTTCCTGGAAAAGACTGGTATCGTACTCAACATGAAGAACAGAAATTGGCACTTCTGTGAGAACCCAAAGTGGAAGATTCACTTCCAAGAAGATATTCCAGTTAGCCTCTTACATCCGGTAAAAGTTGTTCCAGAACTAAACTATTCACAACTAGATCTCCCTGAACCAGACATCCTGCCTGAAGAAGATGTTCCCGTACCAGACATTCCGCAATCAAATATCCCTGAACTAGGTGTCCCGCCTGAAGACATAGCAGCATCCCAGGTTGATGAGGTTGTGCAACCAGTCAACTCCAGACTTCGAGAAAAGGAAGGAGAAGGCTTATCCAATAAGCAGCGAACTCAATTAAACTATTTGGTAATGGAGTTCCAAGATATCTTCAATCCAGGGGGAGACCCTACACCATATATGGAGCATCGCATTGACACAGGAAATGCACCCCGGTGGTAACTACACCTTATCGCTTGTCACCTGAGAGCCAGAAGGTGCTCAAGAAGGAACTGGACTATCTTCCTACCTCGGGAGTTATAGAAGAGTGTGACTCACCCTATGCAGCACCAGTTGTGTTGATCCCTAAGCCAAATGGAGAATTCCGCCTATGCGTGAACTACAGGAAATTAAATTCAGTCACGAAATCTAATCCTTACCCATTGCATAGGATGGATGATCTGTTGCAGAAAACCTCAAAGACTAACTTTATGTCCACCATCGATCTAATAGAAGGTTACCATCAAGTTAAGGTGTATTCACCGCACCAGGTTTGGTTTGGTTTGGGGTTTTGCTGGCGCAAGAGCAACTTAAAGGCCATACTGCGCCGAAATCATAAAAGTATCAAGACATCGTCTTTAAAAAAAGGATACACCCAATCTAGTTTAGGAATTGTAGTAATTGGGTGGTAGTGTTTCTAAAATGAAAGTAATTTTAAAAGTAATAAATTAGAAAAGGTAGTAAATATCAATTTCGGGTTAAAAACAGTTGTAAATGTTTTAAATTAAATAATAAAAGCCAATTTCTTTTAAAAATTTAAAAAGATTTTGATGCGGTGAGGAACCTAAAAGTAATGACAATGGTGGATGATTATTAAGAAAAAGGCGAAGTCTGATAGAGTGAAAACAAAAACAATAAGTTAAAATGTGTAAAATAGTAAAAATTTGATTACAGGGGGAACATATGAGGGCACCCTCTGCCAGCAGAAGGTGGACATGGGTGAAACGCGTGTGGCCGATGCGAAGCCGTGACAAGATCACTTCTCTCTTCCTATTCGGTTGAGAGAAGCCAAAGCCAGATATTGAAGGCTGTATTGAGTGCAATTTGTTATTGTGCTCTGCATCCCACTTGGCCTGCCAGGAGTGGAGCAGAGCTTCTTGACATGTTTTATGTATGTCATCTAAACAAAGCCAGTTGCTTCGCTGCCCATTGGCAGTACGTGCAACCTCATCTGCCCGTTCATTCCTCAATATCCCCACATGTCCAGGAATCCAAGAAAAATAAATTTTAAAACCAGTATCTAAAAGCCTTGTATGATTATTGAAAATGTTAATGATCAATGGATGAGTTTGTGATAATGGGTTTTGGAGCGCATCAAGGCAGCTCCTTGAATCAGTGTATATAATCCACAACTTATAGTTTTGTCTGGATATTTGATTAAGAGCCAGGAGAATTGCATGGGCTTCCGCTGTAAATATAGAGCTTCACGGATTCAGCTCCATGGACAGGGTGACATCATCCGAAACAGCAACTGAACCCACATGACTCTGGCTCTTCGACCCATCAGTGTAAAACGCTTTGAAGTGTGAAAAATGGTTACGGTGATGATAAAATATGTTTTTAAATGCAATGCTAGGTACTTCACCTTTCTTAAAATTTGAGAATAGATTTAAAACAGTGACTTCATGATGATGCCAGGGTGGAATAATGGAAGTGAGGGGACGAACACGAAGGTTGTCTACCCTATGAGAAGCAAGAATTTCTCTGATTCTCAATGAAAATGTTGGGATGGAAGATGAGGCGTGCGTTAAAAAGTCTAGGTTTAAAAATATGACCAGAAAGTGGATGTGAAGCATTGGTTTTTATTTTAAAATAAGTGTTTAAGCAAAGCTTATCTCGCCTAAGCACCAGAGAGGGTTCCGTGCATAATGTGTATAAGCTTTTGACTGGTGATGTACTGAATACTCCTGATGCGATCCTGAGACCATGATGGTGAACAGGATCCAGGAGTATCAAAGCCAATTTTCTGGCTGATCAGTACACCACCGAGCCGTAGTCGAGTTTAGAACGTACCAGGCATCTGTAGATTCTCAACATGGAGGTGGTATCAGCACCCCAGGAAGTGTTTGAGAGGATTTTCAGAAGGTTTAATGTTTTATTGCACTTTATTTTCAATTTCTTGATATGCGGAAGAAACGTGAGCTTAGAATCAAAAGTAACCCCAAGAAATTTTGTTTCTGGGACAACAGGAATTTGTAGTCCGTTTAAATATAATTTCTGGATGAAGATGTAGCTCACGTTTCCTACAAAAGTGCATGGCAACAGTTTTTTCAGCGTAGAACGTAAATCCATTTCTGTTGGCCCAATCAGTAACTTTTCTGATAGCAAGTTGTAATTGCCTCTCTAGAATCGACATGTTTGCTGAGGCGCACACCATCTGAAAGTCATCGACGAATAACGTACCAGACACTGAGGGTGGTAAACAGGTCAGTAAGTCGTTGACTTTAACGATGAAAAGGGCGCAGCTCAACACACTTCCCTGGGGAACACCTTGCTCTTGATTGAAATCATCAGACAAGGTTGAGTTTATTCGTACTTGGAAGACTCTTCGTGAAAGGAAGTTTTCAATGAAGAGTGGTAAATTTCCTCGAAGCCCTAAATTATGCAGGTCTCTGAGGATACCATACCTCCAAGTACGATCATAAGCTTTCTCTATGTCAAAAAATACAGATACCAGATGATTCCGCTTGACAAAAGCCTCTCAAATTGATGTTTCGAGGAGAAGATTGTCGACAATGCTGCGACCGCGACGAAACCCACTCTGAAACCGAGAGAGATAATTGTTGGATTCCAGATGGAAAAGAAGACGAGCATTTACCATTTTTTCCAATAGCTTGCAAAAACAACTAGTTAGAGCTATTGGACGATAACTCGAGGGATTCTTGGGATCCTTACCAGGTTTAATAACTGGTATCACAAGAGCTCGCAGCCAAGTGGATGGAAATATATTTTCTCGCCAAATGCTGTTAAATAGTTTCAATACAAGCTTTAGCTGGAGTGGCGGTAGATGTTTCAGCATATAATAGTGTATTTCATCTGGCCCCACGGCAGAGTTATGGGTACCAGCCAATGCGTTAATTAATTCCCCCATAGTGAAATCAGAGTCATAATCTTCTATATAAGTCGAAGTAAAATTTAATCTTTTTCTCTCAGCATGAAGCTTGATTGAGGCAAACTGCTCCTTGTAATTCGAATTGCTAGATACCATCGCAAAAGCACAAGCAAGGGTGTCAGATATTTCTTTAGGATCTGAAACAATTCCCTGGTTATTCTCCAAGATTGAAACAGAATAACTGGGATATCGGCCATTGATTTTGCTGACCTTGTTCCAGACCCTTTTAGAAGATGTTATGGTACTGACAAAAATCTGCCAAGAATCCCTCTGACTACGCCGTCTAATCTTACTAGCTTCAGCTCGCGCTCTCTTAAACTTTATGAGGTTGGCTTCAGTGGGGTATCGCCGAAAAATACCCCAAGCCTTCCTCTGATTTTTATGGGCTACTTTGCAATCGTGGTTCCATCACGGTTTCGGTATTTTCGGTAGAGTAATAGATGAAATAGGCATTGAAAAGCGGGCAGCTTTCAAAATAGCCTGTGTGGCTTCATCGATGTCATCTTGGTCCACCATCTCATCAGATATATTCACGATAGAAGAAAACTGTTCCCAGTTTGCAGCTTCAACTTTGAGACAAGGCTGACTAACAGGGGAAACAGCATCAGTTTCTATCATTTCAATTCGTATAGGGAAATGATCGCTGTTGAAAAGATGATGTCCTACATCGAAAGACCATAGATTTAAAAGAGATGGCGAACACAAGACCAAATCGATCGCGTGGAATATCCTCAATGGGGTGTGGAAGTGTGTTGGTTGCCCATTGTTTAGAAGACAGAGATTTTGATTGGCAAGTAATGTTTCTATTAATCTTCCACGATTGTTTATGTCTGGGCTACCCTAAAGAGGATTGTGACCATTCAAGTCTCCCATTATAATAAAAGGAAACGGAAGCTGGTCACACAGTCTGTCTAAATCTGCTTGTCTGATATTAAGATTAGGGGGAAGGTAAAGTGAACAAACTGTGATTAGTGTGTGTTTCACAGTGACTCTAGCGGCGACAGCTTGTAGTTTAGTTGTGAGCAGTAGCGGGGAGGATGGATTGTTATTCGTTATAAATAAAGCAACACCACCGCTGGCTCTGTCACCGCTGACACAATCCTTAAGAAGAGGACTATATCCCCTAACAAGAGAGCTCTGGAAGGGCTTCAAGAGCGTCTCTTGCAGACAGAAACAGACAGGTTTGTATTCATCGATGAGATGTTTAATGTCTACCGAATTGTGGTGGAAACCGCGACAATTCCAGGAAAGGAGATTGAATGTTAAGATGAATTAGTGGCAGATCCCCGTTTTTTCGACCTCCTCCTTGGTTTGAGAATAGGAGGGGTCTCGAACCCTAATTCAACCTCCATATCACCAGAATCTGAAAGGCCCGATATGACTTCATCCTCAGATGACTCATATTGTCCAATATCAGTTGGTTGGACGGAAGAAACTTTCTTCATTAAAGATAATAAAGGGGTTTCAGCAATATTTTTGTGTACATTTGAGGAATCAGTGTGTGGTCTTGCTTTCTTTAAAACTTTTTGTTTCAGAGCTTCTCCAGGTTTGGTTAGTTTGTGTGTGTCACTCTTTTTTATATTTTTTGGTTTTGTTTTGTTAAGGCTTGCATTTTTTAGGCTGGATGGAATTGGTTCTGTTTGAGATGGGGATGATTTAGATTGACAAGTAAAGAATTTGATTAGGTTTTCAGGAGTTAAGTTTATGTTTCTGGGGATAGAAATTTGAGTTTGGGTGGTGACTTCTGTTTTACAAGTTGCTGTGGCTGTTGAATAACTTTTTCCCTTTGTTTCGGGAAAGAGCTGGGTATACATGATTTTAGCTTCGGGGTAGGTGATACTATTATTTACTTTGAGTTCTTGTATTTTCTTTTCTTTTTTCCATACTCTGCAGTTTCTGGAGTAAGCTGGGTGTGATTCGGAACAGTTAACTTAAACAGGTTCTTTACGGCAGCCTTCGCTCGGATGTTCGGTGCTGCCGCACGTATCACATGCTTCACTTTTCGCTCTGCAGGTGTTTTTCGAGAGACCAAACTTTTGGCACTTGAAACACCGCAGAGGATTTGGGATGTAAGGTCTAACATGGCAGTTTAAGTAACCTGCTGTGATTCTGTTTGGAAGGTTAGGGCTATTGAACGTTAAAATTACATGTCTGGTTTTAATTATATTTCCGTCTCTCTTGATAGTTATTCTTTTGGCGTCAGTAACTCCCTGGGCTGATAGTTCTAATGTTAGTTCAGAGTCGTCTACGTCGAGTAATTCGGACTCTGAAATAACACCCTGCGAGAAGTTCAAAGCTTTATGGGGAGTTACTTGAACAGTAATATTGGCTATTGATGTTGTTTTGAGAAGGTAGTCAGATTGTCTAGAGTTTATTGTCTGAATTAGAAGGTCACCAGAACGTAGTTTTTTAATGGTTTTGGGATCGTTACCACATATACCCTTAATGGCCTTCTGTATTAGGAATGGAGACGATTTAGCTAGTTGTTCGGATTCAGAGTGTACTATTAGAAAGGATGGTAAGTTTGATTCTGTAGTGAGCTATTTGGGGATAATTAAATTGTCTGTAGTTTCAATGGATCGTTTTGTTTGAAATGCTTGGAGATTTTGGCCTCCCGTCGGGCTTAAAGAAGGAAAAGCAGCCATATTAAGTGAATTAAAAAACTTGACGTACACCCCCGCCCACCACCGAGCCCAACATGGGTAGCAAGCAATGGGCCTGCTAAGAGGTAGTACGCCGAGGTCGTTCTGGGTAGTCAGGATGTGGCTCCCCAAGGTAAACCACCCTCGGGCACCATGACCACCCAGTCCTTACCCTTAAGCAGTCAGCAACCCAAAGGTTCTGGTACCGCCAGCCGATTGACAGAGTCGGGCCCCACTCTGCCTCCCGTTGAGCCGAAGCGTAGGCCAAAGGGAACGCAGCAGCGCCCCCAGGAAACTAATAACCTGTCCTGATATAGGACGCCACAGGATCCCCAGGATCCTATTTTCCTGCCTTACGGGTCACCGCATATGGCAAACGTGCAGGACAAGGTACTGGCAAAAATAAAATAACTAAACAGCAATGGCAAAATGAAACAGAATTAAAGAAACCAAATATTATGAAAACGTAAATAACTTATATGGATTAAAACAAGATAAAATGTCAAGCATAAACACAAAATAGTCAACAGAAAAGCAGTGCACAAGGTAGGGCCTTCGCAAAAAAGGAAAGAAAAGAAAAATGCTATGGCCCAGCTAGGGTACCTCGGGTTCGCCAAGCCCGTACTAACAAAATGTGAGCCTCCGAGGGGAATGAAAGATAATAAAACTCAGAAGTGTAAGTAAAAAACCAAAACGCAAAACGTATGACAAAATATAGAATCAAATGAATTAATGAAACCAAAAGTAACAAAACAGTACATACGGTAGGGCCTAACAGAAAAGGAAAGAAAAGAAAATGCTAGGCCCAGCTAGGGTACCTCGGGTTTGCCAAGCCCGTACTCACAATAAGTGAGCCCCCGAGGGGATCACCGGACCAGGATAAGACTGCTTTCGTTTGTAGCTTTGGAGTTTATCGCTTTACTCGAATGCCTTTCGGATTGAAGACATCTCCAGCAAGTTTCCAAAGATTGATAGACATTTTCAGAAATGGGCTAAAGATCAATACATTCGCCTATTTGGATGACATAATTGTCATGTCTCCAACGTTTAAAAAACATCTTGAAGATTTGCGCCTAGTCTTCAAAAGACTTTGGCAATTCAAGTTACAAGCAAATCGTGAAAGTGTCACTTCGTTTGTCAAAAGGTCAAATACCTCGGGCAATACATCAGAAATTCCGGTATTGAAGTCGACCCTGAAAAGATGGCAGCCATTATGAATATTCCTCCTCAGAAGAATGTAAAGCAGCTTCAATCATTTCTACAGACCTGCAGCTGATATAGACGCTTCATAGCTGACTTTGCTGGAATCGCAAAACCACTGAGCAATCTCACAAGAAAACGAACTGCTTGGACCTGGATATTGGAAGAGCAGAACAGCTTTGATACCTTGAAGACAAGCCTGATTTCACCACCAGTCCTCAGACAACTAAACGAGAGGCAACCGTTCCTTCTGAAAAAGGATGCATCGGCTTACGCTTTGGGAGCTGTCCTTAGTCAAGGGCAAGGTACAGAAGAACACCCAATAGAATATGTCAGTCGTCTTCTTATTCCAGCTGATAGAAATTACTCCACAACTGAACGGGAAGCTCTAGCGTTGGATGTAGCGTTACTCTAGCGTTACTCAGGCGTTATATACTGTACTGGCGTTAGTCTGGATGTAGCGTTGGACGTTACTCTAGAGTATGGGCATTGGAGAAATTTAGAGGATACATCGAAGTTTCTGAAATCCGGGTCGTTTCAGATCAGTCAACCGCTGAAGTGGCTGTTGAGTTTGAAAACACCTACAGGACGTCTAGCTTGATGGGCTCTACAAATACAATAATTCAATTTAAAGCTTGAATTCGTGCCTGGGAAAGCGAAAGCAGTTGTGGATATGTTATCCCGACCTCAGTGTACCCATGGTGAATTAGATTGCATGTCCTGTGCTGTTATGGTGGACCTACCCACCAGGTCGTCTAATGATATCAGGGAAGAATAACTCAAAAATGAAAAATTAAAGACAATTATTGAGACGTTTGAACAAGAACGAGAATTTCTTTAATTGGGTGAGTCGTGGTTACCTCATGACCCAAAGAGTACTCTACTGATACTCACCAGATTCTGACTGTGAGGAAGAACAGTTAGTAGTCCCCAAACAAGAATGGAACAAAATTCTAAAAGAACATCATGATGCCCTGACTGCCGGACACTATGGTGAAAAAGGGACATTTTAAAGACCAAAAGATATTATTGATCAGGAATGAGATCCTTCACCTCCAACTATGTCAAGAAATGCCCTGATTGCAGTCGATATAAAGCTGAAAATCAGGAGTCGATTGGACTTTTAAAAACCCCAGTTTATTCCCAGCGATTTGAAATTTTAGCAATTGATCTTTTTGGTCCTCTGCCGAAACACCAGATGGGAATAAATAGATATTCATCGTGGAGGATACATCGACGAAATGGGTAGAACTCTTCGCCTTACAAGATGCCACAGCCCGAGAGTATGCCATAACCTTGTTAGAAGAGGTAATTTTGAGATATGGGCTACCGAGACGTCCCATCTCTGACAATGGCTCGCAGTTCATCAATGCGGTGATGCAAAAGATCTGTAATTTACTGGGCATTGCACAGATTCGTACTCCAGTTTAATATCTGCAAGCCAACCCGGTTGAGAAGAAAAACAGGAACGTAAAACCTCTTATTGCTATCCTAGTTGGAAACGGCCCTCATACAACGTGGTCCAAAAAACTGTCATTGATTTTTTTTCCCATGAATTCTGCTCAATGCTTCTCAACGGGATATTCTGATGCCTTCGTGTAATTTGGTAGGTAAATGCGCACACCAGACGACTTAAATCATGACTTACGAAGTGTAATCCACAACGACAGCTTCGTGGCAGAAATCACACCATACTTGCATAAGTTTGCAAATCTTAGTCGTGAAAAAATTGACCGAGTAGAGGAAAAACAAGATCAGCTAAAAGAGTATGTTGACAAAAAGCGCAGAAACGCAGTACAGTACGCACCTAGCGATAAAGTCTGGATCACCACTAATCCTCTAAGCAGCAAGGCTAAGAAGATATCTGCAAAGTTCACGCCACGACGTGATGGACCATACATAGTGAAAACTTAACGCTCGTTAACCAGCTATGAAGTGGCCAATCCAAATAATCCAGACGTGCCATTGGGAGTGTACCACAGTTCAGCTCTACTCCATTGCCTTGATTCTCACCACAAAAGTAGCCTTGTAAACTTTCTATGCAGGAGAGATCGGACCAATAAGAACTGAAAAAGACACTCTTGCTGGATCCTTGCCGGGACGGCGTCGTATCCAGAGGGAGAGTCTAGCGCGGGATTATTTTGCGAGAATACCTTCATTTCATGCTCTCTCGTGAACTGCGTTTGATTCAAAAACAATTCGTGCACAAAACAGTAACGTATGTTTTTCATTTTAGAAGTGAGTTGGATTCTTAACGCTGTGAAGAGCGCTTGTAAATATTAAAAGCTTAGTTCTACAGTATTATCTCGTTTATGTTTCACTTTAGTTAAGTAACCTGACTATACTTGTTAAAAACCAATGTTACTTTCCACAATTATTTTGCATGTATATTTCTTTAATTTTTCTTCAGGAATTTTGTTATTTGATTTAACTTTAAAAAAAAAAAAGCTTTTGAAGCGTACTATGCATTTTATACAATTTTTGTACACATTTTTTTTTTAGTTATTTTTTTAAATTACTTTATTGAAAAATCACGAAGACAATTTTTTATATGAATTATAAGAAGTTATATTATGCAAAAACGAAGTGATTTTTTAAAAAAGTTTTTAAGATATATCAAATTTGGAAAATATCAAAATTTTGAAGTTTTATAATTTTTAAAAAATATTACTTAAATTTGAAAATTTAAAGTAGTTTTTTAAGTTTCAAAACACAATACAATACTGCAGAAAAAAATAATTCTAAAAATAAAGATTTTAGAATTTTAAGTCCCCTTTAATGAAATCTTAAAATTCTAAAAGTTTGTAGCCTAAAAAAGACAATGGACATTTCGTGTAAATGGATAATATATAATATTTACATAATCTCTTTAATTATTAGAAAGTAAAATTAAACATTATATTTATAAATAAATTACATTAAATTGACATACTTTAACCACCACACTTTTGCCTGAAAAATATTAAATTTTCATACATTACACTATATACACTAAATACACATTATGAATGCATGATGCCCATTTACATTTGAATTCTTCTAATATCATAGTATTTATTCAAGTCCTAAACAATAAAGTTCACTCATGCCTCATTTCTAAATTAGACGTAGCTAAACAGATACCAAACATTTGATTTAAAAAAAAAATGTATGTTATCTGAAACTAGTTTTAGTTGTAATTAAGGGAATTATTTATATCCTAAAATTTCAAATGCAATGGCACTGCTTTGTTTTTCTGCTTTAATGTTTTATAACTAACTAAATCACTAGAGTTAAAAAAAATTACAATGCGTTTGCTTAAATATTTTGTTTTTGACACACAAACTTGTGTGTTCTATGAAAATTGTAAAATAAAAGAATGTCCATTCTCTATGAAATATTTAAAAAAAAAAAAAAAAAAAAAAAATTAAAATATTAATACGCAACATTCTGGTGCCGAAATACTCGGGTAAGTCATACTAAACTTGTTTAAGTTAAACTTTCGTCACGAACCCGAACTACAATGTCAACCGTTGAAGACTAACTTGGATTGAACGTTTACAAGACAAAATTAAACTACTAATCTAAGCTGATGATGAAGTCCATAACCAGGGGTGTAGTGGAGCGGGAACGCGTGGGAACGACGATCCTTTACCTTTTTTAAAAGGGGAACGGCGTTCCCTCACCTAATTTTTTTTTTTTTAATTTGTATTTTACATTTTTTCTTTACTTGACACTAAACGCAAAGTCAAGTAAGAAAACGAAAAAGTTCTTTCATTGAACTATGCTTTCGTTTTTTATCCACAATTTCAGAGCTGGTTGGTTGTATTCAGATTATCTGGCGCCGTCAGCAACACGAGGGCTATAATGCGCCGAAACATTTCGTCATTTAACAAACCAACATACATTTACAAACACCCATGCCAACACGGGACTCGAACCCGCAACCTCGCGGTCTAGAAGCCAGCACGCTAACCACTATACCGTTTGGTCGGCCAATTTCAGAGCTGAGCAAGCAAGTTCAAGTATTTGCAAAACACATCATACTAGTTGCTAACACGCTTCTAGGTGCTAATTTCATTTTATTAATGGAGCAAATTTTAAAAAGGTAAGGATAGGTCTATCAAGCAAGAAGAACTTCTCTACATTTTCATTTCGAGAAGCAGAAAATCCGTAAAACTCTCAATGTCTCAATTGACATCTACAACAATCGCAATATTTTAAAATTCGTTTTGAAAACAGATTTCGAGAGGGTCTGAATTGAAATTCGATCTCTTAGGGAAATTTTTCTGAATGAAAATTGTAAAAAAAATCATGTAAATAAAAATAAATCATGCTTAAAATGTGTTGTAGGTAATCTGTTTAAAAATTGTCGTACAAAATCTGTTTAAAAATTTGTGTCAATAATATGTTTGAAAATGTCTTATAATCCATTTATGAAGTGTCAAACAATCTGTTAAAATGGGTTGTGCAAGGGAAATTGTTCGTAAATCCATATAACTTAATAGTTTAAAAAATAATTTAAATAAAAAAAAAAAGTGTAAACACTTTTTTTTCTTTTCAATTTTTGAAGTGCTCGTTATCTGTTTAGAGATTATTAAAGTAATATTAATAGTATTATTTATTCTTAGTAGTCATTTTCACCTCCCCTCTCACAGAAAAAAAAGTATACTTTTGCACAACGACACAACTTAGCGTTCCCACACCTTTTTATTTTACACTACACCACTGTCCATAACCTTTTAAACGATGAATAATATAAGAAGAATAGAAAACGAAAAATAGACAGAAAATGCTCATTTGAAATTATTTAATTCTAAAAAGAAAGTGAGTACGAACACGAATTTTATCTCGGAAGATTGCCAATAACTGATTATATAAATTACGCTCCTTCGTCTCCAAATCTTACATTAAAGTAGCCCACAGTAAAAATAAATACGTTTTGTGGCGAAATTGAAGAATTTCACAGTTTTTGGGAGTGGTTTGAAAATTATATTGACAAAATGAAGGTTTATCGCTGATCGACAAACACGTTTTCTTAAGGGGATGTTTAGTTGGAGAGGCAAATAGACTGGTTGATGGCATTAATAAAACTGCAGGTACATATAAAACAACAAAAGATATTTTGAAATCGAAATGCTGCAATAAGGATAAAATAATACAAACTCATCTCGATTATTTTGAAAACCTAACTCCTACCAAAGATCCATTAAACGAGTTATTTATCGATTGTAACAGACGATTTACAAGCGTTGGATGCCTTAGGTGAAAAAATACAATCTTACTGGAGAATTTTGACTCCAAAAATACTTCGTGCTTTTCCACATGATATCTGTTGTAATTGGGTTGCAAATGCTAAAGTGAAAACTTGGCTGAAGGTGACATTACGAAAATGATGGCCTTTTTGTCCGAAGTGGAAGGAGCTCTGACTACTTTGATAATAAAAGGCGATACAGCTATAGTAGCATTTACTCAACGTCAATCGAAGCTCACTTCTGAACCAAAAAAGAAAAATGATATCCCCTTTTTGCGAATCTTCTGGCCATTGGACTCAGAAATGCGAAACTATAACTGATTATGACACTCGCATACAAAAACTAAAAGGCTCTAACCGTTGTCCTTTTGTGTACTAATCGTGGACACAGAATCGTAACGACACTGCTCGTTGCACAAAATGCGAGAAAAAACATCACGTTTCCAGTTGTTCATGTTATGTTAGGGGGATAAAAAAAAATGATTTTTCGAAATCGGTCCTGGAATAGCATGAAAAAGTTACCTAATGGGTCAGTTAAAACGCCCAAACACCCTAATAACCATGTGACGAGTATGTGACGAAAAGCGATATCGCATAGAGATCACGCGATGTCACGGCGATATCACACAGGGGTCACATAGTCGTCCAATGTCCGTTTTAGAGGGGGTTTTGCGACGTAACTTTGTGATATCGCTGCGATATCGCTTTTCGTCACATTGTGACATTGGGGACGAATTTGCGATGTTTGCGATATCGCATTGTGATCTGTATGTGATCTTAGTGATTTTGGCGACATCTATGTGATTTATGCGATTTTCGCAACGAAAGCCATATCGCTGCGATATCACTTTGTGATCTGTATGTGATCTTAGTGATTTTGGCGACATCCGTGTGATTTATGCGATCTTTGCAACGAAAGCTTTGTCGCTGCGATATCGCTTTGTGACCTAAATGTGATCTTAGTGATTTTGGCGACATCCGTGTGATTTATGCGATCTTCGCAACGAAAGCTTTGTCACTGCGATATCGCTTTGTGACCTAAATGTGATCTTAGTGATTTTGGCGACATCCGTGTGATTTATGCGATTTTCGCAACGAAAGCTTTGTCGCTGCGATGTCACATTGTGACCTAAATGTGATCTTAGTGATTTTGGCGACTTTCGTGTGATTTATGCGATCTTCGCAACGAAAGCTTTGTTACTGCGATATCGCTTTGTGACCTAAATGTGATCTTAGTGATTTTGGCGACATCCGTGTGATTTATGCGATCTTCGCAACGAAAGCTTTGTCACTGCGATATCGCTTTGTGACCTAAATGTGATCTTAGGGATTTTGGCGACATCCGTGTGATTTATGCGATTTTCGCAACGAAAGCTTTGTCGCTGCGATGTCACATTGTGATCTGTATGTGATCTTAGTGATTTTGGCGACATCCCTGTGATTTATGCGATCTTCGCAACGAAAGCTTTGTCACTGCGATATCGCTTTGTGACCTAAATGTGATCTTAGTGATTTTGGCGACATCCGTGTGATTTATGCGATCTTCGCAACGAAAGCTTTGTCACTGCGATATCGCTTTGTGACCTAAATGTGATCTTAGGGATTTTGGCGACATCCGTGTGATTTATGCGATCTTCGCAACGAAAGCTTTGTCACTGCGATATCGCTTTGTGACCTAAATGTGATCTTAGGGATTTTGGCGACATCCGTGTGATTTATGCGATTTTCGCAACGAAAGCTTTGTCGCTGCGATGTCACATTGTGATCTGTATGTGATCTTAGTGATTTTGGCGACATCCCTGTGATTTATGCGATCTTCGCAACGAAAGCTTTGTCACTGCGATATCGCTTTGTGACCTAAATGTGATCTTAGTGATTTTGGCGACATCCGTGTGATTTATGCGATCTTCGCAACGAAAGCTTTGTCACTGCGATATCGCTTTGTGACCTAAATGTGATCTTAGGGATTTTGGCGACATCCGTGTGATTTATGCGATCTTCGCAACGAAAGCTTTGTCACTGCGATATCGCTTTGTGACCTAAATGTGATCTTAGTGATTTTGGCGACATCCCTGTGATTTATGCGATCTTCGCAACGAAAGCTTTGTTACTGCGATATCGCTTTGTGACCTAAATGTGATCTTAGTGATTTTGGCGACATGCGTGTGATTTATGCGATCTTCGCAACGAAAGCTTTGTCACTGCGATATCGCTTTGTGACCTAAATGTGATCTTAGTGATTTTGGCGACATCCGTGTGATTTATGCGATCTTCGCAACGAAAGCTTTGTCACTGCGATATCGCTTTGTGACCTAAATGTGATCTTAGTGATTTTGGCGACATCCGTGTGATTTATGCGATTTTCGCAACGAAAGCTTTGTCGCTGCGATGTCACATTGTGACCTAAATGTGATCTTAGTGATTTTGGCGACTTTCGTGTGATTTATGCGATCTTCGCAACGAAAGCTTTGTTACTGCGATATCGCTTTGTGACCTAAATGTGATCTTAGTGATTTTGGCGACATCCGTGTGATTTATGCGATCTTCGCAACGAAAGCTTTGTCACTGCGATATCGCTTTGTGACCTAAATGTGATCTTAGGGATTTTGGCGACATCCGTGTGATTTATGCGATTTTCGCAACGAAAGCTTTGTCGCTGCGATGTCACATTGTGATCTGTATGTGATCTTAGTGATTTTGGCGACATCCCTGTGATTTATGCGATCTTCGCAACGAAAGCTTTGTCACTGCGATATCGCTTTGTGACCTAAATGTGATCTTAGTGATTTTGGCGACATCCGTGTGATTTATGCGATCTTCGCAACGAAAGCTTTGTCACTGCGATATCGCTTTGTGACCTAAATGTGATCTTAGGGATTTTGGCGACATCCGTGTGATTTATGCGATCTTCGCAACGAAAGCTTTGTCACTGCGATATCGCTTTGTGACCTAAATGTGATCTTAGGGATTTTGGCGACATCCGTGTGATTTATGCGATTTTCGCAACGAAAGCTTTGTCGCTGCGATGTCACATTGTGATCTGTATGTGATCTTAGTGATTTTGGCGACATCCCTGTGATTTATGCGATCTTCGCAACGAAAGCTTTGTCACTGCGATATCGCTTTGTGACCTAAATGTGATCTTAGTGATTTTGGCGACATCCGTGTGATTTATGCGATCTTCGCAACGAAAGCTTTGTCACTGCGATATCGCTTTGTGACCTAAATGTGATCTTAGGGATTTTGGCGACATCCGTGTGATTTATGCGATCTTCGCAACGAAAGCTTTGTCACTGCGATATCGCTTTGTGACCTAAATGTGATCTTAGTGATTTTGGCGACATCCCTGTGATTTATGCGATCTTCGCAACGAAAGCTTTGTTACTGCGATATCGCTTTGTGACCTAAATGTGATCTTAGTGATTTTGGCGACATGCGTGTGATTTATGCGATCTTCGCAACGAAAGCTTTGTCACTGCGATATCGCTTTGTGACCTAAATGTGATCTTAGTGATTTTGGCGACATCCGTGTGATTTATGCGATCTTCGCAACTAAAGCTTTGTCACTGCGATATCGCTTTGTGACCTAAATGTGATCTTAGTGATTTTGGCGACATCCATGTGATTTATTCGATTTTCGCAACGAAAGCTTTGTCACTGCGATATCGCTTTGTGACCTAAATGTGATCTTAGGGATTTTGGCGACATCCGTGTGATTTATGCGATCTTCGCAACGAAAGCTTTGTCACTGCGATATCGCTTTGTGACCTAAATGTGATCTTAGGGATTTTGGCGACATCCGTGTGATTTATGCGATTTTCGCAACGAAAGCTTTGTCGCTGCGATGTCACATTGTGATCTGTATGTGATCTTAGTGATTTTGGCGACATCCCTGTGATTTATGCGATCTTCGCAACGAAAGCTTTGTCACTGCGATATCGCTTTGTGACCTAAATGTGATCTTAGTGATTTTGGCGACATCCGTGTGATTTATGCGATCTTCGCAACGAAAGCTTTGTCACTGCGATATCGCTTTGTGACCTAAATGTGATCTTAGGGATTTTGGCGACATCCGTGTGATTTATGCGATCTTCGCAACGAAAGCTTTGTCACTGCGATATCGCTTTGTGACCTAAATGTGATCTTAGTGATTTTGGCGACATCCGTGTGATTTATGCGATCTTCGCAACGAAAGCTTTGTTACTGCGATATCGCTTTGTGACCTAAATGTGATCTTAGTGATTTTGGCGACATGCGTGTGATTTATGCGATCTTCGCAACGAAAGCTTTGTCACTGCGATATCGCTTTGTGACCTAAATGTGATCTTAGTGATTTTGGCGACATCCGTGTGATTTATGCGATCTTCGCAACGAAAGCTTTGTCACTGCGATATCGCTTTGTGACCTAAATGTGATCTTAGTGATTTTGGCGACATCCGTGTGATTTATGCGATTTTCGCAACGAAAGCTTTGTCGCTGCGATGTCACATTGTGACCTAAATGTGATCTTAGTGATTTTGGCGACTTTCGTGTGATTTATGCGATCTTCGCAACGAAAGCTTTGTTACTGCGATATCGCTTTGTGACCTAAATGTGATCTTAGTGATTTTGGCGACATCCGTGTGATTTATGCGATCTTCGCAACGAAAGCTTTGTCACTGCGATATCGCTTTGTGACCTAAATGTGATCTTAGGGATTTTGGCGACATCCGTGTGATTTATGCGATTTTCGCAACGAAAGCTTTGTCGCTGCGATGTCACATTGTGATCTGTATGTGATCTTAGTGATTTTGGCGACATCCCTGTGATTTATGCGATCTTCGCAACGAAAGCTTTGTCACTGCGATATCGCTTTGTGACCTAAATGTGATCTTAGTGATTTTGGCGACATCCGTGTGATTTATGCGATCTTCGCAACGAAAGCTTTGTCACTGCGATATCGCTTTGTGACCTAAATGTGATCTTAGGGATTTTGGCGACATCCGTGTGATTTATGCGATCTTCGCAACGAAAGCTTTGTCACTGCGATATCGCTTTGTGACCTAAATGTGATCTTAGGGATTTTGGCGACATCCGTGTGATTTATGCGATTTTCGCAACGAAAGCTTTGTCGCTGCGATGTCACATTGTGATCTGTATGTGATCTTAGTGATTTTGGCGACATCCCTGTGATTTATGCGATCTTCGCAACGAAAGCTTTGTCACTGCGATATCGCTTTGTGACCTAAATGTGATCTTAGTGATTTTGGCGACATCCGTGTGATTTATGCGATCTTCGCAACGAAAGCTTTGTCACTGCGATATCGCTTTGTGACCTAAATGTGATCTTAGGGATTTTGGCGACATCCGTGTGATTTATGCGATCTTCGCAACGAAAGCTTTGTCACTGCGATATCGCTTTGTGACCTAAATGTGATCTTAGTGATTTTGGCGACATCCCTGTGATTTATGCGATCTTCGCAACGAAAGCTTTGTTACTGCGATATCGCTTTGTGACCTAAATGTGATCTTAGTGATTTTGGCGACATGCGTGTGATTTATGCGATCTTCGCAACGAAAGCTTTGTCACTGCGATATCGCTTTGTGACCTAAATGTGATCTTAGTGATTTTGGCGACATCCGTGTGATTTATGCGATCTTCGCAACTAAAGCTTTGTCACTGCGATATCGCTTTGTGACCTAAATGTGATCTTAGTGATTTTGGCGACATCCATGTGATTTATTCGATTTTCGCAACGAAAGCTTTGTCGCTGCGATATCGCTTTGTGACTTAAATGTGATCTTAGTGATTTTGGCGACATCCGTGTGATTTATGCGATCTTCGCAACTAAAGCTTTGTCACTGCGATATCGCTTTGTGATCTAAATGTGATCTTAGTGATTTTGGCGACATCCATGTGATTTATGCGATTTTCGCAACGAAAGCTTTGTCGCTGCGATATCGCTTTGTGACCTAAATGTGATCTTAGTGATTTTGGCGACATCCCTGTGATTTATGCGATCTTCGCAACGAAAGCTTTGTCACTGCGATATCGCTTTGTGACCTAAATGTGATCTTAGTGATTTTGGCGACATCCGTGTGATTTATGCGATTTTCGGAATGAAAGTTTTGTCACTGTGATATCACATTGTGATCTGTACGTGATCTTAGTGATTTTGGCGACACCTGTGATTTATGAAATGAAATTCTTGTCCCGCCAATATTGCTTTGTGACTTACTTAATGAAGTATATTATTTAATGGATTCTTATATTGCTTAATGAAACCCACATCACTGCGATATCACATTGTAATTAGTATGCGACCCACGACTTTTTTTTTTAAGGATTCACAGTATTAAAATATTCTAGGAACTTTTATAAATAGTTAAAATATTTTATCATTTTAATATATAATATTTAAACAAAAGATTAATTTCAGTGATTTACGTTAAATACAAATGTAAACAAAAATTTCAGCTAGACTGCTTTCTTTTAATTTTTTTTTTAAGAAGATATTTAAGATATTGTGTATCAGAGAAATTTTCTGCTGTTTGTGTTTTCACTATTTCGTTGTTATATTATATTTCACAGTGCATTTTACTTATTTGGGATTTACAAGTAGTATAAATAAATAAGAAAGGAGTGTTAATTTTTTGTGTAAATTATAATGTGGCTTGTGATCACATTGACACCTGTAAGAACCTATTTATAATATACCATTTCAAGCTCAAACAATTATATAAAAGGAATAGTATTTATAATTTGTTCCTTCAGAAGTCTATTATACACAGTCTATTATATACAGTCTATATGCTACAGTAAAAAAATAATTTAGCTCAACTTATAAGAAGGATATGATTTTAAAAACTTCTTGAGCATGCAGCACAAAAACACAGTAAAAAGTCAATAGATAAATAAAACAATAAGTAAAAAAAAATGTATATATATATATATATATATATATATATATATATATATATATATATATATATATATATATATATATATATATATATATATATATATATATATATATATATATATATATATATATATATATATATATATATATATATATATATATATATATATATATATATATACATATTTTATTTTTATATTTATTTAAAAAATTTATATTTATAAAAAAATTTAATCCGGGAGGATTTACAAGAAATTGTCCCACATTTGTAGAATGAAAACTCGGAAAACTCGCATTAGGCAAATTGACAATTGAAGATCATGAATGATGTAGCTGGACACTTCCTTTTAACCATCAACAGCAGGTACACTAAAAAAAGACAAGAATGAAATGAGAGATAAAGACCACTTGCCACTTAAAAGCAAAAAATATCTGGATTAAAATAGAAATTCGTGAAGTTATGGGGACACAGTAATATCTATGCTTGCAAAATTTTAAAAGTGTATATACGTTTTTTAATGAATCATTTGACATTTCATGCTGAATGACAGGATGATGTTGTCGAGAAAGAAACTTTTAAATCTATTTTCCCTTTGTTTTTCTTTTCTTGATATTAGGTTTTTCGAAATGTTTAGGTTTTTTCTAATTATTGGAGAAATCAGAAATTTTTAAAGCACATGTTGTAAAATATCAATTTTATAAATTTCCATTCTAATTAAACAATATGTGTTAGTTTTCATTTTTTTTAACGTTAAAGTAAATAAATCAATAATAAAAATAAAACTTTAGGTGATAATTCACACCCCACCCTTAAAATTAAAATAATTCTCTGAATTAAAATGAAAATAATTCTCTGAATTAAAATAAAAATAATTCTCCGAATTAAAATAACAACTATGTAAATAAAATAATTCCCTGGATTTGAATAAAATTAAAAATCCTCTGAAAAAAAATAATTCTCTGGATTAACATGAAAACACTAAAAAAGGAAAATAAGTAACATGATACAAGTAAATTATGCAGGTTACCACTCAAACTAAAGGAAAGACCAACTCTCAGCAATTTCATTTTTTTTAAAAGTACAGATTTACTACTTAGATATCATGTACAACACCACTAAAGTGATATTTATGTAAATATCACATTATTAGGAAAATCAGAAAAATGTATTATTTGCCAATTATTAAGCATAAAATAAAAATTGTTACAAGTATACTACTATGATATGCAAAAAACTGGAAGAACATGAATAGAATTTCGTTCAACTTCAAGGTCCCTTTGTGAATTTAAAATACTACAAAGTAAAAAATTAAGCAAGATAAGTAAATATTTTTTTAAAAAAAAGAAAAAAAGGAAAAAATGAAAAAAAAAAAAAAAAGATTGATGTAGATTCTCATATTAATGCTCATTCCACTGAAATCTGGTTGTCTGCAATAACGCCAGGAACACTGTGAGAAAAAATAAACTTAGGTAAATAATAGAAAAATTGTAAGCAAAACCAATATTTTATCAGAAAAGGGAACCTATTTTGAGAAAGATTCCCTTAGCAAGAATTCCATTTTTTTTTTAAGATAAAAAAAAATACTAAATATATCGGGCCATTAAAAATTGTAATAAGATTAACCAAAGTGATTATAACAGCAGAAAAGACCGTTCAAGTTCACAACAAAAGAATGAAGATTTTGTCCTATTTATTTTCCTTTTAACCTTTACACAGAGAGAATTTAACCTTTACACAGAGAGAATTGAACAAGTTTAATTCTGTTGGGCACTTTTTGAATGTTTGGGCTCATGAAACTGGTTCATAATAAATAATTGTACCCCAGAAGGAAGAAATTACCAACTATTTTAAGTTGTCGTGTTATAGCACTATGACCTGTTTCAACTACTCAATAGTAAGTACTTTCACAAATGCCAATTATATAGATCCTAACAATACTGTTTTAAGACAGCACTTATTCATTAGTTTCATGAATGAAAATATATACTTTTCTATGCAACAAATCCTTGAATTTCTTTAACGAGAATCAAATAAATATGATTGAAACAAGCGTATTCACTTATGGAAATTACTAATTATACTTACTTTGAATTGTCTCATTCACTAAAAAGTGGTTAAATAAAGGCTTTGACCTTCGGCCTTGAAATGAGGAATTGGGAGGCCCATCCACTAATAATTTCTTTGAAACTAACTTGCATGATTGAACCCTAAAAATAAAACTAATTATCAGGATTAAAATAATAATTATCTGGATTACAGGAAGACACTCTAAAAAAGGAAAATAAGTTACAAGATACAGTAAATTATCCAGGTTACCACTCAAAGAAAATTCCAACTTTTTCAGCTGATTTTTTTTTTTAATTACAAATTTACTACTTAGACATCATGTAGAGCACCAATAAATTGTAATTTATGTACATGTTAATTTCTTTAAGCAATCAAAATCAGGAAAAAAGTATTATTTGCCAACTATTAAGGATAAAATTTGAATTTTTAAAAGTATACTACATTGATATGCGAAAAACTGGAAGAAACTTCATAAATAGAATTTCGTTGAACTCCCTTTGCGAATTTAAAATACTAAAGTAAAAAATTAAGCAAGATAAGTAAATATTTATAAAAAGATTCATGTAGAATCTCATATTGTTTCTGGAAATGCTCCGTCCACAACTGGAATCTGTTTGTCTGCAACAACGCAAAGAATACAGTGTGAGAAAAAATAAAATTGGGTAAGTAACAGAAAAATTGTAAGCAAAACAAATATTTTATTATAAAAGGGATTTTGAAAAAGGTTCCTATAAAAAAAAATTCCATTTCTTTTCTTCTTATGAAATAAAAATACATCAGGTCATTAAAAATTGCAGTAAGAATAAATAACCAACGTGATTATAACAGTAGAAAGGATCATTTAAGTCCACAAGAAAAGAATTGACATTTTCTCCCTTGTCCTGTTCCTAGTAACCTTTACACAGAGAGAATTGAACAAGTTTAATTCTGTTGAGCCCTTTTCCTTCCAAACCCCTGATTTACTATAATTTTAATATGAATTATTGGCAGGAATCTTTTAGAACTAACCTTATAAAGAACTTATGTACATACCATCCTACAGTTCACTATTTCAAGAAAGGCATTCACTTCTTGTGAAAGGTTAATTCTATATGATATTTATACCAATAGAAGCATAGATAAATACAATATTCATTATATACTTAAAATTTACATTTTCTTCTCTCTTTTTCTCTTTGACTTGCATATCGCAGATAATCTTCAATTCGTTCATCTTATATCTTAATCCAGGGAATCGGGGAATCCTTTTCTCATACTACCTGCAAGTAAAAGAACATTGGGAAATGAAATACCAAAATTTACTAGAATACTCCAAAATGTTTTGAACCAAGATGTTATGGTACCCAAAACTGTACCCCAGCAGAAAACATACTCTCAGATATTATCTGAATGTTTGGGCTTGTGAAACAAGTTTTCATAATAAACAATAACAATAGCTTCCAGAAGGAAGATAATAAACAGCTTTTTAAATTAGTTGTGCTATATCACTATTACCTGTTTCAACTACTCAATTGTAAGTATTTTCACAAATGCCAATTATCTATATCATAACAATACTGTATTATTTGATAGTTTCATGAATGAAAATATATATTTTTTCTATGCAACAAATCCTTGAATTTCTTTAACAGGAATCAAATAAAAATAATGGAAAAAAACATTTTCACTTCTGGAAATTATCCTATTAGAGAGAAAGATAATACTCACTTCAAATAGTAAGTGGTTGAATGAAGGCTTTGACCGGCTACATCCGAACGGACCGAATTTTTTTCGACCGAAAAAAACTCGCCAGAAAAATCTCGTTAGAATCGTACTCATCAAAACGGAATTTCGACAGAACGATATTGGACAGAATTAATTTCGACCTAATAAACGCGATTAGAATGAAATTGGTTAGAATTATTGTCATTAGAATTTTTCTCGTTCGAAATTTGTTGGTTAGAATGCAAAGAGCTTAGAAAGGCAATGAAAATTTTCCTTCTTCCCACTTTTGGCGATAAATGAGTGTGACTGTTTTTCTGTTCAAAAATAAAAGAATGTATATTAACCTACACATCCTCTTTAGGAATATTTTGGGGAGCCAGTGGTCATTGTGTTCAATTCGTGTCATAGTCTGCGGTTGATTGCCGATGACGATAAGGCCGCAGAGCCGTCGCTAAGAATTTCGATTGGGGAGAATGATCGTTAGACATCTCTTTGCCGACTGAAATCAAGGCAATTCTCGTGTAAAAGTAGAAAGTATCAATCAAAGTATTTATTAATTGTTAATTAATGTATAATTAACTGTTACTACATTTTGAAATTTCTAATTTTTGGAAGTAAAACTAAAATTGAAATGGCTCACTTTAGAGTTAAACCAAACTATAATACTGTTTATAAGCAGAAACAAATATTATAAGTATTAATATAATATATAAATTAATATAAATATTAAGTATTAATATCTTTAGTTTTAGTTTCAAGGTGATCTTTTTGTTTTACAAGATAAATTATTTTCAACTAACTCACTAACATTATGAACTAGTGACAACATATTCAGCTCTATAATAAGGCATACCCTAATTTTTAGCTCTAAAACTCAATCTACATATAAAGAATAGTACCTGAGGATTTTGTTCTTAGAGAGGGCCGGAGAATATTCAAATTCGCAGTATTATTTAGATTAGTTTGTAGAAAAATTCATCCTCACACAGCTTCACGATATATTTCCTCTTGTTAAGAAGGAATTCGAATGTTAAGCCACTTTTGAAAAATCCTTATTAATAGGGCATAAAGAGAAGGATAAAATATAGAAAAATAAAAGTAAAGACGAAATAAGGAGTCGCAGTCAGACCTCCTGATTTTTGTACATATTCAGGGGCAAACTTCTTGTCTTGTACTTCACGAAGTACATGTTAAATCTCCCTATACCTCTTTTCTAAGCCGCCAATCCTTGTTTTGAATCTAAACAAAAATTATTCGACTGATTATATTTTTGTAAGCTTGAACTAAAAATTGTATTTAATTCTCTGTCACTACTACGGAAGGAAAAAAGAGCAATTTTCCTTGACTACATTATCTAAATGAGAAAATTAAATATTTGTTTCATATTTAGCAATCTTAGATAACACAGCAATTGGAAAATGTCGTAACCAAGGTTTCTCGAAAATTGGACAAATTTAACCAAAACTCGAACATCGTTCCAAATAACACGATAATTTTTTCTTTTTTTTCTTTTAAATAAATATGTCAAAAACATGTATTTTTTTCTTCCATCCATTCTTATAAATGAAATATTTCAATTTTAAAATAGTGCATCAACATTTCAAATCTTCCATTATACTTTATCCAGCTTTGGACGAGATTAGCCAATAACTGTAACAAAGGCCAATTTACAACATTCTACATCATGATTGGATGTATTAATATTTTGGAAGCAGCACGTAACTAAAGTCTAAGAGTAGAAAGATATTTATTACAATATAGAAAAAAAATTAAATTAAATGTGTCCGATACCTTAAAAAAAAATCAAATTCTGTTTCATAATTTAAAGATAATTTTCCGACATTTCTTACCAATTAATAAAACTGATACAAAAGTATTTATACTCTTAAAAGTATATATTTTTTACTTATTTTTCCTTAAACATAGTTGTTAACTGCAACTAAACTTCAAAAACGCATATCTTATTCACACGGCTTTCTAATTTCGACAACATTAAGAATGTCCAGGCGTTTTAACTATACTCATGTCTATAAATTAAGGATAATTAAGTTGTTCTATAATAATTTCTCAGTGGAGGAGCATAGATACATGAAATTCACATCAAAGAGACACCTTTATGCAACATATCGATAAGTAAAACAACTCAGCCGCAAATTGAAATGCAAAGTGTACAGTGTGGGGAATAGGCAAAAGAATGGAGTACCATTAGTGTGCACTAATACAGATGCATTTACATTAAAAATCACGCAACTCATTAAGTTGACTTGACTAGCCGTTGTCTTTTAGTGTGAGATATGATATCCTCTGTCATCAGTGCCTACTTGCACTGTATTCTCATACTTAACGTGAGTTCCTTGATGAATTCTAGTGGATAAATTGTTCGTCCTACATTTTGAACTATTTGCAAGTGATGTAAAGTTCCCAATGCATTTAATCTTTACACAATGCATTATCTAGAAGCATTCCACACGTTTGATGACATTTGGATTAGAGGAGTGATCTGGCTTACTTATAGGGGCGATATTCATATTTTTTAATCGTTTATCCAAAGCAAAAGCGGGATAAAATTTGCCATAAGTATCAATAAACATGATTTAGAAACCGATACGTCACCATTAAAGACTTGTAGAGATTAAGTTAACGTAATTAAAGTGAAAAAGTCGAATGAATTATCTTTTGTTCTCTTGAGGAGCTTATTGAACCAATTTAACTTTATTGCACCTAAAGTCCAAATCTTTTTAACATCAGATACTGTGTACTGAAACTTATTTTTTCAGTCTCATGAAATAATATTGGACTTCAGAGGATCTGTAGAAAGGTGAGAACATGATATTTCAAGGTAAATTCCAATTCAAGAAAAAAGATTTGATGAAAATGAGTTTTTGTCTTTATGTTCAATACGTTGTATTTGTTTAAAAAGCTCCCCAAGATCATAAACGATAATTAAATCCCGCTTTTTCACTATAACTAAGTTAACTTGATCTAGACAAGTTTTTGATTGTGAAACATCAGTTTCTAAATCGTGTTTATTAACACTTATGGCAAATTTTATCCCACTTTTGCTTTGGATAAACGATTAAAAATATGAATATTGCCCCTATAACTAAGCTAGATTACTCCTCTAATCCAAACTTCATGAAACATGCGTGGGCCGCTTGTTTCTACATTATGCATTGTGTAAAGATTTAATGTATTGGGAACTTTCCATCACTTGCAAACAATTTAAAATGTGGGGTGAGCAATTTAGTCACTAGAAATCATCAAGAAATTCATGTTAAGTATGAGAATACATTGCCATGTAAACACTGATGACAAAGGATATCATATCTCACACTAAAAGTCAATGGCTAGCCAAGTCAACTCTATGAGTTGCCTGATTTTTAATGTAAATTCATTTGTATAACTGCACACTAAAGGTTCTCCATTCTTTTACATATGCCCCCACTGTACATTTTGCATTTCAATATGTTACATACAGATGTGTCTTTGATGTAAATTTCATGTGTCTATGCTGCTCCACTACAAAGTTATTTTAGACCAACTTATTATTATTAATTCTTAATTTATAGACATTTGTGTTTTATATTTAAAATCGTTTTATTTATCCAACTTTTTTCCCCCAACAATATAAATATATACTAAATAGATATATGCATTCAAGATTTCTATTTATGCCACTTTTCTTTTTTTTTTTTTTAAATTCTCAATTTGTTTTATGCATTTTTGGGGTGAAATCGTTATATTATTAAAAAATTATTCGTAATTAATTATCGTTATTTAAAAAAACTGAAAAATAAAAAAGTAAAAATTCTAAAATCGTTAAAAATGTTTTAAACATTTATATTTTTGGATAAATAATTTAATAGTTTTAAATACTGAGGAGTATTTGTTATCTATGCACAACGAAAAAAAAAGTTTTGGAAAGTGTAATTTCAAAAATAATAAGCTAGTAAAAGATAAAAAAAGTTTCAAAAGTTTGGTACTATATAACATACTCGATACCATAAAATGTTGGTATGCTTTTTTTTTTTTAAATTTTATATCCAATGGTTGCATTAGAAAGATTTTAAAATATTAAAAACTTCAAACACTTTTAATAAAATAATATTTTTTCATTTGTATTTAATAACTAAAGTTATAATCGTACAAATTACCATTAATTTCAAGTAAAAATAGCAAATAAAATTTATAATTATTTGAAACATATATCAAACTGGTAAATGTTTGTAAATTTTGTTTACTACTCCTTATAATATAAAGTGTTTCATTATATTTATAATCAAATAATGTTTGCTTTGTAAGATACAATATATAAATAATATCCAAGGCATAATTATGGATTTAAAGTCATGCAAAAATTTTCCTAATGTTGTAATGTTTTATGTTAAATATATTAAATATAATGGTATCTTCATTTGAATTCTGGTTGGTTGTATTCAGATTATCTGGCGCCGTCAGCAACACGAGGGCTATAATGCGCCGAACATTTCGTCATTTAACAAACCAACATACATTTACAAACACCCATGCCTACACGGGACTCGAACCCGCAACCTCGCCGTCTAGAAGTCAGCACGCTCATTTGAATTCTAATCGAAACGATTACACTATTACACTTGCAAAAGAGATCAAGAATGACTTTATTTTCGCATCATTATATTTCCAGTATTTTGCGCACAAAATGATAACATGGAACACAAATAAAAGCAAAATATAAAACTATAATTGTATTTAAAATGGTATTTCCGGAATGAATACGAACTTGACGCATGCCGAAAAACATGAATGCGTACAAAAATGTGTTAGTATTCAAGAATAAAATAACGTGACTGTGCGAAATTAAAAGTAAGGCGAATTGAAAATCTGTATGTAAAATAACAGTACCGAAATAAAACACTCTGCTGACTAAACGCTGACCTCTGAGACGTCATTGAAGGTCACGACTAACCCCCCACTAACCACTTTTATCGCCAAACCTCCTCCGAGCTTTTAAGTTTCGCCAAATTTGTAAGATTCTAACGAATAGTTTCTAATGAAAAGACTTCTGACAAAAAAACTTCTGGTGACTTCCATTCTGTCCAAACTATTCTAATGAAATAACATTCTAACCATTTTATGTATGCCCAAATTCATTCTGATGAAAACCTGTTCTGATGAGCGTTTTTCTAACGAGTAAATTCTGGCGAGCTCCGTTCGGTCGAAAAAAATTCGGTCCACTCGGTATACACGCTTTGGGCTACGGCCTTGAAAGGAATACTTCGAGGCCTAATCATCCACTATTCACCCCCAAATGATTTGAACACCTGCACCTAGAAAAAAAAAAAAGAAAAAAAAAAACAAGGATGATGATAAAATACAATATTCAATATTTCCCCAATTCATTTCATACCTTTCTCCAGTTTATATTTTTAGATAGATTTAAATTATTGTTACTGTCATAAAATTTAGGAAATCTATTGATTTAAGTCAACTTTTTTTTTTCAAGTGTTTTTGACCAATTTACTTAAGTAAATAACTAAGTAATTATTAAAGTTATTAATAAAGTTACTAAATAATTACTAAGTAATTATTAAAGTTATTTTTAAGTAATTATAAATTAACTAAGTAAATAAACAAATGTCGCTACTTATGTCAACATTCAAATCATAATTTTAATATTTTATTGAGAGTTACTATTTTTTAAATTCAATGTATACAGAATAATATAATGGTGATTGTTTATATTGCTCTTGGATTAAAATTATGCAATAAAATAATTAAAATCAGCAATGGTGATAAATTATTCAAAATATTCTTAAGATTTAGAACCATTGTTCAATAGCTAGTCTTTGGAGTGGAAACTTTTGGTTAAAAGTAGAAGTTATTTGCAACATCAAATAATTTGAAAAATTGAATTGTGAATAAATAAATAAAAATACAATTTAAAATTATTCTTTAAAAAAAAAAAATGTTTTTTTTTTTTTTTTTTTTTTTTTTTGAGAAAAAAGGCAAAACATTTTTGTTAAAACCAATTGGTTTAAGCCATGCCAACCCTGCACTCAACATCAGCATTTTTAATACAAGTTTAAAATTAAGTGAGAAAATAGCAAAGAAATTTTCCAGCAACTTAAAATTAGACACTGAAAATAATTACAATGATTTTATTTTAAATTTTATTCATGCAAACTTTTCTTTAAAATGTGTTTGATACAGGGATGGGAGTGATCAGAGAGCAAAAAGAAGGAAATCCAAAAATTCGTTAAAAAAGCTCGAAGGAAGGAATACACAAAAATTCAACAATAAAAGTATGCAAGAAGTATGATTCAATAAATTTAAAGATACAATGAAATTTCTCATACTATATAATAATTGCATTTCAAATATTAGGAGTTAGTAAAGTAATCTGTGAGGAAAGGGGAGCTAAGAGGGAAAATCTTTTGTTTAGACATGAGGAACAGTATACTTTTTGCAGGAAAAACTGGTTCAGATCAGAAAAATGCATATCTTCAAAACAGGGATATAGAGAAGGAAAATGCTACATAAAAATCAAACAGGATTAAATCCTCCAAAAGGAGGAAAACTATCATCCCTGTTAATATCTAATGAAAATACAGACAGATTGGTTGTTTTCAGATTATCTGGCGCCGTCAGCTACACAAGGGCTATAATGCGCCGAAACATTCGTCATTAGACAAGCCAACATACATTTACAAACACCCATGCCCAACACGGAACTCAAACCCGCAACCTCGCGGTCTAGAAGCTAGCACGCTAACCAATATACCGTTTGGTCGGCAAAATACAGACAGACAAGGTTAGCATAGATCAGTGGTATTTTACAAATTTATCAGTGAAATATCCAAAAAACTCTCGGAATATACTACTACAACCCTACTAAAAAATCTTTAGGGTCAAAATCATGAAACAGATCAAAACATGCCCCAAGTGTTTCTATATAAGAAATTAAGGAAAATGCTAATAGAAACCAACACATGGCTTACATTTTAATAATTTTGTAAAATATTTTTTTTTTTTAATCTTGGGTTTTAAGACAAAATATTTTAGAGGGGGAAAAAAAAAAACAGTTTTCTATCAAATTTATCAACAACAGCAATTACAAGAACTATATAATACAGAGCTAAATTGTCATAGGAACAACTGGAGCAGAAGAGAAAAACCAGGGAGCAATATAAAAATTAAAAGGCGAGGCTAAGTCTATCAGCCAGATGACAGTGAGAGAAAAGTGTAAACCAACATAAAACTTTAAAAATTAATCTTTAAAATTCTAGAAAAAAGTATTTGGCAATAAAAAACACAATTATTATCATCAAGAAGGGTCATTCCATGCAAAGAAGGAAAAACTTGTAAAAATGAAAATTTGAATCACATATTTTTTATAGAATTTTGGGTATAAAAAGATTTAAAGTTCCTTTCTAGTAGTTCCTTTTTTTAATATGTTAATTTCTAAAAGTTGACTCTTGAATTATAGTCGAGTTCGTTCTGTTTTGTTGAAAGTGGATGGTGTGATTTTTAAAGTGGGAAAAATAATTTATTGTTTTGTCAATAGTTGTACAAAGGATTTGTAAATTATTATATTAACTTAAATAATAGTAAAAATTGTTTAAACAAGTTTTTCAATGATAATTTTTTTTTTATTTCGTTTATTTTAAAATGGATTGCTTCATGTAGTATGTAAGTTTCCAGAAATGTGTTTACTTTCATATGATGTTAATTAAAACCAAACAGATAATTGTTATTATAATTTTTTTAGTTAAATATTCAAAAATTAAAATCTATAACGTAAGTTACCCAAATGATATAACTTGAGGTATCAATGGAGAATTTTTAAAGTCAAAAACTGTTTATGCCAAATAAGAATTTTAGATACAAACGATAAAACGCTCCTATGTATTAGAAATTCCGTAAAAAATTCAAATATTTACAAATTATCTTCCTGCTATTCTGCGTTGACGAATGCATTTAGCGGATTTTTTATCCATACATTATCAGTTTGAACATTAAATACAATTTACAAAAACCAAAACACAAATTATAAGTTATTTCTTTTAAAATATTTCTGCTAATTAGTAGAAAAGTCATACACTAATTTTTAAAAATTTTTACGTTGTAATAAAAATTATACTTAAAACTTTGACGATTTTTTATTTTTTTCCAAATTGCATGGTTTAATAATAATAAAAAAAAAAAACTCATCAAAGTATCAAAAACTTTCTGGAAAGTTCGGTCACATATTAATAGTCGCTAACTTTTAAATTTTTGTTAGAACGGAAAACATTTAAAACATTCATTTTGGAAAATTTAGTAAAACTTACACATAGCCAGTCTTTATCCTTCAAAATTCCCAGAGGAAATGAATCTAAGCAAAATTCTTGAAGTCTCTTGTATCCCCCTGCAAACAATCTCGTCAGCGCCGGCATATAATAGTTGCTCTGTCAAAGTACTCTGTTGGGTTTGTGTTTCCATTCCAAGAATCTTTCCAAGCGAGGGGAGAGGAGCAGGAACACTAAAATAAGGACGAAGGTACCCAGAGGGGGTTTGAAGACAAAGCCACTATCGCAGAATTCTCAGAATCTGACCTTGAAAGCAAGTACAAGAAAGGCGTAGAATTTGGTCCCCGTACCGGAACGGAAGTACCGAATGTGGCTTGTCCACTTGGTGTCCAATTCTCCTTAGCGCTCTCCCTTGAAGCTTCACTCAGCATCATCAGATAACAAAAACACGTCAATACAGTGGAAGTAAAAAAAAAAAAAAAAAAAATAATAATAATAATGGTGAAAATATATCTAAATAAGATCGTCTCTGGATTTTAGAAAACATCCTTATATCCTTTTCAAGGTCAATAGTGAGCACACAGAAAAAAAAACGTTCCTTTTGTTAAATTGTTAGGAGTTGCGTTATGAAACGCGCTTCTGATGAATCGATGCATTTTCCACGGTGAAGATTTTTAGGGTTCGACCAAAGCCCCCCCCTCTCCCATCATTATATATTAATAAAAATACATTAAACAACTAAACATTAAAATACTCGTACAAATATTTCTAACTTTGGGAACAAAAACAATGGGAATTGACTGGTTGGTTTTTTACATTTTCCATCATTTTTTCTGCCAGATAGGTAAAAATAATTTTTCTTTAAACAACTTTTTATAATTTGAAACAATTTTGGTATAGGCATGATATTTCTCTACATCTAAAAAGTAACTGCTCTATCAGAATACTTATAGACAAAGAACCTTTACAATGTTCAATCTTGGAAGTTAATAGAATACTTTTCATTAAAGTTAAAATGTTTTCCCTCTATGTACTACTTTGAATGCCGCAATATAATTGTTAAAATATGTCAAACCTTCTAGAACGAAGAGACGAATTTGATTGCTCTCTTTAAAGATCACAATTAAAACTGAACTAGGATAGAAAAGAGTACACATTTTTTAAAAAAATGCCAGAAGAGGATATAAGACATGAAAACGTTGCTTCAACTTCTGAAAATACCTCTCGCATTTCAGTGTTTTATTACGTATTTTAGACAAGATAATTCAAACAATGGACAATAAATTTACTAACGACTTTTACTTGGTTATTTCATGATTTGATTCCTAACGACTTTCCGCGCAGGGATCACTATCACTGAATGCTTTAGACAGAATCCAGAATCTGTGAAGTTATTCCTTCAGTGGATAAACTAAGAGAAGAATTACTCACGTTTATAGATTGAGGGCTAAAGATTAGGAATTGATATAATGTTCAAAACTACTCTGGGTTGGTTGTTTTGTATGCTCACTGACTTATTTTTATGCACAATAACTGCTAATCAGGACGTGACCTACAGCTTAACGTGGAATCCGAACCACAACGTTCAACCATTTTTTACTCAGGATTCGAACCCAGTACCTTTGGCATGAGAGACTAACTTGCTAACCCAGCAGCCAACCATCAAATGGGCCGAGACTATTTTAGGTACTGCTGTACGAGGGGAAAAAATGAGTTAGATTATTGATGATGAAGAAGAGGATTGGGACGAATTTATTAAATGTACCGAAGGGAAGGAGTGTAATTCTTATATTTGAAGTTTTTTTTTTTATAATATTAATAGAATAAAATACGTACTCTTAAATATTCGGGACTATTTCAAGTTTACGATAACCTGTTGACAATGCTTCTTACTAAACTCTTGCGAGATATTGTTTTCTAAGCTAAACATAAAACTTGTCCTTTGGCCCGATTAATTAATGAGCATTTAGAAGTTTTGTAATGACCACTGAGTAATGTTTTTAAACTCAATCGGTAGCGAAGTTATCATTAATAAGACATGTGAAAGCAGATCTGAAATGTGTCGGCATCTTGCTTTTTAAAATGATGGTCATAATATAATATTCCATCAGTAGAATTTAGTCTTGGTGTCTTTTTTAATTATCGTTGTGGGACATTTATTTTGGTCCCTTTGGTACTTGCATATTTATTTACAATCTACCTTCAAATTATATACAATGGGTTTCAATAAATTCTTTTTATTTGTATTCGTCTACGAAGAAAAGTCTAACCTACTGCCTATAAGGTATCACAGTGTGGCTTATACCACTTTAGGATATTTTGATGGGTGTCAGAGGAGCTTGGCGCCCTCTGGAAAGTTGGTCTACCACCCTCTTAGGTGACCCATGATTGTTTCAATAAAAAATTTGTATTAAATTGATTCCAATCTTAAACACATAGTCAACTGCTAGTGCTAAAAGATTGCAATAACTGTCGGTGTTTATTTTTAACATAACAGTAAGTAAATTGTGCTTAAGTTGTTTCATATATATTTGAATAAAAATATTAAAAAATAAATCTATTATATCGCAGTAATAAAGGTAGAAAGTTTCTACATAAAGATTATAAATTCACTCTGGCTATAAAGGAATATTTGTTTAATAATTAAAAAGGATTCATTTTATTACAGGGCCGTGGACGGGGAAGGGGGGGGGGGCGGTAGAACCCCGGCCTCCCCCCCCCCCCCAAAAAAAAATGTTATGAAATCTTGTTAAACAACTTCCCCTTCTTTTTTTGTGTGTGTGTGTAATTTGCTATATGTGTTTAATGAAATCTTCGACCATACCCACCCCCTATCGCCCCGAAAAAAATCCTGTCTACCGGCTTGTTTTAGAACAATATTATATTTTTAACACAACACTCTTAATAATCATTAAACAATTAAAAAACATAAATATTTAAATTGTTATACTAAGTGTAGGAAAAGTTATTGCATCAAAATTGTACAAAGTAATCAAATACAAAAGTGAGAAAGTAATAAATATCAACAACAAAAAATGTGTAAAACTCAAAATCTATATTATTCTGATTCAAATTTATCTTTTAAATTTTAAAGTGATAACATGTTAATATTTTTGCACTAAAAAATTATAAAAAAAGGTCATTGTGATAGGGTCCGAATATTTTTTTTTTTTTTGTGATTTCTCTATAGAGTTTTTAAAAATTGAAAACTAAGCCGGAGCAAAGAAACAGTGACGAGTGTCAGTAAATTTCATAGATTGAAATGATGTGGAACGAATCGTTTCGTATTTAAATAATTCCAGTTTCCCTGAGAAGTTTTCCACTCGAAATGTCGGAGCATTTACCCTCACAGAGTGAGGCAGTCTGAAAAGTCGTGCCACAAAAGCCTATTGTCGCACTTCAAGCAACGCACACATGGCCAGCCCATTGAGTTGGGGACACAAAGGGGTATTTTGAAGCTGCTTGACAGGGGGGCAATTTAGTAAATGATAAGTGACTTTTACCTGCTAGTGTGTTTTCGCTAGCTGCATTTTTACGATTTCCCGTGCTGACTGCTGACTGCTATGTTTATTCTTCTGACTATCTGAAGTCTTGATAATTTTTTACTAAATTATTTTAAAATGCCTAAAAGAAAACGTTTTCTGACCCAGTTTGAAATTGAGGACATTGTTTCTAAATGGGATGAAATTAGTGAAGATGAAACTTATGCAGATTCTGACTCCGACTGTGAAGAAGGCGAGAAGGAGCTTATTCGTGATGTGTGTACGCGAATCTTTTTTTTTTATTTCAGTTCACATTAGTGGCAGATCTAGGATTTTCCTGAGGGGGGGGGGGGGCGCAACACTTGTGCCTTAGCCAGGATGAAATCAAATATTTTAAAAAAGTTAAAAAAAAAAAAAAAAAAAAAAAAAATATGCAGTGTTCTAGAAATATACTTCAAGATCATCCGTATCCATTGATTACCCCCCCTCCCCCTTTTTCGTCACATTTCTGACTCGCTATCTTAGCGTAAGGTGAAATGCCCAGGTTATACCAAAATTACTTTTCAATTTAAAAAAAAACAAAAAAACTCCCCCCTCCCACTCCTCAAAAAACACCCTTCTATGCTAGATATTTTATGAACTACTTTGTTTCTTTATACTCATGACAAATAAAACGTTTTTGCAAAGTTTCATGAACGGACCAATTTTTTATTTTTGATATCGCAGTGACAAAGCTTTCGTTGCAAAAATCGCATAAATCACACGGATGTCGCCAAAGTCACTAAAATCACATACAGATCACAATGTGATATCGCAGTGACAAAGCTTTCGTTGTGAAAATCGCATAAATCACACGTATGTTGCCAAAGTCACTAAGATCACATACAGATCACAATGTGATATCGCAGTGACAAAGTTTTCGTTGCGAAAATCGCATAAATCACATGGATGTCGCCAAAGTCACTAAGATCACATACAGATCACAATGTGATATCGCAGTGACAAAGTTTTCGTTGCGAAAATCGCATAAATCACACGGATGTCGCCAAAGTCACTAAGATCACATACAGATCACAATGTGATATCGCAGTGACAAAGTTTTCGTTGCGAAAATCGCATAAATCACATGGATGTCGCCAAAGTCACTAAGATCACATACAGATCACAATGTGATATCGCAGTGACAAAGTTTTCGTTGCAAAAATCGCATAAATCACACGGATGTCGCCAAAGTCACTAAGATCACATACAGATCACAATGTGATATCGCAGTGACAAAGCTTTCGTTGCGAAAATCGTATAAATCACATGGATGTCGCCAAAATCACTAAGATCACATACAGATCACAATGTGATATCGCAGTGACAAAGCTTTCGTTGCGAAAATCGTATAAATCACACGGATGTCGCCAAAGTCACTAAGATCACATACAGATCACAATGTGATATCGCAGTGACAAAGCTTTCGTTGCGAAAATCGCATAAATCACATGGATGTCGCCAAAATCACTAAGATCACATACAGATCACAATGTGATATCGCAGTGACAAAGCTTTCGTTGCGAAAATCGCATAAATCACATGGATGTCGCCAAAGTCACTAAGATCACATACAGATCACAATGTGATATCGCAGTGACAAAGTTTTCGTTGCGAAAATCGCATAAATCACACGGATGTCGCCAAAGTCACTAAGATCTCATACAGATCACAATGTGATATCGCAGTGACAAAGCTTTCGTTGCGAAAATCGTATAAATCACATGGATGTCGCCAAAATCACTAAGATCACATACAGATCACAATGTGATATCGCAGTGACAAAGCTTACGTTGCAAAAATCGCATAAATCACACGGATGTCGCCAAAGTCACTAAGATCACATACAGATCACAATGTGATATCGCAGGGACAAAGCTTTCGTTGCGAAAATCGCATAAATCACATGGATGTCGCCAAAATCACTAAGATCACATACAGATCACAATGTGACATCGCAGCGACAAAGCTTTCGTTGCGAAAATCGCGTAAATCACATAGATGTCGCCAAAGTCACTAAGATCGCATACTGATCACAATGTGATATAGCAGTGACGTGAGATTCGTTGATAAAATCACATACTCGTCGCATAAATCACATAGATGTCCCCAAAATCACATAGAGATCACACTGATACCACAAAAATAGCATAAATGTTAAAATGTGATATCCCTGTGTATCCCTGCGATATCGCAAAATTACGTCTTATATCACATACATGTCACAAAATGACCTAGTTGTGATTTTCATTATATAAAATTATTTTGGGATATCACTGGATGTCGCTGCGATATCACAAAGCAACATTGCAACTTCGTCACATTGTGATGTCGCTGCGATATCACATGGAAGTCGAAAGTGACGTGAACTTTTGCGACATCGCTGCGATATCCCATGCAAGTCACATTGTGACCGTGATCTTTGCGACGAAAAACTTCGTTGCAGTGACGTAACTGTGACAAAGATGGTTAGTAGGGCAGTTTCGTCAATTTTGTTCACTTTCTAGCTGCTCCTCTCTGGCATTGAACATGTCCAAAAACACACAAAAAATTCACTTTTAAGCCATTTTTTTGAAATTTTTAGAAATAATTTAAAAAAAATGGCATTGACATAGCATAGAATAGTTGCCTAATGTATCAGTTAAAACAGACACAAAATTTGGTCCGTTTTGTTCAATATTTAGCCGCGCCCCTCTTGCTATAAGCAAAAAAGTGTCTAAATGTCAAAATATCGTAAGATTGGACGTTAGGGTGGACCAATTTTTTTTTAAATTGGTCTTGACATAGCATGGAAAAGTTACCTAATGGGTCGGTTAAAACACACACAAAATTTCGTCAATTTTGTTGAATATCTAGCCGCCTCCCTCTGGCATCAAAAGTGTCCATAACATTAAAAAAATGCACTTTTAAGCCATTTTTTGTGCGATTACTTAATATTTTTTAAAAAACCAGCGTTTGTATAGCACAGAATGGTTGAATAATGGGTCAGTTAGGACACACAAAAAGTTTCATCCATTTTGATCGGAATCTAATGGCGCCCCTAGATTCCAATTCTTCATCTTTTTACGCATTGTAAGCGGTGGTTGTGTTATGGTGTATTTCGACCAGTCGATGAGATCAGTGTAATCAAGGGCATTAAATTTGAGTTCAGGAGGTTTGAAAAAGCGTATGTCTTCAGATTTCTTATTCCTGATGTTCAGGATTCACCTCACTGCCAATTCCCAGATATGATATTGAGATTCCGTTAGCGTTGTCACTAGCATATTTTCCGGATGGGCAAAATATGCATTGTTTGAAATTATTCTTGTCTGTAATTTTCTTGGCATGGCTAGGCAACTTCCTTGAAAGAAAAATCATCTTTGAGTTATGTTTAGTCCCACCGTGAAATTTGGTTTTATTTTTATATCGAACCACATTGATGCATAAACCATAATCACAAACTTTACGATTATATACAAAGCTTGGATTTTCGGTACCGATGTATATTATACATAGGTAAGCTTTTCATAACCTACCGAACTTAACTTTAATGCCATTGATTACATTGATCTCCTCGACTGGTCAAAGTACATCATAACAGAACCACCGCTTACAATTACATAAAGAATCGGAAGATATGTGGCAAGAACAGGTTCCTATAAACCATTTGAGAAGTTTCCATGTCACACGCAAGCAGTCGGGAGATGTGTTAAACTCACATCTGAAGCTTTAACGAAAGTTTGCGGTGATGCTGCAAAAGACGATTATATACGGGCTAAGATTCAAGCAAGAAGAGAACTTGCAACATTTGATAATAAGGGCAGTAGTATTCTGAAAACTACACTTTATAAGCATTTTATGCTTACTCTTTTTTACTATATAATATTTGAATTTCTCTATTTCTAAATATAAATGAGTATTATATTAGTAAATACACTTCTGATTTTTAATATGCATATTATTTATTTTTGTGATTTTTGAAATGCCAGTAGTAGCTAGATATGGATAAACATTGACGACACTTTTATGTGGTTTCTAAGTAACCCATTCAAAGTACGCTGCTTTTCATCCTTATTTTTAAATTTTTACTCAAAGGGGCACCCCTAGATTCCGATCAAAATGGATGAAACTTTTTGTGTATTCTAAATGACCCATTATGTAACCATTCCGTGTTATGCAAATGCTGGTTTTTAAAAAAATTTAAGTAATCGCTCAAAAATTGGCTTAAAAGTGCATTTTTTGTATGCTATGGACTTTTTTGATTCCAGAGGGACGCTGCTAGATATTGAACAAAATTGACAAAATTTTGTGAGTGTTTTTACCGGCCAGTTAGGAAACTTTTCCATGCTATGTCAACACCGATTTCAAAAGAAAGAAAAAATTGCTCCACCCTAACGTCCAATCTTACGATTTTTTGACATTTAGACACTTTTTTGCTTATAGCAAGAGGGGCGCGGCTAAATATTGAGCAAAACGGACCAAATTTTTTGTCTGTTTTAACTGACACATTAGGCAACTATTCTATGCTATGTTAATGCCATTTTTTAAAAATTATTTTCAAAAATTTCAAAAAGATGGCTTAAAAGTGAATTTTTTGTGTTTTTGGACATGTTCAATGCCATAGGGGCTAGAAAGTGAACAAAATTGATGAAACTGTTTGTGCGTTTTAACTGACCCATTAGGTAACTTTTTCACTCTATTCTAAGACCTATTTCAAAAAAACATTTTTTTATTTCCTCTAATGTCGAATCTGCTACAATTTTGCGACATTTAGGCACATTTTTGTTCAAAGCAAGAGAGGCGCAGTTAAATATTGAGCAAAATGGAAGAAATTTTTTGTGTGTTCTAACTGACACATTAGGCAACTATTCCATGCTATGACAATGCAATTTTTTAAAAATAATTTCCATAAAATTAAAAAAAAAATTGGCTTAAAGTGCATTTTGGTGAGTGTTTTTGGACATTTTCAATGCCAGAGGGGCGCGGCTAGAAACTGAACAAAATTTACGAAATTTTGTGTGTGTTTTAAATGACCCATTAGGTAACTTTTTCACGCTATTTCTAGATCAATTAAAATTTTTTTTTTATCTTCCCTAACGTCGAATCTGTTACGATTTTGCGACATTTAGGCACATTTTTGTTCAAAGTAAGAGGGGAGCGACTAAATATTGAGAAAAATGAACGAAATTGTGTGTGTGTTCCAACTGATACATTAGGTAACTATTCCATACTATACCAAAGCTGGTTTTTAAAAAAAAATTCCAAAAAACTGCTTAAAAGTGATTTTTTTTTCACTTTTTATATTTTCTGGGCCAGAGGGGCGCGGCTAGATATTGAGCAAAATTGACGAAATTTTGTGTGTGTTTTAATTGACCCATTAGGCAACTTTTCCGCACTATTCCCAAAACGATTTCGAAAAAAAAATATTTTGGCCATTTTCGGCCCACCCTATTATGCAATTTATTTCTCCATTAAACACTTAGTGGTATACTACTAGGATAAGGTTATCAATACAGGAAATATAAACAGGCACGAAAGTATGCATGAAATAAATACATGTAAAATGACATTAATTGACAATGTATAGTTTGAACGAATAGATTCTTAAATGTTTTTCTTCGGAAGATATATTTTGTTTGAAAAGGCATTCAATTTTTCGAGAAATTAGAAAAAAAAAATCAATTTTTGATTATTTTGCACGTCACGATTTACCATTTAACTACTATTACATAAACTGTTGCATAACTATAGTGTGAGTAGTTACTCAGACCACGCTTCCAAAAGTGCGACTGATTTGTTAAATTAAAGCAAAATTCTCTACTTTACTACTACGCATTATTTGTTTGCAAAAGGTAGGGGTCATTATTCATTTTCAGGGTTGAAAGCGTTCCATGAAAAATGACGGTCTTCAAGCTGCATATACAGTATCGTTTTCTTGTATATATATATATATATTTTAAATCCTATAATTCTTTTAATAAAAATTAAACATATTGCACTCTTCCTACAAAAGTGATACAAAGTTCTTTATTTTAAATAAAAGCATGAAAAAAAAATACCAGCTGGTTGAACAACACAAGAATGTTTACAAATAAAATTCAAGTTCAAACTGACTCGAGCCAATCTTCCAGCTTTAAGTCCATGTAGTCTGGGACTTTGTGCATACTTTAACTAAAAAAAGAAAGAATTTAGAGTTGTGTCACATTTATAGCAAGGGTGCGATAGGATATCACGAAAATCAGAAATTTTAGAACTTTCACTGGTAATGCACATCGAACGTAATGCCAAGAAGTGGTGCAGCACTCTGCAGCTCTTGACATTGCACCTAAAGTTGGTTCAATGTTGAACTGAAATTTTTTAACAGTGTAGGATAATACCGTTAAATTTCTTGAAACTGAGGGCTTGGTTTCGAATGTACAGTTTGGGTTCCGAAAGGGAAAATCATGCACAACAAATCTTTTGCACTTTTATGAAGGTGTCACAAAAATTACGAGATTATTAATTACCTAGGGGTGTCAATTTATGGAAGTTTAGACATCATTGAGGGATAGGTAATAAAAAAGCGAATAGGATGTTAGGATTCATCAAGAAAACTCTCTCAACTAAATCTAGTGATATTATTTTGCCTCTTTATAGAGGACATGTTCGGCCACATCTAGAATATGCAGTACAATTCTGGTCGTAAACTTTAATACGTATACATTGGAAGAAAGAAGGTCGAGTTTAAATTTATCAAACAGGGGGATTTCAAGGGTTTAGTGTTCAATACAGAACAAGAGGTGACGCATATAAGCTATTTAAATCGCCTTTTGACTTGGAGAATAGGAAAAATTATTTTTATAATAGAGTGATTGATAAGTGGAACAAAACCACATTGTAAATTGAACCGGAGTCGACAGTTTTAAAAGACAACTGGATCTGTATTAGTGGATTGTTCAGAAAAGTTAAATTGATGGGTGCCACTAGTTGGTTGTCATTTTTGTATTTGTAAAAGTATTTTCTTTTAGATTTCGAGAAAATGAGCGAAGGGAAAGATATGGAAATTGTGTGTTCCAAAATCGAAAAGGAGAGTGTACTCCTTCACACGATCAGCAACGAGATCTGGAAAATGCCCGAACTGCGCTTCAAAGAGGTTCAAGCTCATGCCATTTTAACGTGCGCTTTGCGCAAGTTCGGATTCAAGGTACAAAAACACTACTTTATGCCGACTGCCTTCAGAGCTGAGTTTTGTTCTAAAGAAGGTAAACATGCCTTTTGTATTACACGTTATAAGGTCGCCGAAAAAGGATGAATATAATAAAGACTTTAATTTAATATACATAAATGAAAATTATTTCTCATATATGTATGAAACAATAAAGAAATTATGTAAAAATTGAAAATTTCTTTACCTAATTTTGTGAATGCAAAATTTTTCTTAGTATTTAAAGACAACTTATATTCTAAAAACTTAAAAGCAATCACTCATCTATCTAGCTGTTGCCACACAACTCAAACTAATTGTTTACATTATAACTGCGACAAAATTTATGTTGAAATTTTACTTTAATTTTACTTACGTAATTACGTATGTAAAATGTATGTGATGCTAGCGTCATCTTTTTGCGTTACAGAGTCAGTCAGTGAGCGTATGAATGTGTCAATAAATAAGTTTGTTTGGGTGTCCAGCGGAACGGAAAACGCTAGTATACCCTTTTATAATAAATATGTACATTGAATTTATTTATTTATTATAATAGTCCCAGTTCGAAGGCATTGTACGATTGAAGTAATAGGAGCTCGGAGGGCGAGAATTCAATTTGGTATATCTGATTGGCAGAATAAAACAGTAAGGAAAACACATAGAGGTAGTGGTGAGCTTTATTCTTATAGTATATTCGCATAATAGTTTTCCTGGTGAATTAAAAAAAAACATTTCTTACTTTTAAACATAGTCAATATCATTATTATAAGAGTTACGCTCATCACTCACTGTAAGATAGAGCTAGCATCGCATAAGTTTCACATTTCATTAAAAAAAAATTGTAGTATATTTTATCTATCTATAATAATATTGACGATAAAAAAACTTTTTTATACATATTTTAAGTCACCAGTAAAATAATTACTAAAATATAATCTTAAACTGCTTTAATCAAATATAAAATATGGACTTGCCCCCTTGTTGTTTAATGCCTACATTAATGATTTTCCTAAAGTGCTTGACTGCTATGCAGTTTGCTGCGCATCAAAGACAGACCCATTGATAAGAGGGTCGACAGATAAGATTGTCGAAGAATAGTGTGAAAAAATGGCACATTAAAATGAATGCTCTTCAAAAGAAACCACACTAAAGACAACTTATTCCTCTTGAATATGCTGTAGGGATGTTTAAAAGATATAGTTTCAAACAAATCACAACTTATATAGTGATAACACATAGTTTTGTACTAAACTTAAATAGGGGTTGATAAAAACAAGCGCTTTTAAATTTTACTTGATACTTTACATTTCTAATCACGGTTACTATAAGAGTTTTCATATGGTTTTGACCGAGCTATTTCATGACTTGGCGAATCACTATTGGCTAACCCTGCCTCCTCTCAGTTCGAGACGTTACATTGCGCAACCAATCAGCGCTTCGTAAAACCGGATCGCACATTACTGTAGCGTATTCAATGAGATCATGGATTATAGAAAGCGCATCACATTCTAAATCTTTGACGACAACATTGACTTCGTACCATGTACCTCGGCGTACATTTTGAGGAAAAAATTAACATTCAAGACCAGCATCGTCATTAGAAAGGCGCCTTTATTTCATTGATTCCCTTTATGGGCAATGGATCGAAAACTAGTCTCGAGTTTTACTTTATAAATCAATTATTAAACCAATAAACCAATAATCCTTCTGTAAGCCTATCCTGAGTGAGCAGAGGCAAAGAGTATTAACCGTAAAAATGTACAAATACTTTAAAACAAAGTAATTAGAATAATGACTAACGCACCCTGGTATGTGCGTAGCAAGATCCTCCAGAGAAACCTGGACTCAATTAACTATTGTATTTTAACTATGTCGCCAAAATCATGATGGAAAAATTCCAAATAGTCTTCACCTCCACACATCATTGATTATCGTCCTATTGTCCCGTCCAGTTGCTGTCATCTAACCGAGATGAGATTTGGAAGATAGGCTCGTTGTCGAGGGCAATGCTTTGCATCAAGTTTTGAGGTAAAAAAAAAAAAAGTCAGTCTATGCACGAAATCGAGGGTTTTCTTCGCAACGGTCGAACACTATGAACGGTTAAGCACTGTGAAAACTCGATCTGAGCTCAAAATTGCTTAAATAAGTTGCGATTGCATATAAAAGTTGGCAATAATTATAAAGGATTTATCATAAAAGCTTTGTTTTTATGGGTTAATTATTATTTTTACTCAGGTGGTTATTCTGGAATTTTCTAAATAGATTCAGTCGCGACAGACTTCTTGAATGAAATAACGTGTTCATTTTATGGTATCATCGTACGGGTCAACAACAACAACTGCAATTGAAAACACCAGTTCATGTTGATTGCATTTTGAAAACCATTGTACTAAGTTGTAAACTCCGCTCATTCCATTTTATTTTTGCCCACTGCAAGAAATATTGATCTATGTCATTTTTTTGATATAATAGTTTTGCTGGGATTCTAGTTGAATTACATCTCCCACGTGGCTGGAGGACTATGTTGCAACAATATGGGGGGTTGGAAGTGTCTATCGATTATTATGTAGCAACAATATGTTTAAGGTCTGAGAGATTTCTCCATCATGTTTTCTGTGATTGAAGTAATTGTTATGCTTTCAGTTGGAGGCGGTCCCACTGTGGCATTTCTACTAGAGTACGACGCCCTTCCGGAGATCGGACATGCTTGCGGTCACAATCTAATTGCGGAAGCGGGACTAGCGGCTGCAATAGGAGTTAAGGCCGCTATGGAGGCAGACGATACGCTCAACGGAAAGGTATCCTTCTCCAAATACCCTTTTTTGCCATCATTTCTCAATATAATGACTAACAAAAGAAGGGTCCTTCATTAAGTTGGGTTGTAATCGAAACATGGTTTTTATTACTGATTCAATATATTCTATCAATGTGATATGGTCCTTAGTTTCCCCTCCCTTCGCCTATAAATTTAAATACCCTCAATTCAAAATTTGAATACCTTCAAATACAAAAGTATCAATTCTAAACAAAATTGGATCTCTGCTCAAGTGTTCCTTTATTCGAATCAAATCTTGTTCCAAACCATTACATTTTGATTAAAACAAACCCATTTGTTGCGCTGTTATGTAATTTGAATTGAAACATTAAAAAGGAGGACACAATGAGCTCTTTAAAAGGTTATTACTTTTGTCATTTGTTTTTGACAATATACCAATACAACATGCTTATAATTATAGCGTTAAAAAAACGACCCCCCCTCCCAGAAATTTCAGAGCTTTGTGTTAGTTTTAAACTATTAAATTTCGGGAAGAAACATTTGCAGCAACTATGAGAAAAGGAATATTTCCCAAATTCTTCTAAAAGACTGAAATAGAAAACATAAAGAGTAAGTTTCAAATAGTGTATGGATTAAATTTCACTTTTTTTTTTTTTTACTTTGTTGGATGGATGGAGCAATGAATTGAATAAATAAACCAGTTACATAGACTTACAATCTTACAAAATTTCAATTGTATATCTTTGGGACGTCACAAAAAAGGAGAACATCCGATTCGTTATGAAACTGCAGTTCATTTGATGATATTCATAGGACGTCGCTAGAACGTCGAATGTGTACCATCTTTATGAAGTTTTTAGAGGACATGCCAACATGATGGCTGCGGGTTAGTCTGGCATCGTATGCCAATGGTGCCGGGTTCGAGTCCTGATTTAGACATGGGTGTTCGTTGGTTCGGAATCCAAGTGAAGCTGTAGGTCCCACCCTGATTAGCCGTGCACAAAAATAGGTCGTTGAGAGTACAAACAAACCAAACTTTAGAGGACATTCCCAGGGAAACCTGTGTGTTCCATCCCTAATTCTATTCGGATGTTCTTAGGGCATCCCAAAGTTAGTATTTTTCATCCTGATATGGAAAGAGGACGTTTGGGAATTAAAAATGACTCCCCTGTTTGTTTTTTTCTTTAGGAAATAACTTTATTTTTTAAAGATAATTTTCAAAATAATCAACATATTTTATTAATTTTTGTTTCAATTAATAGTCTGAAGGCAAAAAAAGAAAACAAAAATTGCATGCACATTTTTTTAATTAATTATTAAAACATTTTTTAAAATTCCATAAATAATTTTTTTTTTTGCTTTTATCCAGGAACGCGGCAGTGTTCCACCACCAAGTCAGATGTCAAAGTGGCAGACATGCAAGTGTATATAATGTTGATTGAGCTTAGACCCGTTTTCGAACCCCACAGCTCAGCTTCTATTATAGCTAAAACCCTGATTTTGATTTTTTTTTTTAATTTTTTTTTTTGCCATCGCGTTGCCTCGGGTGAGTAAACGAAAAATAACAACATAATTGTTAACATTGAACAAAGGAATATGTTAAAAACAATACTTTGAAAATCGCCGAAGTCACCAGAATTTTGTTCTTATTCTCTTTCTTCTGGTTGGGACAGAAATTTTAGCAAGGTCTACCGCAAATATTATTTAAGGATTTTTGACCATTCTTTTTTTTCTTTTCAGCTTGATTAGAGGAAGTGCCTTTTATATGATTTGATGGATAGGAGGGTCTTTACTTTAACCCCCCCTCCCTAAATGATGCCAAAATTTGGGAATTTTAGGCAGGCCTACAGTATGGCGCGTCTTATAAGCCACTAAAAAATGAACTTTTAATTTTTTTTCCCAACACCCTTTCAAATGCTTTCTTTTGGTAAGAAAAAACATGTGTAAAAATTTTGGGAAATTTAAATAAAATTTAGGGATTGTTACCGGCAATTAAAATTACCACTATCATGAAAAAAAAATCAAGTTTTTACATTTTAAAGTATAAATTTATTTTTCGCCCAAAGAGTACTAACCCTAATGTACCTGTACACACTAACTGCTTAACTTCTTCAAGTTTGTCCAATAACGAAACAATTTTTCGATTTGAGCAACTAATTTAATTTCGTTGGTATTCATACTTTAGCCCACACCTTCATGACATGTATACCTGTTGAATGACAAGCATTTTTGTTTCAAAATCTGCTTGAAAAGGAAAAGTAGAGACATGGTTTTTCTTTTGGATGGAAGTTTTGTATAATTTAGTGAGGATGATATTTGGCATATAAGGCATACCATTGTTTATTTTCTTGTATTTGGTTTTGTCATTGAAGACAATAAACTGTTCCCATGACGAAATTGGGGATTTAGAAAACTTGTTGATAATTTAAACTAATCTCACAAATAGTGAAAAAGATAAAAAATACATCAGTATGACACCAGTTTCAATAAACAACATCTGATTAAAATCCACATGCAGCTGCATCAGAAGAATCATAAACAATGAAATGGTTGCATTTACAGAATTACAAAAACAATGTTGGCAATTATAATTAAATAGAAGAAAAAATTAAAGTAACGATTGTTAAAGCTCATCAATTAAAGAAATATTTTCAAAACATCAACTTTGGAACGTTTTTAAATTTTAGTTCTTTAGTTAAAATTGATATTTTACTACTAAATTGATATGAGTTACTTGAACTAAAATCCATATAAGCTACTTGTAGCATCTATAATAATAAAAACTTTTATATTTCAAACTTAGAGCGAAAGTTGTTATAAAACGAATTTTTTATATATTTATTCGTATGTAAAGCTGGTAATCTTTAATTTCGCATATAAAGCAAGTATTTTGTTTCTATGTTTTACTTGCTTTTGATTATTACATATTTTTTAGTACATAATTGCATGTTTTTGTGCTCAAGTTATAGCAGGTATATATTTTTTACTATCAAAATTTTTTCTAAGTGTGGTAAGGAGGATTTCTACTTAAAGGTGACGAAAAGTATTTGAATAGCAAACCTAAATCTCTCTACAATATTTAAGCATGTATGGGATTCTAATGGAGTTGTCTTGTCTGCCATTTTTCGCTTAAAGCGGCGATAGGGTTATTCCCCATGCTAAAATATCCATCTACCATATCTTACTCATTTAGAACATAACAAACGCAAAAAAGAAAAAATTGATACCTCCAAAAAAAAAAAAAAAAAAAAAAAAAAAAAAAAACTAGACGTTGTTAAAAAAATCCGCCAAGAATCTAATGTTTGCAGCCAAGCGGCCGAATATAATTTCTTTATGTTACTTTTCACAATTAGCTATATTGGAAGGAATCCCCATAGGGAATCAGTACTTGGCAGGGTAGAGTTTTTATAAAATTAACCTCAATTCACCGCAATGGATATAAAGTAGCTCACTCATAGAAAATGGGATTATTTCGAAAAAACTGTAATCTGAAAAGTTCTGATTGCCTATGGGGATTTCTTCCAATAATCCCAATTTAGTTCATTGTGAACAAGTAACCTAAAGAAATTATACGCAGCCGCTTGGCGGTAAACGTTAGATTTTATAGCTTTTCAGGCTGATCATTTTACTTGGCGGATTTTCTTACAACGTCTAGTTTTTTGGGGGGATAAGAACGTTTTGCTTTCCCAACTAGAAACTTGTTTCTTTTTAATGTGAAATTTTGTTTCCACAAATATTAGGGAATATATATTGTCGTATTATGAAGACATAAACCAACAAGCAGAGAACATAGAAAAGAGTGAAGTCAATAATTTCCCCTTTACTATTCCATGCTATTCAATATTGATACCAACCGCAAATACGTTTTTGGTCACGCGTTTCAATATACAGTAATGATATTTTGGGTTTCAAATCTATGAAGTTTTCTTTATTTCACAAATGATGTGGTTTAAAAATGGGTTCTCCCGAAACAGAAAAAATACGTGTCACAGCATTACACCGCTTTAAAGACAAATTCGAAAATAATTAATAGCCGTTTAATAACTTTTCCATGTTCCAGGCTAACCTTCAGATAAATAACAAGTTGAATTTTTTTTATAAATGTATTTAAAAATATATCAAATATCCAAATGTCATTATCATAGTTTGTCACTAGAGCCATATATGCTGTTATAAATGTTAAATAAATTAATAATAAAACTAATTTTACAACAACAATTAATTTAATCCATTTATAATAAAATGTTTTGTGCAATAGAAAATAATTCATTATTTTTCCTAATTAGAAAATTACAAAATGTTTGTATCTGAAAAAAATATAATTGTCCTGGTGAATAGCACTACGCTCAATATTTTATCTACATATGGTAGCAGCGTTAAATTTTATGTGTCTATAACAAGAACTTTTATTTTTTTACCAAACTTTGCCTACAAATAATTATTCTCAATCAGCATCATTTTATTTTTTTGTGGAGTTGTGAAGTTTTTTTACCATGAGAGTTATGTTTAATAATAATCATTTACTTAGTGTCTACAGAAAGTTCCAAGCAAGTAGAAAATTGTTTATATTTCAATATACAGCGTGTCCGCGTATAACCTGGCCGACCTATAATTTCGACACCGTTGGTCCTAGATGCACAGTCCCAATTGAAGAAATGTTTTAAATAGTTAAAATAGTTGTACTGAATAGTTTTTAAGTTAGCAAAGGGGTTGGTATAAAAATTATGGATTGTAAATTTTTATACAGTCTCCAGTTCCCCCAACTCATATTTAGAAAAATGTTGCCCATGAAAAAACATTTGAAATAAAAGAAAGAAACAAATTGAAATTTGTTCGACCAATAGCCACGGTGTTATTGGAGTTTAAAGCTTTAACGCTATTTAGGGGGCCCGTACATAAATTGAAATGAGAAAATATCGTCCTATCAGAATGACAACGAGCTTCTAGACTAGGTATGACTATGGCAAACAAGGTGTTGTTCATCGCCTAAAACATAATTTTTGACAAGAAACTTCTTTGGAAAAAAAAAGTTACAAATTGTACAACACATGATAAACAGCTAACAAACTTATAAACAATTTTAATTAAGTAATTTTAAATAATAACATATTCAGAATGCAGCGCTTTTTGTTAACACATACAAAAATAAAAGAAGACAAAAATGAACAAAGTGAAAAGGATAAATAACCACTTTCTTAATTACACATGCTCGAATTGTATTCCTTCGACTAAAATACCTAAGCGCACACGTAATTCAAATTCATCATCAACATTTTTCAGCATTACAGGCCTAATACACCTGGCAGTGGATAAAATTCGATTCTCCAAATCTAATAGACTCGTCGATTCTTTTTCATAGACCTTGCTTTTCAAAAATCCCCAAAGAAAGAAATCTAAAGGATTTAGATCTGGAGATCTAGGAGGCCATTCTACCGGACCTCCAAAGCCTATATTGTTGTCTTGAAACCCACCCCACAAGGCAGCTTCCTGCCTTGTGGGGTGGTGCACCATCCTGTTGAAACCACATCTTTTTAAGGTCTGCTAACACGACATAGTCATCCAGAAAGTCAGATAAAGGTCCCTGTAACAGGTTCGCATACTTTTTACCTGATAATGTATCAGCAAAAAAGAAAGATCATAATAACGCTCCCTTCCATATGCCACACCAAACGTTAACGGACCATCGCACTTGATGCTTATTTGGTCCGATTACGTGGGGATTTTGCAGGGACTAAAATCGTGTGTTTTGCCTATTTACTACCACAGGTCTTGAAAACGTACATTAATCATAAAATAGAATGTTATTCACAAATGAGGAATCCAATTCTAGCTTGTTCATGATGAAATTGCAGAAATCAAACCGTCTATTTTTACCCCCGGGCAAAAACTCTTGTACCAATCACGGGTGATAAGGATAGTTTAAGACTCTCCACACATGGGATCACTTCATTAATGTCCCAGACACTAGACTGACGGAAAGCAAGAGCATAGCCCAAAATTTCTTCGTCAGAGACAACCAATCTTGAATTTCCAGATCGAGGACGTCTTCCTATGCTACTAATTTCTCGCAAACGCTTTACAACACTTAAAATCGTATCTTTGATTAGTGTATTCCATTTGGAAATAATTTAATTGCAAATTGTCCTGCAGCCTCTCACCTATTTCAGTTACACTGGTCGTACAGAAATAACATTTCTGCGTACTGTTCCGCAATGTACATTTTAACAACGAGGATTGACGAAATAGTTAAATACATCTGGTATTGGTATGAGCTACTTTTATTCTGAAGTGAACATACAGTATTGGTTTTCTACCTACCAATCACTAATCTGCCACTAAAATTTGCATAGGAGCCTCCCGCAGTACTACATGTTAATTTACACATAAGAATCGGGAATTTTTTTTCCTTTCTAGAATTTTTTTAAATCACTAACGGAAAAATGTTCTGAGATTTCTAAAATTTTTGGGATAGATGAAAAATTTTAGTACATTTTTAGAAATTTTAGGGAGAAACGAAAATTTAAGGATCAATTATATGAAATTTAGGGCGAAGCGACCCCTGCACAATACAAGAGTGTGAATTTGTTCTGCCTCGATAGATTTAATTTTTGCTTTGATTGTACGTAGTGTAAAGATTTTTGTTAGTTTCAGGAAGTATAACACCTATTATCTTTTTCAAACGAGTTCAGCATCCACAATTCACTACAGATATTGATAGATCGTATTCATACGTTTGATTTCAGAATAATTTTCCGAACGTAATTGCTTTTTCTCTGTATTTCATTTTGTGTACATGCCCTTAAAATATGTTAATCATAACGGATGTAAGTGGTATAAGTCACAAAATTCCATTTTTCATATCTCCATGAATATTGGTCGTACAAATTTCGAATTTTTTTTGTATGAAATGTTTTTTCATGGGCAACATTTTTCTAAGTGTGATTTGGGGAACTGGGGACCATATAAATATTTACAATCCGTAATTTTTATACCAATCCCTTTTTTAACTAAAAAAACTATTCAGTAAAAATATTTTAACGATTTAAATCATTTTTTCATTTGGGACTATGCATCTAGGACCAACAGTGTCAAAGAGATAAAGGTCGACCAGGTTATACGGGGACACGCTGTAAAATACATAATAGAGATACTGTATATACATTTACTTAAAAATTTTAGAGAGCATGTGTCAGCTTCTAATTATGTAAGTTTCATCATATCATTGTTCTGGCAAATAAGGTACACAATAAAGCAAACCAGGATAAAGAGGTTTGTTATTTATTTAAAATATCTATATATATAAAACTGAGTGTCTATACGTCTGGCCCTTATACAAATTCAGAGTTTTGCATCCAAAGGTACGAAATTTGGTGCATAGAAGCTATAGTACACAAAGATTGTAGAGAACAACTTTTAAATTCAATTAAAAGTTGCTTTTATTAAAGTGTAATTACATTAGAAATAAATTATTGGAATGACAACGTTATTTTTTTATTGCATCAGAATAAAACAAAAAATTATGTTAATATGTTCCTCTTATTTGTCTGATTATTTTTATGTATTATAATTGTCTGTCCGATAAGCGGTTCGAATATTGTTGTAATGCTTCGATATATTTCTAATCTTTTTGTGCTATTCTGTTTGTTTCTATGTTTCCATCTGTTCTTATTCTGTTATGTAATTGGAATTGGTCTTTCTGTTTGACAGGGTAAATAAATAAATAAATAAATAAATAAATAAATAAATAAATAAATAAATAAATAAATAAATAAATAAATAAATAAATAAATAAATAAATAAATAAATAAATAAATAAATAAATAAATAAATAAATAAATAAATAAATAAATAAATAAATAAATAAATAAATAAATAAATATTTACTGTCAATCGATACCGTAAACAAGTTTTAAGTATGATAAGTGTGATAGCACGAAATGAAAGCTGAATGTTATTTATAACGGCAGATATTATTGAAATTCAACGAAAACTTCCGAATCCTTTCGACATTTGTTAATTTTTTTTATTCCCATGTAATTGTTCATTCATTTCCTTTAATATTTGACATTTAATATAGGATTAATTCTTTTGATTGTTATTATTTGTATAATGTTTTTGTCCTAAGTTACAAGTTCCACATATTACTTTTATTTAGATTTGAACGCAAATTTTTGTATTATACATGTTTTACTATTTACACCAGACTATTTTAAAATTTTTACCAGAAGCATAGTGCATAGTATTTCATTTACGATTTTAATTCCTTGGTACTTTATTTTGGTTGTGATAATGAAGTTGGTAAGGGGGCATCAGGGTTACTTTTTCTTCTGTGTAATAAAAAAAATTTGAATTAAAAGACTTTTTGATACAGTTGTAGCATAGGATATTTCTCTGTTGCGATTTTTTTTCCTTTTTTTTTTTTTTTTTTTTCCGAATAAATACGGTTTTAGGTTACGGGTTTTATTTTAAGTTATATCAAAATTTAATTTATTATTATTTATATTTTAATTTGATTTTGTTATTATTTATGTTTCAATTGTACTTTAGTTACGATACCATGTTTTTGATTTCGGCGATATTTCGGATTTAAAAATTTTTCGGAAAGGAAAAAGTTGCCAAATGTCCTATACTATACTAGAGGACATGATGAGTTGAGCTCATTCAACGATAGGGGAACCTGTTCCTACAGCGTATTCAGTGAGTTCAACTCACCCTGTCCTCTGGTATACATCGGTTTCACTTTTTCTTAAATATAAGCTTATATGTCTTTCAACGGGTCCCCAGCAGCGCGGGGCCACGCAACTAGTAATTAAAATAGATATAAGTTTAAAAGTATCCAACTGCTATTGTAAATTAATTTGAATTTTTTTTTTAATTTTAATTATCACGTTGACAAGTATTGAATCTTATTATTGACTATGAGCTCATACTTTTGACAATTTAATTTTAATTCCAATTCCATTTTTCAGCCTCATTTCGTTATTTTTTCTGTTTTACAAATGAAGAGTAAATATAAGTTCTATTAAACATAAAATGCTTTTGCAATTAAGTCACCTTATTTCAATTATTGTCACATCATGATCACCAATGTCTTGGTATAGAGAATTTAAAATATTTTCCCCTTCTCACAATCGAAATTTTATTGCGTTGCTGGTATTTTTTTCTCTTATAAATCCTAAATAATTACAAAACATACATAACAAACCTTTATGGTATCCTTTTTTTAAAAAATGCTTTAATGTTTCAATAGTGAAAAGCTGCTTGTTTTGGAAGAATAGTCCGTTTACGAAATTTTCTGATTTTTTAAAATTATTTGGCAGACTACCCCTTAAAATATTATTTTTATACAGAACACACAACTGGATGTAAATAGTTTTATAAAGAATTTCGGAACCGAATACATAGCCACCGTTCGAAGTTTCTTTTCGTACTGTTCTACGTCAAATTATGCATTTTATAAACATTCTTTTAGCTGCTGGTGTTCGGGTGTCCAGGGGAGGAAGGGGGCGGAGGCAAGATTCGGCTTCTGGAGTTGGGGGCATTCGAAGGGGTCGACGCAGCTCTGATGGTGCACCCTGCCACCAAGACGGTCTTCTTTCCAATCTTCATTTCGAACGTCAGGGTGAGTAGAAATTGATTGCTAAGCACTGTATTTCTGCTCAAAGGTAAGGTTTTTTCTAATCATGATATTGCTGAGAATTTTTTTAAATTGTGAAACCATTTTATAATTTTGTAGTGTATCGTTTATTAATAAATTTATACATTAAAAAAAATCGTGCAAATATCTATAAATAATGGTAATAAATTAAGAAATCGCGATCTTAGTAAGTTATTTCTTGTGTATGGCATAGATAGGAAAATAGAATTTTTTAGAATTTTCAGTTGTGAACTTCTGATACCTTGGCACGCTTCCAATGTGTTATTTCAATACATTATATCTTGATAGCAAGCAAATAGAATTTGGAGTAAAAAAGATTGAAATTTCACCCTTCTGAGGTTGACGCTACTCACTCACTGCCAAAAGTTAAGCATGGAGTGTTGAAAATGTTAATTTCCAGAAATCAGTCTGAATTTGAGAAGTTGTAATTTGCTGCAGAGGTAGATGGAAGTATGTTATGTAACCAATCATAGTTTCGTGTCGAGAAATATGTAAAAAGGGCAGTCGTATAAGAAGCCAGCAGTGTGAAAGGTTAGAAGAGTTGCATGTAAGTGCTGATAAAAAAGAGTTTAGAACTTTCGTAAGATTAGTTTTCAAAACAGACGTGTTTATATGGCTTCCAGAAGATGAATGGCAGATAGTGAGCACCGGCGTTCTGTAGGACGCTTTGAAATAGGGCAATTTGGACTGTGTCTGATTGGGGCAACGTTATGTTTACAGATAAGTCCAGATTTGCCTTACAAACAGATGATAAGGTCTGGAGGGAACAAGGCACACGCAATTGGCCCCAAAACATCACCGAACCATTATGCAGTGGAAGCATCATGGTCTGGGCAGGGATGTCAGTGGGATATCGCTCCGACCTGCACATCTTCAGGCGAGGTTTTGTAACGGCTGTACGGTATCGAGATTAAGTCATAGACCGCATTGTGAAATTGTACGTTGCGGCAGTTGGTACTTCTTTCGTTTTAATGGACGATAATGCGCTTCCCTATAGAGCTGCCATTGTTCACAATATCTTACTCAAGCAAGTGACATTCTTTATTTTAAATTGCTGCCTGCCACTTTGGTTTCAAATTTAAGAAAAAATCAATTTTATGAAGGACCTAAGGTCGTATATAAGACAATTGGATGGACTCGATACCACCCTGAATATTTACTGGAAGTTATAAACTCGGTTATTGAACGAAATGTTTCCTTCCCTCACTCACAGGGGAGTAGTGGAGCGGGAACGTGTGGGAACGGCGATCCTTTGCCTTTTTAAAAGGAGGGAAAGGCGTTCCATCACATAATTTTTTATTTTTTTTTTAATTTGTATTTTTTACATTTTTTTTTGCTTAACGTGACACTCAAAAGTCAAGTAAGAAACAAGTTTTTTCGCAAGAACCATATGCTTCTGTTTTTGATCCACAACTTTAGAGCGGAGCAGGTATCTTCAAGTATTTGCAAAACACTTAAAAGAGGCGCTGTAACCGCATATTGCACATGACCGCACATGAATTAAACTCTCTCCCCCCCCCTCTTAAAATGCAAATGTATTAAGTGGTCTTCAATGTTTCAATGCTCCTTCATTAGAAATGAACTGCCTCCATATGTTAACATCTAATTATGTTTCGTCCAATGCCAATTTTCTTTTTCAAAAGGAATGATCTGTATTTGTGGATGAATTCCAGACGTCAAATTTGTGTGACTCGTCATAAATACGAACTAAAACTACCACACACAAGTTCACGCCAACTATATCCAATTTTAAAGCATAAATCTGTTCTTTGCGCCCATTCCTTGAAGAATGTTTCTCCTCCTCTAAATCAACCGAAAGCAAACCGATTTATCAACTAAAGTGACGTAACGTGGGTTTTTTTTTCTGTTTTTTTTAATCATCCACTTAATAATATATTAGTAAAACTCACGCCGTGCCTAAGAAATGAGTACGTACAAGAGAGAAAACAATTGACAATAAAATTTGGGTTTTTTGGACAATCCAAAAAAGCTAAGCAAACCTGCGATTCTGACGGAATAAACTGGTTGGAGCTAAGAATCTAGATGAAAGGTGAGTGAAGAATGTTGATATTTTCTATTAGTTTTCAGGATGTTTTGAGATCACTGAATTGGGCATTTATATTGGCTTGCCAGATATTAGGAAAATCAAACTGATACGTTGTTTCAACATGACAAAATATATTCAAAATAGTATTGCTTCTTTAACTATTACTTACTTTAACTTCATATAGTTGGTTAAATTTTTATAAAAATGGAGAAAGGGCAAAATTCACCTTAAAAAATAAACTGTGTGCCATGTAATAATATGTTATATTTATCATTGTGAGGGAAGCAAAATAGTTTGGAAAAATCAAAGTTCGAACAAAAAGAAAAAAAATCCTTGTAACTTTCTACAAATAATGCTGCCGGCACCCATGCTAATGAATATGTCCATTCCCCAAAAGTGTTATGTAAATATACATCGAGATTGGGCTGTGAAATAGAGGAAAGCAATTGAAATGTATTTAAAAATGCAAAAGTAAACTGCTTTCGATTTTGAGAATGGTAAAGCTTATATTTACAGTTATTTCAGAGTTTATTCCAAAAATATAGCAGCAATTTTTAAAATATATATATATTATATATATTTTCCCTTTAAGTTTTAAAAATGAACACTAAGTACAGAATACAGTGGTGGCGCTAAGGGGAGAAAATTGCCCCAGATCTTTTTTAAACACTTGTGATTTTGATTGCAATAGTGTCATATAAATTTTGCAGTTGCTTTCTCCTCCGTTTCATACTCTCTTTTGATGCTTGTGGTTTTGTAAATGGGTACAATACATCGAAATTGGGCTGTGAAGAAGTAGGAAAGCAGTTCAGATGTACTTTAAAATGCAAAATTAAATTGCTTTTCGGTTTGAGAAAGGGAAAGCTTTTATATTTACAGTTATTTCAGAGTTTATTCCAAAAATGTAGCAGCAATCGTCATTCTACATTTTCATCTCGAGAAAGAGAAAAACCATAAAACTCTCAATCGACATCTACAACATTTGCAATCTTGACGGCACGCTAAAAAGGCTTGGAGCTACGGAATCTGGGAATTTATCCAAACCCATTGGTTGTAAAGCTTCTTCGAAATTCTGGCAGTCAGATAATTATGTATCTAGGCACCGAAAATCTAGATCTGCTGATGACCCATTAGGGTGCATTCTACGTCAAACGTGTCTGAATCGAAACTCGATCTCAAAATTGTTTAAAAAAATCATTTAAATGATCTGTTTAAAATTTGTTGTAGATAATCTGCTTAATCATTGACGTAAAAATTCTGTTTAAAAATTTGTGTCAATAATATGTTTGAAAATGTCTTATAATTTCTTTATATAGTGTCAAATAATCTCTTATAATGGGTTGTGCAAAGCCAATTTTCTCAAAATCCATAAAATTTAATAGTTTAAAAAATTATTTAAATAGCAAAATTTCAAACATACATTTTTTCTTTTTAATTTTTGAGGGTTTCATTATCTGTTTTGAGATTATTAAAGTAATATTAATAAAGTTATTTATTCTTAGTTATCATTTTCACTCCCCTCCTATACACATACAGAAGAAAAAAGTATTTGTAACGACGCTACATAGCGTTCCCACACCCTTTTATTTCTCACTACACCACTGGCAGGGGTGTAGTGGAGCGGGAACGCGTGGGAACGGCGATCCTTTAGCTTTCTAGAAGGCGGAACGGCGTTCCCTCATCTAATTTTTTTTTAATTTGTATATATTTTTGCACTTTATGTGATACTTCGCAAAGCCAAGTAAGCAAACGAAAAAGTCATTTCGTGAGAACTTTGCTTTCATCTGCGATCCACAACTTCATGGCTGAGCGGGCAGAATCTAGTTTTTGTAAAACACTTGAAAGAGGCGCAGCAACCCACACATGGCCATTTCTCCTTCATTAGAAATGAACTGACATATATGTTTACATCTAGCTATGATTCATTTAATGGCAATTATCCTCTTCAACGTATGATCTGTATTTGTGGATGAATTACAGAGGCCAAATTTGTATGGTTCGTCATATATATAGGCTAAAATTTCCATACACAAATTCACACCAACTATCTACATTTTTAAAGAACAAAACTGTGGCCTAGCACATACAGTTCTTTGCGCCCTTTCCTTGAAGAATATTTCCCCTCCTCTAATTTTAACGGGAACTCTAACCGATTTATCAACAAAATGTTATGTAACGTTTTATATATATATATATATATATATATATATATATATATATATATATATATATATATATATATATATATATATATATATATATATCACCAATTTAATAAATTATTTGTAAATCTCTCACAGTACCTAAGAAATGAATTCGTTCAAGAGAGAAATACTAGGACAATAAAAGATGTTTTTTTTTTTTCTTTCTTATTTTTACAATCCAAAAAAGTTCAGTAAACCTGCGATTCTGACGGAATAAACTGGTTGGTGCTAAAAATCCAAAATAGGTAAGAGAAGAAAGATATTTGGTATTAGCTTTTAAGGTGTTTTGAGATTACGGAATTATGCATTTATATTTTGTCAGATATTGGGAAATATTTATTTTATTGTCAGATATTGGGAAAATCGAACATATAATTTGTTTGAAAATGAAAAAATTTGTTCAAAACAATATTGATTTTTAAAACCATTATATTAACTTCGCTTTTGTATGTTTGCTTGTGAGTTTGAATATGTTTAGTTCCACTTATAATATGTTGATTGAAAGTACAGAAAAGAGATTGGCTTCAGGCGCTCCTCTACGTTGTTTCGAACTGAACAGTTGTTAACTTTGTTTCAGTTTAACTTGTCAGTACTAATAAAGCTCTATTAGTCGAATTGCAACCCTTCACAATCCAGGGTTGCGAAGGGGAACCAAGGCTTGCTCTAAGAGCAGAGGACTACTATAAAAAAGTAATGGGTAGCAAAAATCATTTATTTTAATAACATGTATTTTATTAAATTCTTATGAAATTAATTTTATTGCAATTTTTATATTTTATAAAAAAAAAATTGTATCTCCGAAGGTTCCTTAATAAAACCTGACGTAAAATAATGTTATTTAGTGCAGAAAACGCTACGATTTTAATAATTTGCACCCTTACCATTTTTGGAGGGTTTTCTAGATCCATTTTTATTGTAAGAGGCGCCAAAACTCATTCCTGCAGACATAGCATTTTACTCTTAGGCCGGTCCTGTATATTTGATTTTCCTTAATATAAAACTGCTAATGGTTTTGTAAATGGGTACAATACATCGAAATTGGGCTGTGAAGAAGTAGGAAAGCAGTTCAGATGTACTTTAAAATGCAAAATTAAATTGCTTTTCGGTTTGAGAAAGGGAAAGCTTTTATATTTACAGTTATTTCAGAGTTTATTCCAAAAATGTAGCAACAGTTCCCAAAAAAAAATCTTCTTCCCCCGAGTTCTTCAGGAAAAAAAAAGAGGAAAAAAAAAAAAAAACATCAACACTAAATACAGTGGCTGCAATAAGGGTTTGGAAATTTCCCCGATCCATTTTGAAATCTAGTGATTTTGATGACAATATCATATATATTATGTAGTTCCCTTTTTCCTCCGATTCATACTCACTTTTGACTTTTATTGTCACCTAATCGTCAATACTGTCAAAATGACAAAATCGAATTGTAAAAGATTAAAAAAAAAAAAAAAAAAAAAAATAGGAATTTCCCAAGCAAATCTATACGTCTGGCAAGTAATGAGTCTACATTGAAATATCCCGCTTAAAATTAGAGATGCTTGAGATGGTACACAAATTAATATTCTATCAAGAAATTTTATACGACTGATGGATTTTAATTTTCCAATTATTTTATTATTGGAAGAAATTTGGAAAAGAAAAGGAAGGGTCTATCAAATAAGAGGAACTTCTCTACATTTTCTTTTTAAGAAGAAGAAAAGCCATAAAACTCTCAATTGACATCTGCAACAATCGCAATCTTTTTAATTCATTTTGAAAACAGATTTCGAAGATCTACAAAATCTTGGAATTTATCCGAAAACATTGCTTATGAAGCATCTCTGACATTTGGGAAAATTGTTGTAAAAAATTTGTTTATAAATTTGTGTCAATAATATGTTTGAAAATGTCTTATAATCCATTTATAAAGGGTTAAACTATCTTTTAAAATGGGTTGTGCAAAGCAAATTGTTTAAAAATCCACATAACTTAATAGTTTTAAAAATTTGAATAAAAGAATAAGCCGAAACACAATTTTTTTTTTAATTTTTGACGTGCTCATTAGCTATTTTGAGATTATTAAAGTTATATTAATAAAACCATTTAAAATTGTCATTTTCACTCTCCCACACACACAGAAAAAAATACGTTTGTAACGACTCGGCATAGCGTTCCCACACCTTTTTGTTTTACACTACACCACTGCAGAGGACCATTGAAAGCATATTTCAACTCGTTTCCCTGTCACACACAATCTGTAGAACTCTGTGTTTAAACTTGCAACAGAGGCATCACAAAAAGTGGGCGATGCTGAAGCCAAAGACAGCTTTAGGACAACCCTATTTTTTTTAAATATCCATAATGCCCGACTTTTCTACAAAAGTTTCCTTCAAAGTTCATCACTGAGAAGCAAAGTCCAAGAAAAATGTGTACCAAATGAATAATGGCCTGTTTTTTGTTATTTTTTAATTTAAGAAATAACGTAAGTAACCATTTTACAAAAAAAAAAAAAAAAAAAAATCATCATTATTTTTAAAAAAAATATTTACTTTTGAGTATTTTTAATTATTAATATATGTTTTAAAAATTGCAAAGAATAGTGGTTTCCTGTGCTATACCACCCTTTCACTACCTATTGCAATTGCCTTTCAAATATATAACGCTTAGAAATTTTTTTAAATTTGGAAAAAATAGTTATTTTTTGTACTTTTTCATAATTTTGAGGTGAATGCGTGAACAGAAGATATATATATATATATATATATATATATATATATTTTTCAAATGATTTTTTACAGTTTTTCTATAAAAACAACTTTTTTCATTTAAAATAAATTGGTTGTGTTTCAAAAATATTTTTTTAATCACTCTATTACAAAGTTTGGTATGCCATGCTCATGTTAAGTGTGTTGCCAATACTTGAAATTGACTGTTTATCTATATAGTTGTAGATCAAGAATTAAAAAAAAAAAATTAAAATTAAAAAAAAAAAAAAAAAAAAAAATAGCACTCATGCATGAAGCTTTGCATTTCTATACTTGACTTTAGGTTTATAGTCAAATAAAGGAAAAATATCTAAATTGAAAAAGTTTTTAGGAGAGGGAGAGCCATTGCCTGTTCTAAAAAATTATGTAGACCTCCACAACATCCCTAGGTTTGCTCACTTTGTGGTTCCTTCCCCGATGCCATCTATTATCTACCCTGCAGACATTACTTTTAATTAGTAGTTTTGGGATTACTAAGTATAATTAGATATAAAACTGCTTAATGAAAAGTTATTTTCTTTCAGTACAGCGTGTTGTTCAAGGGAAAGGAGGCTCATGCGGCTGGATGCCCATGGGAAGGACTGAATGCTCTGGACGCTGCGGTCTCCTGCTACCAGGGAATAGCAATGCTCAGACAGCACGTCAAACCCACCACCAGGATACAGGGTGAGTTGAGGAGACACGATATTGCAAACTTCTTAGAAACTATCTTTTTTGAAGTTCGCCCTCTCGTGGGACGAAAAACAGAATCGATAAGTGCGATGAATGTCAGAAATTACATTACTTTTCCTGAAATGTAGTTAAGAGGAAAATTGAATTCTTTTAGTTGAAGAATCCACCGATTACTACATCATGAGCTACTTGTGAGCCTGATGCCACTCCTTCAATATAATTTCGAAATTTAGTTAACGCCCACACAACGGCAAGAGCTTCACACTCTGTGGTGGAATAGTTTCTTTCAGCTAAGCTAAAGTCGGTTTGCATACGCAATATGAAGTTCCTTTTCTTCCACCCGATAATATAACCCAAGAACATCGACTCTGGTTCCATTATAAGGAAATATTCTCTTCAATAATCAATGAAATTTGCTCTACAAGAATAGTCTGTTAATACATTTTGTCATTTGTAGAATTTCGTTTTCTTCCATTTCCGTGTTTTCTAGCTTTCCTGTGAAACGTATTTTTAAGAATAATTTTCGAAGTGAATGTGTGAAGAACTGCTGAAGCAATAACTGAGCCAGCCCTTTCTGATACTTCATATCTATTAAACACGTTCTTGAAGAATGTGTCTAGAATACATCGTCATTGTCCAAATGACTAGATTCATATAAAGTTGACACATTATAGGCTTTTCTAAGTTTTCTTTTTGAAGCTGAAACTGTGATTTTTATTTCAGTATTTCCCTTTTGAAAGCGTTCATTATTTTATTCATTGTAACAATATCTACAGCATCGATCACCATTTTGGTCGATTAGGAATCTTTATTCTCTGACAAGTACATTTTGGTGTCTGGGGCAAATGCACTCATAAATTTTCATACACTTTCAAATAAAACAACGAATATTTCCACTTTGAAAGGGTTCGATCCATGATAAAAAAAAAAAAAAAAATTATACAAATCAGCGCAACACTACCTCAAGTTGTTGCAGACGGAACTGGACTGGAAACGTAGGCGGGACGCACGCATGCGTTGATGTTCCTTGTCTCTCTACATCTCATCCCTCCACCCCTGCACTTGCAATCATGATACATTGTCTGTAAATGTATGAAGAAAGTAATTTTTATTGGTTGGAACCGTAGCTAAAACTTTCCTCGAAAAAAAATCGAAAAATTGGGAAAATATCGAAAAATCGATATCAATAACAATCCGGTGGCAGTTAGACTTATTAAAATGTAATCGAATTTCACATTGGTTATTTTCAGACAATTTAGCATCTTTTTATTGCTGTACCCTTTAAAAAAAAAGGAAAAAAAAGTGGTTTTTTATTTAGACCCACACTAGTTATCATGCTAACTTTTTGATTAGCGCTCCTAGCGGCGATTTAAATAAGTTCCAAAAGATAAGAAAAACTAACAGCAATCTGCCGGAATGTCCAATTAGGAAAATGTTAGCAACATGAAATAAACCAATGACTATTTTTGTAAAATGTGTGTGTGTGTCAGTTGAAGGAACTTGGCTATCGACGGACCATCTGATCTTTCACCAGAAATTTGTTCTCTATCAAAATGAAGGGTTCAAAAATGCAGAAAGAGTTCAACCAAGAAGAACTGACGGGCTTTTTAACCTTTTAACTGTTCAGTTATTTAGATGATTTGGGTACCTAAATTGTTCACTTTTTTTATTGCAAAAAACAAATGTTTAATACAAAATAAAATATACTTAGCAGTTAAAAATTAATATTTTTAATTATATACATAAAAATTTTAAGGTTTTGTGGCGGCTGCCACTCAGCGTGGCAGTGGTAAAGTTCGCATCCAGTGGAGCATTATTTTCTAAAAATTAAAAAAAAAAATCAATTTAATTATTTTCTAAATAAATAAATAAATAAATAAAAATGAATACCTATTAGTAGTTCAGTTTTGTGTGGTATAACTGGAAACACTTTTCCAAGCACAAACCAACTCCGCAATCAGTACACCAGAATCGTGTTTCCTTCCGTATCTTTTTCCCATTTTCATTCTTTTTGGAGCAACAAACTTTGCACTGCCTTGTAGGTTCACGCTTCGCAGGAGTAGGAGGAATATGGGATATAAAGTGTCGTTCAGTAAGACGGGCAGGGTTATCTATTGCAGATGGTCTGCCGATATTCTTTTGTGCAGAAGCTGCATCATCATATTTATTGAAAAGCTCCTCTACAACTTGGATACGAAATTCTAAAAATGTAATTCGTTTCCCAACTACATTTTTATACAGCAAAAATGAGTTCCAGAGCACTTTGTCTAATAAATGTAAAAATATCTTTTTATAGTATTTTTTCTGGCGTTTTCGAATTGTCGGATGAAAAGATATTTCTTGATCACAACGATCTACACCACCCATATAGATTGTAATCAGAAACAATCTTTGGCTTGAGTATGTCTTCATTTTTTTTATTTTTGAGGCTGATCATGGAAGTATCATGAATACTGCTCATCAAACACACATCCTTCTTATCTTTCCACCTTATAGCCGAAATCTTACCTCTTTGAAAAGCTATGAGTTGCCCTTTTTGTAATTTTCTTTTAGCGAATTCTGTAGGTAAATCTCGTCTGTTTATCCTTACTGTGCCATAAATATCTGTTTTTTGGGCTATAAGTAAATCTGCAAGCTCGGGTGACATGTAATAGTTATCTACAGTCACACAATAACCATTTCCAAGAAAGCGATTCATTAGATGCATGACGACTTTTGTGGAAAGTCCATAATTTTTATACAATGCATTGAAGACAGTGCTATTTCCTGTATAGATAACGAAGTCACAAATATACCCTGTTTCAGCCTCACAAAGCATAAAAAATTTGATTCCAAATCGTGCGCGTTTGTTTGGAATATATTGTTTCCAAGATAACCTTCCTTTATAAGGCATCAAGCTTTCATCTACAGAAACATCTCTTTCCGGTATGTAAAAGTTACAAAATTTTTGCCGTAAATTTTCTATCACATTATGCAGCTTCCAAAGTTTTGGATTTGAAAAATCTTCTTTTTTTTTTCAGCTTCATTATTGCAAAAATGTAAATATCGAAAAAGCAAAATAAAACGATTTACTGTCATTACTTTTGAGTAAACTGGAGTGTGCAAAACCCTTCGATGAGACCAGTACATAGCCTGATTTGGTTTCTGGACAATACCTTGAAGAAATATTAGCCCAAAGAATAGCTTCATTTCTCTGTCATTTGTAGGGATCCATTTTTTACTGCGGGAGAATTTTGATATCTTTGCCCGATTTGCTCTTCTTTCTTGTTCTGCATAGTTGTTCGTTTCTTTGACAATTATATCCATTACATTTGAATCCAGAAACATTTCAAATATATCTAAAGGAGTGTAGTTTATATTTACAGAAAAGGTTATACCTGGAGTACCTGTAAAAGGGAACCGAGGAGGCGCTGATTGACCAGAAGCAGTTATTTCACACCAGTCTCTCGCATTTGCTATATTATCATCTCCGCTATCTTCTGATTCACTGCTATATTCAATATCACTTTCCTCAGTTTCACTTCCGTCACTCGTATCGATGCCTTCAAAATCGTCTTCGCTTGATGAATCCAAATCATCTATATAACGTTTACGGGATGCCATTTTGCAACAAAAAAATGCCGCGCACTTTGACTTTGACCTTTGGCCTCTACCCTTTGACCTCTACCCTTTGGCATATAACCTTTGAAACTTGCAGTATAGTGCTGCCATCTATTGCATTGAGCGCAAATAAATTCCTCCCGAGATATATTCGGGTATAACAACACGAAGCAATAAAAAAAAAATTACCCCGAGTAATACTCGGGCGTGACATTTTGGAACACCAGTGCTGTGCCCGAGATTACCTCGGGCAGAACAGTTAAAAGGTTAATAGGAAATATTAATGCTAAGTACAACTTCTCGAGCGTAAAGTTGCTCATTCTAAAAGTGTATTAAAGATCTCGTTTGTTGCCAGACGAGAGTCAAAGAAAAATTCAAACGTGGGAAAATAAGCTGCTCTAAATGACTTCAACAGGACCGATCAGTGCCTGAAAGGCTTGTTAATCCAATACCAAACAATTTTCTTATCACCTCACAGCATCAATAAAGACAAACAACTGGATAGACTGATTCGTTCGCAATGCAAGGGAAAAAACGCGCCAGTGGTTGATGATATTGGGCGGACGATTAACCAATCACAGTTCACTTCTATAGTTGGGTGGGAATGCGAGAAACCTTGTAAAGAGTAAATATTTTTTGCACATTATTAGTAATTAAGGTCTACTATTGACAGTTCTGCTGTGTACAACCCAAGATTTTATTTTCAATCCTCGGCAATCCGTATTTTTTTTTATCCAATGATCTGGCAAGGGTTAAATTTTCCCAGCGTTTAGCAGTCTATAAAGTTGTTGATCTATAACACTATATAATGGAATAACCTAGTGGATACATAGTGGCAAAAATTGATTATGAAATTTCATCTGTGTTGGTGTATATGTTATGTGGGTCAGTATGTCTAGTGTTGGATTGCTACTCTTTTAATTATCGAAACAATCAACAGTCATTATTTTTTATCCTTAAGTTGTTTTTAATTCGGAGATATTGGTGTTAAGCTTGATTTTGTAGAATAAAGTATTATCGGAAAACTGAATGTTCCGACGTGCTCTTATCACAATCTAAGGGCAAGCAAACAATTCACTAGAGTTGGTTACTAACATGGGTTAGGAAGGCGGTAGGGTATTTAGCGTACAAACGTAAATCACATGTATAGAAGGATTAGAACAATTCATTATTTGAATTAAACTGATTAATTTAGAACTTGGGCTTATTTGAAAAGTTTAAATACGAGTAGGAAAGGACACACATGGAGAATGGGAGAAGGACTCGAGTCGGACGAGTTTGCAGCAAAGATGATCCAACATAGTACGTACCATTTTTCTATCTCTCGCTTCAATCACGGCTTATATTTTTTAAAGTAAGCACGCATTTGTTTGCGTATTTTGTATCTATAGTGCTTTATTTCCCGTATATGGATGTTTTTCCCTATGTCTAATATTATGTGAGAGCTGTAATAAATAGTAATTTCTTTATTTGAATCTGAGTTGCTCCTTCTCTCGGTGTTACTTTGCATTTGACTCCAAAATTGATGTGGTGTCAGCACAACGTCTTGTGGTCCGAGGCATCCACTAACGATTACGAAGGCAGCCAACCAAATGCCTAACACTAGGAATCCAAGTAATTGTCTTTTCCTAGCTTTTACTTACACTAATAGTTAAAAATGTGTTTCATCTACACCACACACTACCTTGACAAAAGTACAGGAAAAGATTTTATCATTTATAAATTTGGCGAGATATTCATAATTGAAATTGTGTGTGAAAAAGGGGTCTTCCTGGCCAAAAGTGGCCCCAAAAGTGTTGTTCAGATTATATTGAAATGCTGTTTTTACTAAATTGTAGTGTTCTAAGAATGACGTGTTTGTAGCCATTATCCGGAAGGGGGGCGTTGCAGCCAACGTGATCCCTGCTGAGGCCTCAATGGACGTGTACCTTCGCAGTGGGACGACGGGAGAGCTCACCTTTCTGCAGTCCCGGATCGAGTCCTGTTTCAAGGGGTCCGCGTCGGCCGCGGGGTGCAAAGTGGAGTTTACTTGCGACCAGGCCAACATCTACGAAAATCTCATCACCAACAGGGTGTTGGGAGACGTATTCGCAGAATACGCACGAAAATTCGGTGAGTGGTTAAAACACAAAGATACATTGGTTTAGAGGGGTCTGGAGTTAATGATAAATTATCTTCGTGAAATTCGGTAAAGACCCACTGAAGAATCCATGGAGAAAGTATCGTTGAATATAAATTTAATTTTTAAAAATCTGGAGGTGTGGGATACCTCACGTAATTTAACTACACACTTTCATTTGAATTTTAAAATTAAATTTGCAAGTTTGGCAAAAAATGCGATATTTTTAATTAATACTTTTTACAAATTTCGAATTTTTAATGACAAAGTAGTCGCCGATTTCTTATTTTTCTGAAAAAAAAAAAATGAATCCGAACAGACAACGATAGTGAGAAAGGCAGATTTTAATTTTTCAATTAAATGTAGTGTAGAAACTAGAAGGTACTTTCAGACACGAAATTGTTTGTAGCACTAGCAATCCAATTCGAATCCATTGGATGTTAAGAACACCTGAAATTTAACAGCCAGGAAGAATGTTTTCAAAACCAGTCGGGTGAAGTGCTCGTTTGAATTAAGTGTTGGTCAATTGCTGAAAAAGCTAAATATTTCAATAGCACAAACCTTCTCCACATGAGTAATTTTTGATAAAAATCATTAGATCCATGAACAAGATTTTTATCTTGTTCATGGATCTAAAAGTCTTGTTCATGGATCTAATGATTTTCATAACGAACATTAGGTAGACCATTCTCAAATAGGGGTTTTAAACATCTCACAACTTTTAATTACACTATAATACTGGGGACTACATTTAAATTTGACGTAAAATAGTGTTATTACCATTTTCATATTTTCATTCATTAAAAAAAAATACCCGGCCAGTTAGGCAATATTTTTGGCGACGATTCTTACATGGGTTACAAAAAAAAAAAAAAAAAAAAAAAAAAAAAAAAAAAAAATGCCAAAATAGCAAATTTGGTTTTATATTTTTTGAACAGAGGAGAAGATATAAATGGTAGTTGATAAGCGATGTTCAAGGGAAGTGAACTTTGAGTTAAAGATATTTGTTTTTTAACTCTTTTTCCAATCTTTATAGCATTTTTTAAGGGAAATTCGGAGATAGGCCTGTTTAGAGCATGTGGCGGACATGTTCTGATGTATTCCCACAAAGGCAATAGCAATGGGAAATCTCAATCATCAGCATATGGTGTTTTCTTGAGTTCTTTTCTCAGAAGACATTCCATTCCAGGTCATCCCTACCACCCAACTTGAGATTTTTCCAATCCTATTATAAAAGATCCGTACCCCACGTGGTACCAAACCAACCAATAGTGTACAGCCTTTTCCTCATTCTAAATTGATTCTTGTAAAAGTAACATCTCTGTTTTAGACTCGGCTACGAAAATTCATAAGCACCAGACATGCTTCCTCAGTGCTCCTCCACAAAGTTTCTTAGCACTTGTACTTGATATGATTTAGTTTATTAGTTTTGAAATAGAATGTAGCCAAATAAATAGTGTAATTATGTAATTATATTGTTTTGTTATCAAGATCCATCCCATGATTTAACCAATATTTCATAACAAGAAAACAACCTTCTGATAGTCATTTTATCAGGGATCTTGTTAAGTATCTCTTACATTACCAACACTCAAGACCCCGGCAAGCATCTTAAAAGGCATTAACATATTTTCATGTTTTGCTCATGCCCAATACTGACGAAAACCTTAAAGACAGGTAAAACTTCTTGTGATTCATGCTTGACCCTCGGAGGATGTCTCTCTGTCTATCTAATGGACGCCACTAACCCGTACACCAAATTTGAACATCGTATGTGAATTCGTTCGGGAGTTATACTGATCACGTGCACACACCACTTTTTTGAAGTCAAAATGTTCCAAAATGTGAAGAAAAAAAAATTCGTCCGAAAACAGAACTATTATTTTTAAGAAATGGGCGATCGGAAGTTCTGAAAGGGACTTGAACCAAACAATGTGTTTTAAGAAAATGACATACTTGTAAACAGACTGACTAACTTCAGAATAAATTGTGCCTTCGGGAATTGTATATGCAAGTGAGTAGTGTCAATAAAACGTGACATCAAGGATTTCGTTAAACTTTTTCATTTGTTTACACTATTCGAAATAGAGTACTTGCTTTTAGTTATCTTAATTCCTTTTTTTTTTATCTTATACTCTTCAAATTATCAGTCCCTCTCGATAAAAATCCTGACGACGCCCTTGTTTTATTATTTAAAATTAATCAATTTAAACAACTACTTGTAAATATAAGAGACATTTATCATTATCTTGTGGTCTGAAATTTGTCTATCATTATGTAAATTTATCATTACCTTTGGAATTTATGTTTCAGGCCTCGAAGAAACTTCAGGCGTAGGGCCCGCGGGCTCCACCGACATGGGCAACGTGTCCCACCGCCTCCCCTCCATCCACCCTTTGTATGCCATTCCTGCTACTGGCACCAACCATTCGCGCCCATTCGCTGATGCTGCTGGCAGCCCCGATGCCCAGCCGCCAACACTGGCCGCTGGCAAGGCGTTGGCAATGACGGCAGTGAAACTGATGAGGAGCTCGGACACGATGCAAGACGTGAAAAGACACTTCCAGGAGGCACAGTGAGGTTGATTGGAGATAACCATCTGCATTAGAAATGGAACCTCCGTAAATGATCAAATAATAGCACTCTGTCTTTTTGATGATAGGACTTGAATTTAAAGTATGTTCTTACGATGTGGGGGCGTAACTGCTAAAATTGAATAAAGGCAATGGGGCACCAAAATATGGTGCTCCATAGATTATGAAGTGATAAGGAGCTTTCGGACATAAAAATCCAAGAAGACTTTCATTTTGCAAAGGATGAAAAATGTATTTTATTCGAGTTCATGCTGAAGTCGCTAAGTCGAAGGCACTTCCAATTCAACGAGGAAGTAGAATGTTATGTTATTTTTCTATATTTATGTTAACATATAAGACCGAAATTAGAGAATTTCAATATTATCCGTGTAATGTTGACACATACCAATCATGACGGTGAAATAACGAATATTTGGTTACACTCTTATACATTCAATGGTGTAGAGCTCAGATGAACTCCGTTGGGGATCGAGACGCAGCCCCAGAGATTAACTCTGCTCAAATTAGAGATTCACTACAAATATGATGTCGTCCAGATGCCCGAAATGTGTTGACCGTTGTTAATGATGACATATATTAATTAACAAACGAAATGATACGTTCAAGCAGCTTCATACCCATAATCATTTCGCAATTTGTAAAAGAGAAAGTATCTCATGAAATTTTGGCGATAGATGCAATTGAAACTAGTTCGAGAAATGGAAAGCAATGCTATAATACTGTAATTGCTAAAAGTGTTTTAAGGCTAAATCCAGCTGTAAAAGCAAAGGACTCTTGGGCATTTGAGACAATTTAAGATGTCGCAATAAATAAGATTGTATACCGTTAATCATAAAACTTATATGGAAGTTTTTTATTGGTATAATTTTGTTTTTCTCATTTTGAATACAGTTTTCGTTTTATGTTCAAAAGTTTGTTTGCATGTGTTGTTGTTTAAGCTTTCTACTATTTCGACATTTATCAGAGTATTTTTTAAAAATAAAGTATGAGTTAAAAAGTTGCATCTTTGTCTTAAAGTAACAAAATTCATTCAACAGTAAGGACTCTACCCCTGCTTGTTAACGCTTGCCAAAACCCGATGATAATTCTTATTGATTCGATTCGTGGACTAATCTAGTTTCACTCTCGGGACTGTTTAATTTCTCCCCTTCTTGACGCTGACATCATGAAACATGCTAACTCAAAAAATGTATGTTTTCACTTAAACATGATTCCTTATATTCAGGAATAAAATTTTACAAATGCATTTTAGACACTTGGTGACTATTTCATTGTTATACTTATTAACGCGGTAAAACTTGCAAGTACACTCAGTGGCGAAACTTTCTAAAAACCTGGTCAAAACCTAGTTTGATAGTATATTTTCAACTGTAAGTATTAATGTGATTATTGTTAAAAATGATTAATTTAGTAGAAAAATTCCGATGAAACACATTTAATATATACAAAGCGAAATTTGATTGAATGATTATGCATATGTATTTCAAATAACTCTGTTAGTTCTTTAGGGGTATTTTTCTGCTATTTAACTCTACTTTAGGTGTTTTCGTGAAATATTAGCTATAAGAGAGTCAGAATGAACAAGAAGATTATGGTTCACATCTTCTACATATTGTATTCATGAGAATTTTAAGGAATAGCGTCCCCTGCATGATTTTATGTCCTTGTTGCTTCACTCCTGAGCTTCTTCTAAAAGTAAGTCTAAAGGCACAATAGCCAACTAAAAGGTTCAACAAAGGTGCCGAAGACCTTCCGGTTTGGAGTTATGGATTTTTCCCCTTTTAGTTGTGTTCCGAAAGGAGTGTTAGTGGGAGCAACGTTGGTGGATATCTTCCGGGAAGTTGTGCATGTGAGAATAGCCAACGTTAGTGATTCTACTCGAGTTATTAAGAAATTAGAAGAAATTACCACCTGCACAACTCTTACCAGCATTGAACGAAGATCTACGGAACGTTTAGTTGTACCCGCCGAGGACTTAGTCGAACTGCTTTTCGGGATGCTCGGTTGAAAGGGAAATTGTCGAAAACCTTGTAAGAGAATTTCAAGATGTTTTCTCCGTGTCGTCGAAATATGTCGGAAGAAAGAAACACACACGACATCGAATTGATACTGGAGCCCACCAGCCAATTAAACAACATCCTCGAAGACTTCCATTTGCGAAACAGGAGGAGGTCGGAAAATTGTTAGAAGAGATTGAATAGAATAGGATAATCGAACCCTCCTCAAGTCCAATGGCCTCTCCGATTGTTTCTTGTTCGAAAGAAGGATGGTCCCACAAGATTTTGTGTGGAATACCGAAAGCTATATGAAATTACGAAAAGGTACAGCTTCCCTCTGCCAAGAATTGACGACACATTAGACACTCTATCAGGGAACAAATGGTTTTCAACTTTGAACCTGAAGAGTGGACACTGGCAAGTGGAGATACACCCCGACGATCTTGAAAAGACCGCCTTTACTACCAGACAAGGATTATGGCAGTTTCAAGTTATGCCGTTTGGCTTGTGTAATGCACCGGCTACGTTCGAGCGACTAATGGAGACTGTGCTGAGAGGACTTTCCTACAAGACCTGTCTGGTATATTTGGACGATATCATTATCACCGGGCGGAGTTTTGATCAGCACTTGCAAAACGTAAAGAACGTGTTCTTGTAGCTTAGGGAAGCCCACTTGAAACTTAGCCCATCAAAATGTAAGCTCTTTAGGAGGAAAGTCAGTTATCTCGGACACATCATCTCATCCGATGGAGTGGGCACATATCCAGCCAAGATCCATGCTGTGCAAATTTGGTCTGGGCCGCAAGACGTTCATCAATTGCGAAGCTTCTTAGGCCTGTGCACGTAATACCATAGATTTGTTAAGGGTTTCTCCAAGATCGCCAGACCCCTATATAGACTGACAGAGAGCAAACAGATATTCCTGTGGACTGCCGACTGAGACGACTCCTTCAATCAACTGAAGATAGCTTTAACATCCGCGCCTTATTTTGGCTTTTCCCGATGTTAACAAGGACTTTATTCCGGATACGGATGCCAGTAATGGTGGTGGGCGCCATTCTTTCCCTGTAAATTGAAGGACATGAGAAAGTCATCGTTTATTTTAGTAAGAGCCTGTCAAAATCCGAACGGAACTACTGCATCACGAGAAAGGAGTTACTGGTAATAGTAAAGGCCGTTGAGCACTTTCATCATTACTTTTACAGCCAAAAATTCCTTTCAAGAAGTGATCATGCATCTCTGACTTGGTTGTTGAATTTCAAGAATACAGAGGGGAACAAATAGCAAGGTGGAACTAGCGCCTACAGGAATGCGACATAGATATCTGTCACAGAAAAGGAACGTTCGCAGGGAATGCAGATGCTTTTTCCAGAAGACCATGTCCGGAGAACTGTCAATTTTGTTCCAATGCAGAGTCTAAGTTTGGGACAACCGCATCTGCCGTTCGAAAAATAACTTCCAAATTGTCTACTTCAGACGTGGACCTTTGTAGTGTTCCTTTGTAGTGTAGGTTGTAGTGATCCGATCAAATGTCCGAAAAAGTCAGATCGAAGATCAGGACTTGAAACCTCTAATTGAATTCATGGAAGCAGCTACTGCGAAACCCAGTTGGCAGGAAATTGAACGCTATGGCCCAACAATGAAGAGATATTGGGCTACGTGGGATTCTTTGCACTTGAAAAGTGGAGTACTCTACCGTCGATGGGAGTTCGATGATGGCAGAAGCTTTCGGTGGCAATTAATCCTACCAAGTGCTAGAATTAACAACGTTCTAGAAGAACTTCACAGCAGCTCTACTGGAGGACATTTCGGTGTCATTAAAACGCTTCAGAAAGTCAGGGAAAGGTTCTTCTGGGACAAATCAAAGTTCGACGTGGAGAAGTGGTACAAGTCCTGTGATGCATGCAATTCACGGAAGGGACCCAAGACCCGAACTAGTGGAAAATTGCAACATTACAACGTAGGAGCACCATTCGAAAGAATTGCGTTGGACGTCTTAGGCCCCCTACCTTACACAATTAATGACAACAAATACATCCTAGTTGTCATGGACTACTTTAGTAAGTGGCCAGAAGCATACGCGATTCCGGACCAGGAAGCCACAACCGTAGCAGAAGTCCTCGTACAGAAATGGATCTCCCTATTTGGTGTACCCCTGCTGATACATTCCGACAAGGGGACGAACTTCAACTCTGCTGTCTTCACTGGGCTGTGTGACTTGCTCGACATGGGGAAGACTCGTACAACTCCCCTGCACCCACAATCCGATGGGATGGTCGAACGCTTTAATAGAACGATTTTGAATCATCTCTTCTAGTTTGTTTCCAAGAACCAGCAAGATTGGGATCAGAAACTTCCACTGTTCCTTTTGGCCTACAGAAGTGCGACTCACGAGACCACTTGATACACACCATCTCAAATGATTTTGGGAAGAAAACTTAGACTATCCTGCGACCTCCTCTTTGAACGACCACCAGACACTCCTTCCTCACCTGTCCAGTATCTAGATGATTTCCAGGCACGTTTGGAAGCCGTACATAGGTTCGCCAGAGATAGAATCAACATCATGACGGAGTGCATAAGATCCGATACGATGCCAAGGCCATGGAACTTTCCTCTCAGGAAAGTGACAAGGTATGGTTTTGGAGCCTTAAACGTTGGAAAGGACTCTCCCCTAAGCTCCAGATGAACTGGGAAGGGAAGTATGTGGTTCTTTAGAAGATCAACGACGTCGTGGTAAGGATTCAACGGACACCTTCCTGTAAACCTAGAGTTGTACATTACAATAGGCTAGCCCCATATTATGGTAGTAATGATTGAATGGCCTTTCTTCTTAAGGATTTCACTGCCCGGGACATGCAGTATTTAAGAAGGGGGAAATGTTACACAAATTGTCTGTATATAGTTGTAAATAATGACGTATTATTTTAAAATTCTATTGTAATTTATTTTATATTATTTTATTTACTAACAGCGATAATATAGATAGGAAAAAGGTGGCAACACCTAAAGAAATCGGGAAATTTCGAGATACTTCTTTTTTAGACGAATTGTCTGGATATTTCAAGAAGGTTCTCACCCGCGTCTATTGACAGCAGATCGGGAAAGTTTTCAGTTTAACTTTGGACCTCGATGAAAGATAAACGTTTTGGTTGTGCCTGACCTGAATCATCGCTGAATTCGAAGTTGTTGTTATTGAAGCTTGATAGTGATTACAATGTTCTTCGATTAAATTTTGTGTGCCTTTGAAGAGCGAATAAATAATAGTTTTTATCTATTAAAAACTGTGCCATCATTTCCTCTGTGAAAAATTCCCATTCCACCTTCCATTGTTCGGTTTGGAGACGAAGGATCTGCGTGCATATCGGATAGCAGCCCTTTAAAATGTCACCAAATACAATCATGGAAGGGAAAGTGACATCTTCAAGAGCTGCTATCCGATATGCATCCATATAATTTGTCTCCAAACCGAACAATGGAACTTCTTCTTCCCCTGTTTGAAGCTCGCCTTTCTCGAAATTCAAAGTAATTCCATTTTTCTTTAAAAAGTCTAGCCCGAGAATGCATGGGTCAATAGTTTTTTCAAAGTAAACAGTGTGCGCGTAGGTGTGAAATCCAAAAGAGATATTGACTTTTAATTTTCCATTCACAGAAATTTTGTCAACAGTCAGTCTGTAATGAAACGGAAGGCGTCGTGTAAAGAGGTTGACTGTTCAGGTACCGGCTACATCTGTCCGTACAATGGTTACATTTACCTCTGAGTGAACTATTAGATGACAGGGGGTTCCATCAATTGCTCCCTCATCGAATAAACCCTGGTTTCCTCCTTGAAGGATGAGTTGTGATAAAAGCTGAGTGGGACACCACCTACTCTACGCGGCGACCTCCGCCCCGCGAGATAGACGCTTTCTAGTTTAACTGCTGAGACTCAGAGGTGGCATTATCTCCTGCCTTGTCCAAATCCGGGCAATTACGTCTCAAATGTCCTTCACGGTTGCACAGCCAACTAACAACTCTTGTCTTTCGATCCCTGGTTCCGAAGTTGCTTCTCATTCTTCTCTCGATATTTCCTTCCAGTTCGCGAAGCTTACTTTTGACCAGGTCAGAAGAATCCTCGGCCGATGCCCCACGCACATATCGTCGGTCTTTTCTTGAAGAATTCTGAGCCGCTTACACTATCATAGCATACGCGAGAGCACTCTTGGGATCTTTATATTTTGACATTCTAACGGCTTGGGATATATCAACGGCCTTCAGGCCATTTACAAAATACTCTTGGGATAGGTTAACCCTTACATTCACAGGGAAATCTGAAAAAGCTAGCAGTGACAACCTTTCAATCTCCGAGGCTTCGTAGAGTGACGCAGCGAGGTGAAATGCCTTTGTAGTGTCGTCCCATCCATTTGCAGATGCAATAATTTCAAACTGCGTTTGATAAACGCTCCAAGAAGATTTTCCATCAAAAGTGGCCACTTTGATGTTAGAGCGCTGCGCTACAAAGGGGATGGAAGCGTTATCCCAATTAGTTGACGCAATGGTCACAGCTTCACGAGTTTCCATTTTTCGCAGCCTTTCTTCTATAGCAGCGTTCGCCACTAACTTTTAGAGACGGGCCGCATGACTTATGTAGGAACTTTCCTCGGGCCGCAGATTTATACCGAATACGCCAATAAATATATTGCTTTATTACATATGATCAATGTGAGAAATGTGATAATTACTAAAGATTCAACGGTATAAAACAATTTTGAAAACTAAAACAATAATTTAACTTTTTTACATTAATAAAATAACAATTGATACTTGATTCTTGTTTCAAATAATTTAAAAAATAATTTTCTTTACATCGTAAATCAAAGTTATCAAATAAGTTAATTTTTAGTGAGAATATTACAAAGTGACGACATAAAATCATAATCAATAAAGATATTTGAACCGTGAATCCTAAATCTTCCATTTTAGTCTATGTTAATTGCGAGGCGATGACGGCCGGTCCGCTTTTCACTATCTACTTTGCGTGCGTTTAAAACTAGTCTTCGACGCCATTATTGCACTGGAGTCATTGAGATTGCAATACTTCTTTTCACGTTAAAACAAAAGAGGTATGCATTGAAGCACCCAACTCCTGCCCATCACATTCAGAAAAGCAGAAATCAAATTGTGCCATTCACGAATCGAGGGGGTAGGGTATCATAAGTACAAAACTAAGCAATGCGTCATTGGTAATAATTCAAACAACTTTTCATTTTTTTATTTTTTCTGGCAGTATCAGAAGAAAAAAAAGGATTTTTTAAACTTACTGACGCTGGCCACTTAATGAAAAACGCGGTTTTTAGTATAAACACATAGTATTGCAGTCAAATTAAAATTGTTTCCGCAAATTTAATTTTTGCTCTTCTATACTGCCGGCGGGCCTGAGAAAAAGCTGTCGCGGGCCGGATCCGGCCCGCGGGCCTCCTAGTGGCCGACGCTGTTCTATAGCGTCAATGAATCTGTCTTGCTCTATTTTCAAGGTAGAAACTTTTTCCCACAAGTTGTCCACTTTCTCATTTACTTTTTCTTGCACGATGGAAACCTTTTCTTCAACTTCATTTCTCATTGTCTTAAGCTCTTCTTTGACATCCAAAATATCCGCCTTCACTGATTGAAGAACACTCTCTGTGCACTCTATAAATCCACCAACGGACGCAGAAGTTGATTCGTGTTTGGAAGCTAAGGTTTTAATGTCTAATGATGTTGCTTCCTGTAAAGCTTTAATATCACCAGTAATCACGGCAGAAAATTCAGCATTTGTAGCTTCTTTTCGGGCTTGACAGACGGCAATTGTAGCGGTGGTGGTTCCTTGGCAGACTTTCATTTCGGCTGCTGTGGACTCTTGATCATCTTTTATTGCCTTCATTTCAGCGGTGGTGAACTCTTGTCCGTCTTTTATTGCCTTCATTTCAGCGGTGGTGGAATCTTGGTTGCCTTTTATTCCAGAAATCATTTCCATCAATAGCTTCATTTGGTCTTCCATCATTCCTCTAGAAGTCGGCATTCAAGATGAATAAACCCCACTTCTGACACCACTGTTGTGAATTTTTCACAAAGGAAATGATGGAACAGTTTTTATTAGATAAAAACTATTATTTATTCGCTCTTCAAAGGCACATAAAATTTAATCGAAGAACAGTGCAATCACTATCAAGCTTCAACACAAGCATCAATAACAACAACTTCGAATTCAGCGATAATTCAGGTCAGGCACACTCAAAGCGTTCAGCTTTCATCGAGTTCCAAAGTCAAACTAAAAACTTTCCCGATCTGCGGACTTATATTTATAGACGCGCGTGAGAATCTTCTCGAAATATCCTGCCAATTCGTCGAAAAATGAAACATCTCGAAATTTCTCGATTGCTTTAGGTGTTGCCAAATTTTTCTAACCTCTATTATCGCTGTTTATAAATAAAATAAGATAAAATAAATTACTATAGAATTTTAAAACAGTACGTCCTTATTTACAACTATATACAGAAAATTTGTGTAACAGTATTCTAAAATTTGATATATTTTACGTACATCAGCATTAAGCAATACAAAAATTAAACCTTAATTACTTAATACTGGCTTTTCAAGTTCTTTTAACCCGTTTAAGAAGAAGTCATGTCAAACAGGAACAGGCTCTTTATTCGAAATCCACTCAATTGATAAAAACCAACAAGGCAATGACCAAGTACAAATATCAACTAAACTTAAATAGAACACGTAACATTAAGCATTAACAGAAACGAGTTGAGTTGTACGAGTCTTATTGTACGCAACACTCCCACCTTTGAGTTTCCAAGCTTCTGAAACTCAAAATTACAACCACTAATTAAAGATCTAAGCGTTTAACAGTCCTAATTTCACGTCCAAACCTGGTTCTTTGAGTCAATGGTATTTTAATGTCCTGTTGGATATATTGGTTATGCTTCTAAGGTAGTGTGCACATATCTGGTTCCCCTTGGCTTTTAGGTACCATCTTAGATACCTTCACAGCTTGATCACGGAAAGGTTCGAAATTTTAGTTGATCTCAAGAGAATACAATCGATGTATAGGTCGTAAAAATTCTCCACTCTGCGTTTTAACCTTAACCAGACGAATAACACCATCGTTGCCTGGAAAAACTTCTATGACTTTTCCCAAAGGCCAGCATATCCTTTTAGAGTTCGGACTATGTACAAGTACTATCTCGTCCACCGAAATAGCATGGGTTTTCCTAATCTTCTTAGTGTTTTGTCACAAGTAACCCAAGTACTCAAGTCTGAAACGTTTACGAAGGTTTTCACGGAATTTCATCCGATACACTTGTCTCTTTTGTAGGCTGATAGAGTCCAAATGATCAAGGTCGGGCACACCAGAGTGTTTTTATTCACGCATGAATATTGCAGGTGTCAGTGGTTCAAGATCATTGTCATCTGACACTTAAGTGATGGGTCTAGAATCTATAACATTTTCACATTCACACAGTAATGAATTTACCTCTTCGTATTTTAAGGATGCTCTCCCCAAAACTATTTTCAGTAGATCTTTAACTAAGCCCACGAGACGCTCCCGCCATTTCTCAGAGATCAAAGTTTCGTTTGAACAACCCCCGGAAGGCCGATCTGACGTATTTAAGCGGCCAGGTACATGATTCCACTAGTCAGGCTCAGCTCTTGATCTGATCTCTCGAGCCCGATTCATCACAAATGTTGTCCATGGTTCTTTATTTTCTATCCAGTATAAGCAGTTCATGGAGTCAGTCCAATAGAAGGTGGAAAAATCTCCTATATCTCCAAGATCTAACTCAATGTCTTTGGCTAGCCGCAAACCTATACAGCAAGCAAGTAGTTCCATTCTCGAAATCGTAATGTCTTTTAAAGGAGCTACTCTAGATCTTGCAGCCATTAGATGACACGATACACTGTTCTCGTTTTCGAATCTCAAAAATATGCAAGTGGCGTATGCCTGTTGGCTGGCATCACAAAAGACTTGGAGACTGTATTTGGAACTTGCATCTACTCGTACCCATCTCGGAACTTCTAATCTGTGCAACTTGCTTAACGTTGTTCCCATTTTCGAAATTTAGCCACAATTTCCCTTGGCAGTTCTTCATCCCAGTTGGCTTTGATTTTCCCAAGTCTCCTGAAGTAAAATTTTTGTAATCAATGTTACGGGAGAGGTGAATCCTATGGGGTCGAAGATCTTGTGGTATTCAGACAAAATACGTCTCTTTGTTACACTTTTGGTTTCTGTCCTTAATTCACTTCTGAAATCAATCTTCAAAGTGTCTCTTCGAATATTCCACTTGAGTCCCAAAACAGAAACGTCATCTGAATCAGTGGTAGTTCTTTGGGTCAGGTTATCTTCCTTGCCGGAGCCATCAGTGGAGTTAAACTGCCAGTCTCATAAATCGAATTTTTCTAGGGTCATGATCACTTTAGATTCTTCTATAAATTGTAACAGCTCACCCTTGGTTGAAACACTGGCCACACAATTATCGACATACATCGATCTCTTTATGCGCTGAGCAGTTAACCGATAAGAATCAGGTACTCGATCTAAATGATAAGCCAAAGTTGCTCCCAGTAAGAAGAGACTTGATTTGACGCCGAACACCACTCTGCGATGTCGATAGATCTTCAGACGATTAGGATCTTCTTCTTCCCACCACAGAAATCGCACAAAGTCCCTGTCATGGTCACTCAATTGAATTTGGAGAAAAGCCTTACATATATCCGCAACAACCCCAAATTGGTCGAGACGAAATCGATTCATGATGGATGGTATGAGTTAAACAAGATTGTATCCTGTTGCCAAGCAGTCATTCAAGGAGGGATTATCCTTCATTCTTGCTGATCCATCAAAAACAGGTCGTATTCTTGTGGTAGAATTTTCCTTTACAACAGGTCGATGTGGGAGGTAGTGGCAGTTGGAGTCCTCCAATCATTCTAGAGGAACTTCTTCAATTATACCTTCTGTTTTTCAATCTTCAAAGGCATCTTGATATTTCTGTAAAAGGCCAACTGTCTTGATTCGAGTTACAGATGTTTTTAACCTTTTTTCAGAGAGACTTCTGTTAGATGGTAATGGCGAATGATCTGCCAACTAGGGCAAAGAAACAACGTATAGTCCATCAGATTCTTGTTTAACAGAATTGTCAAAAAAACTCCTGGGTTTGCTGATCTAATTCAGGTTTATTTTGTTTTTCAGCAGGATCTAAAATTCCTAGAGTATCAAGTCTACACAACTCACTGATGCTTGAATTATTGAGAAGAGACAAACCAGGAGTAGCTATCTTTCGTGTCTTCATCACTCAGGGACGACGGGAACGGGGGGCGTAGGGGGCGACTCGCCCCCCCCCCCCCAAAAGTTTTAGAAAGTTGGACAATCGGCAAATTTTCAAAAATTTTATCGAGATTTTTCTTTTTCTAAAGTCGATTCACAATAAAATCGAATTAAATGGGGGGGGGGGGGAATGGAAATATCTGAATGCAGTGTGACCCGAGTTTGACGAATCGACATTTTTACAATAGAAGTCTATTATAGGGGAGTCGGTGTCTTTTTTTTCCGGCTACAATGATGGACTGCGAACGCAAATATTACCATATAAATATTACCATAAGTTTTTAGAAAGGCTGGTAGTCGGCAAATTTCTGAAATTTCATCCCTTCTTTTAAAAATCCCTACTGACGGATGTTTCAAAACATATTGAATGGAAAAAGTACAAATAATTAAACTCATCATCTCGAGCTCATACCTCTGAATAACTATACTTGAAATCTCGATCTGTTAAACGGAACGGAAGCTAGAGGCCCATATATCGGCAAAGTTTCTTTATGACCACCTTGTACTTCATATATTGAAAATGCATTCCCAAAATAATGCATGCCACTTGTAAACTGGAAGGCGATATCGAATTTATTCTAACAAAATAATCTTTGGAAAAGTATTGAAAGGTTTATTATAATACTATATCTAAAATTCTTAATGTTCCCCCGTGCTCAAATAGCTGTGGACCGACATTGTCCAATACAACCAGGTTCAGTGTATTGCAAATTGTGAGTATCCTTTCACTCCTATCCTCGATTTCTGACGCAATTTGGCCTTTGTGTTGCCCTTGCTCCTAATAAATTTGAAAAACAACCAACCAACCTATCCTGGATTTTTAGTCTAAATACCTTTAAAAATATTTCAAATTGGATCAATAAATCTCAAATTAGGATCATAACCATTACATGTGGGTAAGGAAAATGGGGGTGGGTTTTTTGAAATTTCATGTTGACAGTGATGTTTCTCTTGCTTTGAAGATCAAATGTGCAACTTGTTCTTCCTCAAGATCGGATTAACATTGTAGATTTGAATACCTCTCCCCCTCCCCACACCTTTCCCAAAAAACCCCACACGTACTATTCCTTATACAGTTTGGTATGTTGTGCTAAAAATTATGGCATGCTTTTTTATAGAGTATTTTGTCACTAAATTCGAAGTTCATTTAGTTGCAAATAACTTACCTTTTTGCACATAAATATTATAGTTTGGTTTAATGCTAAAGTAATCCATTTTATTTTTAATCCCACTTAGGAAAAAAAAACTAGCATTTTCAAGTATACTTTCCTTCTTGAACAAATGATTATTGTTCAAAAAACGAGTCATATTTGCATAAATTATTGCTGAAAGACCATACAACATCAGTGAAAAACCACAAAAAAATCATTAAATTAAATCCAGCAATTTTGATAAAAATATATACTCGAAGTAACTACTTTTAAGAAGTAGGTTCCTGGATTGAATTATTACAAAAAAATTAAGTTTTACTATTAATACACGTTACAAGAAAAATCAAAATCTTTTCTTTTTTAGTTGTGTGCAACTTGTATGCAATGCAACTTGTATCGAAATGAAGCACTTGTACTTCTCAGTTTACTGAATTGGTTTAAGATTGTGGGGGAAAATTCTATCTGCAAGGTATAAATGTCTCCCTCCCCTGCCCCCAAATAAAAACGCTTCCAAAAATAATCTCCTTTGTTTGGAGAGGAAGGGTTAATTTACTAAAAAGAAATGAAAAATTAAATTAATTTGAAGGAACTTTAACTATAATGTGATGGGAATTTACTTAAAATTTGACATTAAGTACGTATTAATAAAATGCCATAAAATATTAAAAATTGTTTAGACGGTAATTGAAAAATAATTCAAACTAATTTCACATTAAATAAAACAATTCACAATTAAATAAAAAAAAATGCATTAACAATTAGTTTTACATTAATTAATAATTAATTATGCAGGAATTATTCATATATTAATTAAAAATTATTTATACGTTAATTTTACATTAATAAAAATTAGTTAACAATTTATTAGCACCTTAATTTATATTTTATACATTTACACCGGACATGCCTTGATTTCAGTCGGCAAAAGGATGTCTACGCCCCCCCCAACCAAAATTCTTAGTGACGGCCCTGTCATCACTTAGCTTTCCCATAAGAGTCCAGCCGATTAAAGTTTTCATGGCTGTCAATCCAAGATTCACGATCTCTCCAGTAAAAAGTTTACCTGCAATATCAGCACCGATTAACAAATGCACAGATTGATTCGAATCTTTGGAATAAACTTCTTGATCACTCAAAAATATTCAATTCTCTTGAATTTCCTTTCTCCAAAATCCTTCTGTTGTTAGCGGAAGATCGGTACATATTTTATCTTGGTCGAGGGCATCGAAAGTACAATGATAATCTTTTTTATAATTACTCACGTAAACCTTGTACAGACAATGTTTCTGATATTTTTCCACACCTCCTAAGAGGTTGTGCACCATCTCTTGATTTCCAATGGATTGATAGCTTATCTTACAAACAGCTTCTTTACTAATGTATGACTTTTGGCTACCTGTATCGATCAAAGCTCTCACGGTAAGTTCTTTATCGCCTCCACGAAGAACGACCCCAAAGTCTGTAGCAGAACGTTTTGTGAGCAGGTTGGATTAACCTTTAACTGCTGTGGTTGGGTGGTTCTGAGGTTTTTGGCGCAAGGGCTACACATGGTCCATACTGCGCCAAACAAATTGGTGAATATCAATTTAAAGTTTAAGAAACATAGAACCAGAAAAATTAATATAAATGTCAAAGATGCGATATTTTAGGGGGTGGAAGCATTCCACAAAAAATGACTCGCGGTCTGTCAGACCGCTTACAGCAGTTAAAGGTTAATCAAGGAGTGGAATGGCTCAGCAGATTTTCTGTCAGATTCAAATTCCTCTTTACCAGTATCAGATTTCACATTTTTAGTTGGGCACATAACTTGATAATGTCTTTTTTGGCAATAGGAACATTTGACTTTACTTCTGCACTGTCAGCTTCTAATGATCATCAGCTTCATCAATGTCAGGATCACTATCAATTTTGCTGAACTGTCCCCAAAAAGTCAGCCAATCTTGAATTTCACCTCCAAACTTCTTTAATTCCAAAAACGGCAACTTCAATTTTCTTTTTGAATTACTAGTTTCCGAAAAGTTATCAAGAATGTTTTCATCAATAGTTCCGGATTTGGTCTTAAAAAGTAACTTCATCATCTTAAATTTACTTGCATATTCATCAGCTACTTGTACTTCGTCTACCAAATCCTGTTCTTTTATATCAGTAACATTTAAAAGCAAATCTAGTATTTCTTCATTTAACGCTGATAATTCATTATATTTTTCTTCTAGTAATTCCAAATTTGCCAATACATTAAAATCGTCTGCTATTTTGGCTTCATCTCTTGAAGTAGAATTCTTCAACACATTATACAAACGAGTAAAAGCTCCACGAATTACAGTTCGCTTCCGCTTTAAAGAATCCATAATCAACTAAATTTATACTTTAAAACAGGGTCAGCTACTACGCGGCCCATGTTGGATTTTTCTGTGGCCCGCCGGCACCACAGAAGACATACATACAAAAAACAATAAAATTTCTCGATATGGACATTTTTTTTACACAATTGTAATCTATCCGAAATAATGTGCGTTAACTACGTAGAACAGAGTTTTCCACTACGTGTTTGAAAAAACCATATGAAGAAGCTTTCAGCGAGGTGGTTTTCATTAAGAATACATACAGGTATAACTTAACTGAATCTCTCTCATTTGGACAATTTATTAAAATTAACTGCAACAAATACACCCGAAAGACATCGATTCTATAATAAAATAAACTAAACGATTTCGACTGTCATCGTCTCACAAATGATATCGACTAAAACGGCGTAATCTGGAAGTACATTTTAAATACTTTCATTAAAAGTTAGGTCATGTCGCATTGTCACATTACAACAAAGATTCGGGTCTTTTTTAAACTATTATTTACTGATACTGATTTTTTTTTTTATTTATTAAAAAAAAAAAAAAAAAAAAAGGCAACATTAATTGTAATTTTATTAAGATAAACAAATCAAAATTTTCTCCAGTTTTCAGAAATGCTATATATTATTGAATCGATAGTAACTAAATATACATATTTTGATGTATCTGACCCGCGAAAAGCTCCAAAATAAGTCACACGGCCCGCCTTTAAAAGTTTGTGGAGAACGCTGCTTTAAAAGGTAATCCAAATTCTATTTTCACTTGCCTGTTCCAATTCCAGATATCATCTTAACATTTGAAACGATTCCTATCGTGGACGCCACTATTTTACGTACATCAGCATTAAGCAATGCAAAAATTAAACCTCAATTACTTAATACTGGCTTTTCAAGTTCTTTTAACCTGTTTAAAAAGAAGTCATGCCAAACAGGAATAGGCGCAGTCCAGTCTCCGTTTCTAGAGAGGAGTGGGCGAAGTGAAATCTGATATCCAGTTTGGCAGCCCCCTTTTCGGGGCCCCTAGTAGGGAGGTTCGCGTGGGTTTTGTCCGAGATGGACACTGCGTTTTGGAAGACAGCTTCGAATGGAAGCATCATGTGCTCTTCTCTCTGGAAATGGAGATACATAATAATGCAGTGCCAAATTCCAATAAAGTTACAGTCCACTTATGAGAATTTTGTGAGCACGATTATTTCACAAATCGACGGGAAAGAGTAAGAACATTTTGGTCCGTGCTAACCGCGAGAAGAATTGAATGCTGTGTTTCGTAAAATGCTGTTTCTTCGTCGTGTGCTGCAAGAGACGCTATCAAGATAAGTGTGCCTTCTTTCGATTCTCTCTTTGTGTGTGTTTATTTTTCTGAATTAGTTAGAATCCAGAATTAAATGCGTGAGTTTTAATATTTTGGAATTATTTGTTAGATTTATTTGTTAGTTGAAATTGAAATTCTTCTTGGGATAATTCAAAATGTCACTCACGGTATTGTTAGGAAAAAGGAGGGGTTTGAAGGGGTCAATAACAAAGCTTCGGGATAAAATTAAACCCGAACTTTCTAAAAGTGAAGCAATATTCTTCAAAGACAAAGCGTATAGTTATAAATTGGAAGTTAATGAACTTTTTGATCTTATTTTAGAAAAATCAGATGAAAAGGATATAGATTCCATAATTGATGAAAAAGAAACGATTTTGGATAATTTAGATGAAATTATTTTAGCGGTCACTAAAGAAATTGATCGTTTAGAAATAGAAAGCAATAAAACAAGTTCTAATGTTTCACAATCGTCAGTATCTAATCCAGTTGAGGGAATAAAATTACCCAGGATTAATTTACCCACATTTAGTGGAAACTTTAGTGATTGGCTGAGTTTCAGAGATTTGTTTAAAGCTAGTATTCATGAAAATCCAAATTTTTCGGATGCACAAAAGTTGTCGTATTTAAAGCTAAGTTTAAAAAATGAAGCCTTTAGAATAATTCAGGGCATAACGATAAATGACCAAAACTATTTGTTAAGTTGGAATTTATTAAATGAGAGATTCGGACACAAACGTGATCAGGTGTTTGGTCATATAAAGAAATTCATAAATTATCCGGTAATACAAAATGAAACATCGTCTTCGATTTTGAATTTAGTGGATATGGCCGCTGAATGTTTACGGTCTCTAGAAACAATGGAACAGAAGGTTGAGGGATTTTCGGATACTATGTTCGTTTATTTACTGCTACAGAAATTAGATCCTTCCACCAAAATGTGGTGGGAGCGTGAATTGAAAGGGGATGAATTACCCAAACTAAATGATTTATTCGAGTTTTTGGAAAATCATGCGCGTACGTTACACAATTCTAAAAGTGTGACAAACATAAGAAGAAACGTCACTCAAAAGGTATTGGTATCTGGTGTTAAGGATTCTGGTTGTATTTTTTGTAAAAATAGTATGAGTATGCATCCATTATTCCGATGCACGGAATTTAAGAGATTGGCAGTAAATGAGCGAATAGAGTTCGTCCGAAAAAACAAACTTTGTTTTCTGTGTTTGAAGCCTAATTGTAATGTAAGAATGTGCAATGCAAAGTTCACATGTAATATATGCCGGAAGAAACATAATGGATTGATACATATTACACAGGGAGGTACAGTAAGCAATGTTGCTAGAGTATCTGATCAACTTCAAAATTTTGAATCGGGAGAAGCGACTATTGAAATGAATTTAGAACAGGGTCAGTGTTGAATCCCAGGGCAACTGAGTTTCAGTTAAGTAATGGCGCACTTGAATCGCAAGTGTTCGCAAGTAGTTTTGCACCCAATGTGAAAACAGTATTACTTTCTACGGCTATGGTTTTTATTAAAGATCGTACAGGGTCTTCGCATTTAGTTAGAGTACTTTGCGACGGAGGTTCTATGTCAAACTTTGTTTCCTCTGAATGTGCTAATATGCTTGGGTTAAAACGACAAAAAATTAATATTTCGATTTCTTGTTTAAACGAAGTAACAATGACTGTTAAGACAAAACTTGAAGCAGTAATTTCCAATAATAATGGCTACAATAAGTCTTTGGAATTTTTAGTTATTCCTCGGGTGACAGATTTCACACCGCAGAAATATTTTAGTCTTTCGTTCACTGAGTTACCTGAAAATCTTAAATTGGCAGATCCTAATTTTAATCGTCCTGGTAAAATCGATTTATTGTTAGATGCAGAATGCTTTTTCGAAATATTAAGAGCGGGCCAAATTCAGTTACCAAACTCGAAGTTAACTCTTCAAAACTCCGTCTTCGGGTATTTGGCTAGTGGAAGTATAATGAATAACGAAAGCAGTGTTTTTTGTGGTTTTGTGAATGAAGGTGATTTAAATAGGGATTTAAAGCGTTTTTGGGAAATAGAAAATGTTGAGGAAAATGAGTTAACAAAAACTGAGGAGGAATTAATTTGTGACGAACATTTCACTAAAACACACAAAAGAGATTAGTATGGAAGGTATATAGTGCAAATACCATTCAAGAGAGATCCCAATTGTTTAGGGAAATCAAAAGAAAATGCCGTTTGCAGATTAAACTCAATGTGGAGAAGGATGTCACATGATCAGACATTTTTTAGCCTATATCGTGACTTTATTGATGAATATTTAAGTCTAGGCCATATGGAAGAGGTCAAGGAATCACGTGAACCCGAAACTGTTTTTTATTTGCCTCACCATGCAGTTTACCGGCCAGAGAAGGCGAGTACAAAGTTGCGTGTCGTGTTTGACGGTTCATCACCATCGTCCAACGGACTGTCTTTGAACTCTCTGCAGTACAAGGGAGGAGTCGTCCAAGAGGATTTATTTAGTATAATGCTCCGCTTTCGGAAACATAGAGTGGCTTTTATCACCGACGTCAAGAAAATGTACCGGATGATACTCGTCGACCCGTCACAGCGCGATTTGCAACGCATCTTGTGGAAAAAAGGAATCAACGAACCTGTCAAGGCTTACAAGCTCAACAGAGTAACGTATGGATTGACGAGTTCCGCATTCCTTTCTACCAAAACACTGGAGAGAATTGCCATCGACGAGGGAATCGACTTTCCTGCGGCTGCCTCAATCCTGAGAACAGACTTCTACGTCGATGATTGCCTAAGTGGAGGAGATGATGTGGAGTCTGTCAAGGAATTGCAAGAACAGTTGATCAAGTTACTTGCACGAGGAGGAATGGATCTTCACAAATGGTTCTCCAATGAAAGGGACAACCTGATGAACATTTCGGAAAGTGAGACCCATTACACCTTCTCAGCTACAACCGAAATTAAGGCTTTGGGCATTGTATGGCGTCCCGATAAAGACTGTTTTTGCTTCACGGTCAACATCACTCAGCAAGCAGTCAACACGAATCGTAGTGTGCTGTCCAACATTGCACGGTTGTTTGATCCCTTAGGTCTCATCGGCCCCATACTTACAAAAGCCAAGGTGTTAATGCAAAGACTCTGGGAACTTCAGATTGGATGGGATCATCCCCTTCCGGAGAAGGAAAATCGAGAGTGGAAAAAATTCCAGCTTTCTCTAAAGGATGTGAATGACGTGAACGTTCCAAGATTTGTGTTGACTCCCTTTGCGCAAACCATAGAAATACATGGCTTCGCCGACGCGTCCTGCAACGCTTATGCTGCTGCGATATATGTGAGATCACTATCTATTTCAGGTGCTATCTCTGTACAATTGCTGTGCAGCAAATCCAGAGTGGCACCTATCAAGAAAATCACCATCCCCAGGTTGGAGTTGTGTGCCGCTACATTGCTTGCCCAACTAGTGAAAAAGGTTGTGCTCTCCTTAAAGCTAGAATTAGACAAGATACAATTGTGGTCAGATTCCACCATTGTCCTCGCATGGATTCGGAATGAGCCCCACCAGTTAAAAACTTTCGTATCCAACCGAGTGGAAAAAATACAGAGCTTAACAGATAACTGTCAGTGGTCTCATGTTCTTTCAGAAGAAAATCCAGCTGACTTAATTTCTCGCGGCCTGCACCCCCATCAGTTGATCAACAACAGTCTTTGGTTTAATGGACCATCCTTCCTGCAAAACCCGAAAGTGACAACGACTGAAATCAATAGATCTTCTGCTGATAAATACAAATGTGAAATTAAGGTATCCCATACTAATGTTTTAATTTCAGAGACTAAATCTTTATTGACTGAGGACATTATTGATCGTAAAAGTAATTATATGACAATAGTTCGTACCATTGCATTTATCTTTAGATTTTGTTTCAATGTTAAAAACCCACAGGCAAAACAAACAAGTCCTCTTACAACCGAAGAATTAAAATATGCCTCAAATTATTTGTTTTGTGAAGTGCAATCTAGTGAGTTTCATGAGGATATTTTGAGTCTTGAAAGAGTCAAACATGTATCTGGACAAAGTAAATTAAAAAGTCTAGATCCCTTTTTAGATGAAAATGGTTTAATTCGTGTAGGCGGACGCCTAACCAACTCTAATATTAGTTATAATCAGAGGCATCCTGTTGTATTGCCAAGGGGTCATAAAGTTACGAAATTGATATTTGAATATTTTCATATTAAGAATTTACATGTTGGTCCTCAATCATTGCTATATTTTGTTAGACAGCAGTTCTGGCCATTAAATGGTAGAAATTTGGCCAGAACCATTGTTCATGATTGTGTTACTTGCTTTCGAAACAAACCTACTCCTGTTCAGCAATTAATGGGATCCTTACCTACTGAAAGAGTTAATCCCAGTGCAACATTCAATTGCTGTGGTGTAGATTTTTGTGGTCCTTTTCATATACAGTATAAATTACAGAGAAAAGGTACTTATCAAAAAATTTATGTAGCTATTTTTGTATGTCTTGTAACCAAAGCTATACATTTAGAAGTAGTTTCCGATTTAACTTCTGCCGCATTTATTGCCTGTCTAAAAAGATTCTTTGCCAGACGTAGCAAATGTTCAGTTATCTTTAGTGATAATGGTACAAACCTAACAGGCGCCCATGCTGAGATAAAGAGAATGCATGCAATTGTAAGACATCCTAACGAAGAACTAGGTAATTATCTTTCAGGTGAAGAGATAGCTTGGAAATTCATACCTCCTGGTTCGCCTAATTTTGGTGGGCTATGGGAAAGGGGGGTGGCTTCTTTCAAGCAACTTTTGAAACGAACAATTGGCATGACTAAACTCACATATGAAGAGTTTACAACTATTACTACTCAAATTGAAGGGATTCTTAATTCTCGTCCCATTACCCCCATGTCCAACAATGTTGATGATTATGATGCATTGACACCTGGACACTTTCTAGTGGGTCGACCTATAAATGCTCTTCCTGAACCCAATTTGGTTGAAATTCCTGAAAAAAAACTTACTAGATGGCAGAGAACAACTCAGATTGTTCAAATCATCTGGAAACAATGGCAAAAGGATTATTTGAGTAATTTGCAACAGCGAAGTAAATGGATGTTTAGAAAGGATAATGTAAAAAAGGGTACACTTGTTCTTATTAAAGAGGATAATTTACCTCCTTGCAAGTGAGTATTGGGAAGAATTAATCATATTATATTAGGCAAGAGTTGTAGAAATCCAAACTAAGTCAGGTATTCTAAAACGAGCAATTTCTAAAGTATGTGTGTTACCTATGCAAGAGGAAATTAAACAATAACTGTATAATGTATAATATTTGTGCAACTTTTTATAAATTGTGTTTGTTTTCAGTATTGAAACTCCATTTAATGTTAATTAAGTCTGCAGCTAAACTTTAAATTTAATTGGCTTGTATGTTTTTGTCAATTTATATATTTTTGTTTATTATGAAACCTTTGTTGAATGTGTTCATTCAACGGGGGGAGTATGTCCAGTCTCCGTTTCTAGAGAGGAGTGGGCGAAGTGAAATCTGATATCCAGTTTGGCAGCCCCCTTTTCGGGGCCCCTAGTAGGGAGGTTCGCGTGGGTTTTGTCCGAGATGGACACTGCGTTTTGGAAGACAGCTTCGAATGGAAGCATCATGTGCTCTTCTCTCTGGAAATGGAGATACATAATAATGCAGTGCCAAATTCCAATAAAGTTACAGTCCACTTATGAGAACTTTGTGAGCACGATTATTTCACAAATCGACGGGAAAGAGTAAGAACAGGCGCTTTATTCAAAATCCACTCAATTGATAAAAACCAACAAGGCAATGACCAAGTACAAATGTCAACTAAACTTAAATAGAACACGTAGCATTAAACATTAATTGAAACGAGTTGAGTTGTACGAGTCTTATTGTACGCAATAATATCCATGAGATTAGATTTTATAAAAAGTTGTGAACATGGAATACCATTGATAATGCTTCACGAATATAATTGCAGTTTTTATGAAAAATATCTTGAATTTGCTTACATTAATAGGATATTTACTTGCAATTGCCAAAAGTATTATATAAAATCTACAAATTACGTTACGATTTGAACTGTTAGAACTACGAACTAGAACTAGAAATTGATGCAACTAAACTTATTTTTCTATTTGTGTTTATATATTTCCGCTCTTTTTATATGTTCTTGTTCAGAATAAAATGTTTTCCAGCACTGAAAACAGCTCGGTTAATTCTCCGTAACTTCTTAATAGTTTTTATGCATGCCTGTTGTACTAGCAGACTCCTCATCAGTATTGTTGCACAAATTGTCTGTATATATTGTAAATAGTGACGTATTATTTCAAAATTCTATTGTAATTTATTTTTATCTTATTTTATTTATTAATTAATAGCGATTATACAAGTTAGAAAAAGGTGGCAACACCTAAAGTCATCGAGAAGTTTCGAGATATTTCTTTTCTATGAATTGGCTGGAAATTTCGAGAATGTCTCACGCGCTTGTATATAAAAGACTGGAGAACGGGAAAGTTTTCAGATTGACTTCGGATTTCGTTGAAAGCTGATCGCTTTGTTTACCTATTGGAGTGAGCTTGTATAATCGCTGAATTCGAAGTTATTTTTGTTGAAGCTTGTGTTGAAGCTTGAGAGTAATTAAACTGTTGCCTGTGAATAAATTTTGTGAGTTTTCTGAAGAGAGAATAAATATTTTTATACCGTGAAAACTGTACCATCATTGCCTCAGCGGAAAAATTCATAACAGTGGTGTCAGAAGTGGGATTTAGTCATCTTGAATGCCGACAACTAGAGGAATGATGGAAGACCAAATGAAGCAGTTGATGGAAATGATTGCTGGAATGAAGGCCCAACAAGAAACCGCCGCAGCCGAAATGAAAGCTAATCAACAAGCTACCGCAGCCGAAATAAAAGCCGGACAAGAATCCACAATAGCAGCTATAATTGGGATTAAAGAAGAAATGAAATCCGAGCTAACTACAATGGTGGAATCTACGATAATAGAGACTACTACAAGTGTTTTACAATCTGTAAAAGAAGAGGTTCTGAATGAAGTAAGAAAAAAAATCAGTGATAATTTTGAGGCGGTTAATGGGAAAGTTGACTGCTTGGGAGAAAAGGTTTCTACAGTGAAGGAAGATCTTGTGACTGTAAGGAATGAAATCGAAGAAAAAGTTTCCACCATGCAAGAAAAAGTTTCCACCTTAAAGGAAGAGCAAGACAAATTCATTGACGTTGTAGAAGAAAGGCTGCGAAAAATGGAAACGCGTGAAGCTCTGGCCATAGCGTCACTTAATTGGGATAACGCTTCCATCCCCTTTATGGCGCCGCGCTCTAACATCAAAGTGGCCCCTTTTGATGGGAAGTCGTCTTGGCGCGTTTATCAAACGCAATTTGAAATGATTGCTTCTGCGAATGGTTGGGACGATACTTCGAAAGCATTCCATCTCGCAGCATCTCTTCGAGGTGAAGCTGCTGACATTTTACAGACACTACCTGAAGAGAAGCGGGGAGAATTCGTGGCGCTGGCAAGTGCGTTGGAGTTAAGGTTTGGGGAGCAGCATCTAAAGGATTACAGCAGACTGCAATTGAAAGTGAGACAGCAGAAGGCCAATGAAACTCTTCAAGAATTGGCATCGGATATAGAAAGACTGTCGCTCCTCACTTTCCCAGACTGTCCCTCGGACGTACGAGATAACCTGTCTCTTCAGTATTTCGTGGATGCCATCAAAGATCCCGACATACAGCAAGCTACCAGGATGTCAGACAGCAAAGATCTGAAGTCCATCCTCGTCTATGCCATGAGAGTAGAAGCCGCACAGCAAGCTTCTAGAAAAGACCGGCGTTTCGTACGTGGAACATTGGCAGACGATTCTTCTGAACTTTTCACGAAGAAGTTTCAAGAACTGGAAAACAAGATGGAGCGAATTATGAGAAATATTCCTGGCTCAAGGGATCGAAAAACTAGAGTGGTTTGCTGGCTCTGCAACCGGGAAGGACATTTCAGACGTGATTGCCCTGAATTGGACAGGAGAGGGGACAGACCCTCGTCCGAGCCTCAGCAGTTAAACTAAAGAGCGGCTATCTCGCGAGGCGGAGGTCGCCGTGTAGAGCAGGTGGTGCCCCACTCAGCCTCTATCACATCTCATCCCTTCAAGGAGGAAACCATGGTTTATTCGTGGAGGGCAAGATCAATGGAACTCCCTGTCGTCTAATAGTTGACTCAGGGGCAAATGTAACCATCTTACGGACGGATGTAGCCCGGCGCCTGGACAGCCAACGTCTTTACAATGCGCTTCCAGTTTCACTACAGACTGTGACTGGTGACAAAATTTCTGTGCATGGGAAATTAAATGTCAACATCTCTTTTGGATTTCACACCTACACTCACACCGTTTACGTCGCTGAAATTATTGACCCATGTATTCTTGGATTGGACTTTTTAAAGAGAAATGGAATTACTTTGAATTTCGAGAAAGGCGATCTTCAAACGGGGAAAGAAGAAGTTCCATTGTTCGGTTTGGACTCGGAAGAGCCGTGTGCATATCGAATAGTAGCTCTTGAAGACATCACCATCCCCTCCATGACAGATTTGGTTGTAAAAGGTTCAACAGAGCTCCCAAAGGCCTTCCGATTTGGAGTAACGGACTTCCCATCATCGAATAGCGTCCCGAAAGGAGTGGTAGTAGGAGCGACGCTTGTGGATCTCTCTCAAGAGGTGGTGCATGTGAGAATGGCCAACATCGGTGATTCTAAGATAGTTATCAAGAAAGGAGAAGAAATTGCCACTTGCACACCTGTTACAAGCATCGAACGAGGATCGAAGGAGCTTCCGACCGTACCACCCGCGGATTTAGTGGACCAGCTTCTCGAAGACTCTCGGTTGGAAAGAAGGCAAGAGAAGATTGTCGGAAACCTTATAAAAGAATTTCAAGACATTTTCTCCATGTCATCGAAAGATGTAGGAAGAACAGAGCTTACTCAACATCGAATCGATACTGGGACCCATTTACCTATTAAACAACATCCTCGAAGACTTCCTTTCTCAAAACAAGAGGAGGTCGGGAGATTGTTACATGAAATGGAAGATAATAGAGTTATCGAACCAACCTCAAGTCTATGGGCCTCTCCAATCGTACTCGTTCGAAAGAAGGATGGTTCCACCAGGTTTTGTGTGGATTACCGGAAGCTGAACGAAATTACGAAAAAGGACAGCTACCCTCTGCCAAGAATCGATGACACTTTGGACACTCTATCGGGGAACCAGTGGTTTTCGACTTTGGATTTGAAGAGTGGATACTGGCAAGTGGAGATACATCCCGACGATCGTGAGAAGACTGCCTTCACTACCGGCCAAGGATTATGGCAGTTTCAAGTTATGCCGTTTTGCTTGTGTAATGCACCGGCTACGTTCGAGCGACTAATGGAGACTGTGCTTAGAGGACTTTCCTACGAGACCTGTCTGGTATATTTGGACGATATCATTATCACCGGGCGGAGTTTTGATCAACACTTGCAAAATGTGAAGAACGTGTTCTTGAAGCTTAGGGAAGCCCACTTGAAACTTAGCCCATCAAAATGTAAGCTCTTTAGGCGGAAAGTCAGTTATCTCGGACACATCATCTCATCCGATGGAGTAAGCACAGATCCAGCCAAGATCCATGCTGTGCAAATTTGGTCTCGACCGCAAGACGTTCATCAATTGCGAAGCTTCCTAGGCCTGTGCACGTATTACCGTAAATTCGTGAAAGGTTTCTCCAAGATCGCCAGACCCTTGCATCGACTAACAGAGAGCAAGCAGAAGTTCCTATGGACTGCCGACTGTGACGACTCCTTCAATCAACTGAAGAACGCTTTAACATCCGCGCCTGTTTTGGCTTTTCCCGATGTTGACAAGGACTTTATTTTGGATACAGATGCCAGCAATGAGGGAGTGGGTGCCGTTCTTTCCCAGGAAATTGAAGGACAGGAGAAAGTCATCGCTTATTTTAGTAAGAGCCTGTCAAGATCCGAGCGGAACTATTGCGTCACAAGAAAGGACCCATATAGCACACAGACATCCCACGGAAGTCCCATGGCTCTCCCTCATGCTAAAGGCCTTCCTCCCCAGGAGCGCTCAAAATCTTCCCGCCGCCCGCCTAGGGAGGACACCAGGAGCGTAAAATGTCCGCTTTTAAGGCTCCCTCATTCTTCCCTAGGAGGTCACCACGGGGAACTGCCAGGGAGCGATATCGGAAGCAGTAGGGAGGTTTCAAGGTCAACCAACCTGCCGTATCGTACAGGGTTATCGTGCATGGATTTTATTTTTTTTCAGTTAAGAAATCTAATTTAATCATTGGGAGTTATATTTGCTTCCTAATACATCTTTATATATCAAAATTACACTAAGAAATTTCACTTCCCGAAAGTTTCTCGGCACATAGATGGCTTTTGAGCCAATTTCTAAATACCCCCATAAAATAATCTAGAAAAATGAAAACAATTATGGAATCTAAATAATTAAAAATTCTTTTCATACTAAATTGAACCAATGTTTGTATTTAAACTCACATCTACTACAGTATTTTTAAGTGTGAAGAAATGCACTTGAATTAATTTCATCTTGAATACATGGCTCCACCCAGAAAAAAAGTTTTATTTGAAAGAATTCAAATCTAAAATTTGTAGGCTAAATAACCTATGAAAAAATTTACAAACAACTTATAAATAAAATTCACTCTTATGAAAAAATTTTCAATAAGTAAAATCTACTTAATTTTTTATCCTTGAATTTTTATGTTAAGCAAATTTCATAAACGATGATATAACAATAAATCAAAGTAGATTTTATTTAAAACTGCATCCACTATTGTATTTAAATATAAGTTTGTAAAATGTATCTTAATTATATGGTTTCACCTGAAAAAAAGTTTTTCTTAGTAAGAATTGAAACACAAAATTTGTTAACTAAATACTCTTGAAAAATCTTGGTAAACAAGTTCACCACCTAAATAAATGAAAATACCTTATGGAAATAGTTTTCAGCTCTTAAACTCAATTCAATGAATATTAAAATAAATAAATTTAATGAAAATCACATCCATTCAGATATTTTAAAAGAAGTGTGAAAATTTATTCAATACATAGTTTTACCTGCAAAAAAATTTCTGTCAACAAATTAAAGCATAACAAAATTTGTAAATAAAAATTATGTTTATTGTGTACAATAAAAATTTCTCTCTTCTGTTACACAGCTACATCTGAATAGATTTTATAAGCTCGCTTGGAGTTTTACAATGGAAATGTCTCAACAACTAAAACAAGAACGTTAAAAAAGGAAGCAAGCTTAAGGACTTATTAGTTATTATTATTCATTAAAGAAATTTTAAATCACTAAATCAATACAAAAAGACAATCTAAAAATGTTCTTGACCCAACCATGGTAGAAAAGCATCTATACTAACATTCAGTAAAAAGTTGGGTGCATATTAGGGTTCGGAGTAATTTCTTATTTTATTTAAATTAGATACCAAAGAATAGTAAAAAATTAATCAAATTGAAACAGAATATACATGATTTTCAAGGTCCCCATTCAACTAATAAGCAATAACAACAGATTATAAATAAAACATGGCAAAATTCTGTCTGGAATGCTTTCAATTTTAGTTTACTTAAAACATACTTCAAATTTTAAATTGAACTAATAAATTACTTATAAAGGAATAAAAAGTATATTATGTAGTCACAAAAGATTTCAATTGGGCAAGTTGAGAATGAAAGAAATTAAAAGGGTAAAATAAATTGCTTGTTTACCTATACTTTTTACCAGGGTTGGAAAAAAACCAAATAAACCATTTTTTAAATTTTTTTTTTTTTTTGGGTTTATACCAGGTTCTTTTTGGTTTGAACCGTTTTAAAAAATATTTTAAAATAAAATTTGAAATTAACTAGAGTAATTACTGTTCAAATAACTATATAATAATATTCCTTTTGAAAGAAAATAAGTCTGAACTAAGTAAATAAACAATTGTTACTTATGTGGACATTCAAATTATAATTTAAATATTTTGAGATACTAGTTTTTAAATTCAATGTATACAGTATAATACAATGGTAATTGTTTACTACATAATACATGGAATGTTGCTCTTAGATTCCTCAGTAATGGTGATAAATTATTCAAAACGATATTTTTAAGATTTAGAAATAAGTTGTTAAAACACAAAATCTTTATTTTAAAAACAAATTTAAAATGCAGACTATAATTTAAGTTAAATAATTTTGAATAATCATAAAACATTAACCTATCTATTACATTAATTTAAAAACTTATTGTTCAATAGTCTTTCAATGCAAGATTTATTTAAAAATAGACTAGATAAAATAGATAGTATTATTCATATAATTTTTCATTTACAAAAACATCACTCAATCATGTTTTAGTACCGAGTGTAGATATTTCATTTAGTGAATTATTTTCTTAAAAAATAGAAAGAAAACTAAATTCTTTTTTCTTTATTTCATTTAAAACAAATTTTGGATTTAATATTTTGAATAAAAAAACAATTTTTTTATATCATTTCCATGCATTCACCATCATTCTCTAACTGTTCTGTAACTTACAACATCAAGTAATTTGATATATCTAATAGTAAATATATAAAAATACAATTTTAAATTATTCTTTAAAAATACCAATTGGTTTTTTTGAGAAAAAAAAACATATTAACCCTGCTTTTTACTTTTTTCAGGATTATGTTTATCATTTCTAACTTACTACAAAAGAAAACAATGAAATCTTCCATTCCGCCAAACTGTTAATTTAATAATTAAAATTCCTGATGGTTGTGGGGTTAGCGCTCTGGTCTCACATGCCACAGGTGCCAGGTTCGGCATGGATGTTCATTGTGGTTCGGAATCCAAGTTAAGTTGTAGGTCCCGGCCTGATTAACCGTTATTGTGCTGTGGGGTTAACGCTCTGGTCTCGCATGCCACAGGTGTCTGGTTTGAATCAACCCGGGTTAGGCACTGATGTTTGTTGTGGTTCGGAATCCATGTTAAGCTGTAAGTCCTGGCCTGATTAGCTGTCATCGAGCATAAAAACAGGTTGTCAACAAATAGTCAGTTGGTTGAAGTTATTGCAGAGGTGGGTGAGCACAAACAGCATCATGTCAGAAGCAGGGACACCTAATTGTTGAGTCCACATATCACAAACTCAAGATCAGAATGTAGAACGAAGATGTGGTGGCGTTACTCCAATGTTGGTGATGTTCACCAGTGGTGGGAAAGATGAGGCTGATGTATCTGGTTCAATCCTTTCCCATCAAAGATTATGTTTTCTCCTTCAAGGTGCAGTTTCAATTTTTTGAGCTCCTTGGTCAAAAGAAAGAAAATTAAACAAAATTGATATTAATCACAAAAACTTAAATTATAATGTAGTTGTGGCAGAACAATAAAATTAGGGATGCACCGAATATTCAGTATTTGGCCATTGAACTGAATATTCAGATTGGCCGAATATCTGAATTTTAGGCAGCCGAATACATTTTTTTCCTTTTTATTGCCAATTAATCATTATCACAGAATACCACTCTATAGAAATATGATTTTATTTTCATTATATAATATTTTTAAAAATGTCAAACCATATAAGGCACATCCACAGCAATTTTACGTTTTTTTTTTTTCTTTCTTTTTTATGAATTTCAGGGAAAGCATTGACCCTTGAATTTTCCTACGGCATAAGATGTGCCTTTTTGAATTGTTTTAAAGATACAAGAACAGTTGTTTTTGTTAGGTAACCTTAAGAAAATTGTCATTCATGAAGGTCCAATCATCTATGTTTTTATAATATAAAATAATCCTATTTTTTATTATAAGTAGTAAATAATACAAGTTTTATATGAAACAATACATCAGATATTCGGGCGGCTGAATATTCAGTATTTGGCTTGTCCATAGATTGAATATTCGTTATTCGGCCAAAATAACTGTTCGGTGCAACCCTAAATAAAATAACGGCAAATTTGTAAAAAAATGATGTACATCATATCAAGGAATATGTAGCATACCAGGGAGAACAAAAACTGAAGTGTATCACAACATTATGCTACTTCTAAATTGATAGGCGTTGTTAAGTTTATAGGGAAACCAATTTGAAATTTTCTTAGGTTGCGTCATTGTTCCACCATAGGGTAAATATAATGAAAATATTAGTTGCTTTAGATTTTTCTGCCACACGTGCAACAAAAGGTTTTTAAATGTTGCACGTGCAACATTTAAAAGAGCAGCCAATAAGAGATACATCCATAATAAAAAAAGGTTACTTAGCAGAACAGACAGTCTGGTTAAACTAAGAAGATCTTAAAAATTAATGTCAGTGTGCGAAGCACTTGACCTCACAAGATGAATTTGTGTAAAGCGGGTATAACAGTCATAATAATAGAACTTCTAACTTCCTATATGGTTGAGAGAAGGCTAATCCATGTACAAAAATACTTTATTTGTAGACTTTGCGTACCATTTATTAACTGTAATAAATAAAATTTTCTCTGAATTTGAAACATTTAATTCTTTTAATACCAGAATTACTCAATGAAATTTAAATTTTTTTTTCTTCAAAATAATATTACTGGAACACATGCAGCATAGACATTAGGCAATCAGAAAAATCGTCGAAAAAAACAATTAAAAAAACCATTCAAATATAAATAATAATAAAATTAAGTTAAAATAAAATCCGTTGCCAGAAAAAACATTTATCAACAATAAAAAAAATACCAAATAAAATCACACCTAAGAAATTTCCTATATTGCATCTGTACCATATTTGCAATTCACATTTGAATAGTTTAATTTCATTTTACTACAGCCGCAATAAAGACACTTGGTTATTTGTAAGGAATTTCAGCGGCTAATTTCTTACTGTAACTTTTCGATATTCTCAGCATTGCCAGAGACCGCATTTATCAATAATAAAAAAAATTAAAAAAGAAAACCCGCAAAAATAAAATCATGCTCAAGAAATGCCAGATATTACATCTGTACCGTGCTTGCAATTCACAGCTGAATAGTTTCATTTCATTTTATTTGATTACAGCCGCAATAAAGACACTTGGTTATTTTAAGGAATTTCAGCGACTAATTTCTTGTTGTAACTCTTAGATATTCTCAGCATTTCTAGAAACCACATTATCAACACAAAAAAAATACAAGCAAATAAAATCACGCTTAAGAAATGTCCAATTTAACATCTGTACCATATTTGCAATTCACAACTGAATAGTTTAATTTTATTTCATTTGACTAAATCCGCAATAAACTTGGCAGTTTATGAGGAATATCGATGGCTAATTTTTTATTGTAACCTTTTGATATTCTCACTTTCATAGCAACAACCAGTTATTGAGTTCAGAACTCGCTGCTTCATTTATTCATTTTCTGTCACGATTGCATTTTTAAATTCCTAAAAAAAGGTTTAAATAACAGGGACGGGGGAAAATCAAGTAATCAGGATATGAGCAAATGAAGTTTCCAAGGCAAAAAAGTAATTATGAAAGAAAAATGAACCATTGAACACGTAATTGTAGAGCCAACACATGGACATTAATAGGCCTCGTGTATAAAAAATAACATTAAATTTGCCTTTTGCATTCTAACTAAACTTAGCTCTACAAAACACTCAAAACAATAGATAGCCTATAGATCACATAATTAGCTAGAAGATTTCGATCTCGTATTCTTCTAGATGCTGAAAATTACGAGACGTATTTGGCTGTGTTAAGCACTTTATAAGTGGCAGAAATAGACAGTCGGTGGTTTCAAAACAAAACAATCACATAATTAGATGGACGTGATAATCCTTACATACCAAAATTACTGTTAAGAATTTTCCTAAAATGAGTTTCATTTATTTGATGAATGAACATTCATAATACATGAAGTAATATTCATAATACTGTCGATAAAAATTAAAACTGGAATACTTACCTACTTAAAAAATACAACAATATAATTAAAGGGTAAGCCTTTTCTGTTCTTTCTCACTCATTTCCTCGCCGTCGGTGCCTATGTTTTTGAATTAAAATAATGACTTACCCTAGCAGCAATTGAGATATATTAAAGGAAGGAAAAATAACATTTACTCACCTAAAAATAATCTGTAAACCAATTCAGAAAAAACATTTTTAAAATTCTGGTTCGCTGGCGAGGTGAAATGGCGAATTGGCAAAGTTGTTGAAAACCATCTGCCAAATTAGGTTGCTATATTTACAACAAACACAGAAAAGAGCGTAGCCGAAATCGCCAAGTTGCTAGTCACATTTGGCATTTTTACGCACACTTGGAGCAGTTAGACAATCTTTTATATTCAAATTTTTTTCATTCTTAAATTTGAAATAAAATGTTTTATCGCAAACACTTTTAAAATGAATATGAACCATTTTCAAAATGAAAATGTTCAAACAAGTATATTTAAGAAATATTTAAAGATATGTAAGCATTACACTCTAGTATTGACAAATTGTTTAATTTTGTCACAGATTTGCCAAATTGTTTATCACAGATTCACCAAGTTTTATCATTTTTTTCATACAAACGGAGTAGTTGTTTACCAATGTGCGTCAATTTCCATCATATAGTCTTAGGTTATTTTGAGTCATAAAAATATCCTAAAATATTCAGTTTAATTGAGCTTAATAAACACAATCATTTCCACAAACAAGGGACAACCCAGGGAGAAATTCGGGATGCTGATCCCAAGGATATGCTTCCCTGGGAGTTCCCTAGGATGAACATCCCTCAAGATATACCTCCCAGGAATCTACTTGGGATGTTACTCCCTAGGACCTCCTTTTGCCTCCCTCCCTAGGACTTCCCCAAAGTGTCATTCGGAGTCCCAGGGAGGAATAGTGACTTCCAAGGGACTTCCTTGGGAGGATGTGTGCTATATGGGGAGTTACTGGCAATAGTAAAAGCCGTTGAACACTTTCATCATTACTTGTACGGCCGAAAATTCCTTTTAAGAACTGATCATGCGTCTCTGACTTGGTTGCTGAATTTCAAGAATACAGAGGGACAAATAGCAAGGTGGATTCAGCGCCTGCAGGAATACGACATGGATATCCATCACAGAAAAGGAACGTTCCATGGGAATGCAGACGCTCTTTCTAGAAGACCATGTCCGGAGAACTGTCGATTTTGTTCCAATGCCGAGTCTAAGTTCGGGGTTAACACATCGGCCGTTCGGAAAATAACTACCAACTCAACTACTTCAGACTTGGACCCTTGGAGTGACCAGAATGTTCGAAAAAGTCAGGTTGAAGATCAGGACTTGAAACCTCTAATTGAATTCATGGAAGCAGCTACCGGAAAACCCAGTTGGCAGGAAATTGCATGCTCTAGCCCAACAATGAAGAGATATTGGGCTATGTGGGACTCTTTGCACTTGAAGAATGGAGTACTCTACCGTCGATGGGAGTCCGATGATGGCAAAAGCTTCCGGTGGCAATTAATCCTTCCAAGTGCTAGAGTTACGAACGTTCTAGAAGAACTTCACAGCAGTTCTACTGGAGGACATTTTGGTGTCACGAAAACTCTTTAGAAAGTCAGGGAGAGATTCTTCTGGGACAAAGCAAAATCCGACGTGGAGAAGTGGTGCAAGTCCTGTGATGCATGCAATTCGCGGAAGGGACCGAAGACCCGAACTCGTGGAAAGTTGCAACGTTACAACGTAGGAGCACCATTCGAAAGAATTGCTTTGGACGTCTTAGGCCCCCTACCTCACACAACTAATGGCAACAAATACATCCTAGTTGTCATGGACTACTTTAGCAAGTGGCCAGAAGCATACGCGATTCCGGACCAGGAAGCCACAACCGTAGCAGAAGTCCTCGTACGGAATTGGATCTCCCGATTTGGCGTACCCCTGCTGATACATTCCGATCAGGGGACGAACTTCAACTCTGCCGTCTTCACTGGGCTGTGTGACTTGCTCGACATGGAAAAGACTCGTACAACTCCCCTGCACCCACAATCCGATGGAATGGTTGAACGATTTAATAGAACGATTCTGAATCATCTCTCCTTGTTTGTTTCCAAGAACCAGCAAGATTGGGATCAGAAACTTCCATTGTTCCTTTTGGCCTACAGAAGTGCTACTCACGAGACCACCGGATATACACCATCTCAAATGATTTTCGGAAGGGACCTTAGACTACCCTGCGACCTCCTCTTTGGACGACCACCGGACACCCCTTCCTCGCCTGTCCAGTATCTAGATGATCTCCAGGCACGTTTAGAAGCCGTACATCGGTTCGCCAGAGAAAGAATCAACATCATGACAGAGCGCATGAAGGTCCGCTACGATGCCAAGGCCACGGAACGTTCATTCCAGGAAGGTGACAAGGTGTGGTTATGGAATCCTAAACGTCGGAAAGGACTCTCCCCTAAGCTCCAGACGAACTGGGAAGGGCCGTATGTGGTCCTTAAGAAGATCAACGACGTCGTGGTAAGGATTCAACGGACACCCTCCTGTAAACCTAGAGTTGTACATAACAATAGACTAGCCCCATATTATAGTAGAAGTGATTGAATTGCCTTTCCTCTTAAGGACGAGCAGTCTTTAAGAAGGGGGAAATGTTGCACAAATTGTCTGTATATATTGTAAATAGTAACGTATTATTTCAAAATTCTATTGTAATTTATTTTTATCTTATTTTATTTATTAATTAATAGCGATTATACAAGTTAGAAAAAGGTGGCAACACCTAAAGTCATCGAGAAGTTTCGAGATATTTCTTTTCTATGAATTGGCTGGAAATTTCGAGAATGTCTCACGCGCTTGTATATAAAAGACTGGAGAACGGGAAAGTTTTCAGATTGACTTCGGATTTCGTTGAAAGCTGATCGCTTTGTTTACCTATTGGAGTGAGCTTGTATAATCGCTGAATTCGAAGTTATTTTTGTTGAAGCTTGTGTTGAAGCTTGAGAGTAATTAAACTGTTGCCTGTGAATAAATTTTGTGAGTTTTCTGAAGAGAGAATAAATATTTTTATACCGTGAAAACTGTACCATCATTGCCTCAGCGGAAAAATTCATAACAGTATGGAGTAACTTCCTTGCCGCATTTCCGTCATTTGTACTTCTAAAAAACAGGCATTGATTTATCCACTAAAAGGTAATTTTTTTCTGAATTCTTGTTGCATGTATATTTCTAGCAGGCATTCAAACAACCGAATAAACGCGTGCAAAAGTGATATCCCAAAATCTAAATATTTTGTATTGCCAATATTTTTGTCAAGCGCAATGATATATAGTAGAGCGGCTAGGCGCCAAAAAATAGCCGAAAACTGCACTTTGTGAAACAATTCTGTAATTTTGCACATCGATAGATAATGTCATTCTAATCATTTTAAGAAGTGGGGCCACTCGGATTTCACTTCCGGTCGAGGCTTTATACCTACTTCTATAAAGTTAGGCATAAAATATGTGGGTTTTTTTCAATAAAAAGCGTAAATTATAGGTTCACGGCCAAAAATATGAACTCTATTAACACGTATAATATGTTAAATAGTTAGGCTTTTATTAGAGAACAAAAAAAAATTAAATTTCAACCGGAAGCTACTAATATTTCGACCGGAAGTGTATCCCTATTCAACTCCAACAACTTGAACTATATATATAAAACATATTCCATTTATAAAAAGGTTAATTCCATATATTATAAAACTCATCAAATAAAAATATTATTATATATTAAATATATACCAAAATTAGAAAGCAAGTTACGCCCGGAAGTTCGTAAAATATCTATATACGTAATAGTAGAGCGGCTTGACGCCAAAAAATAGCCGAAAACTGCCCTTCAAGTCTGTAATTTTGCACCCACTGATAGAATATGCCATTCTGATCTTTTTAAGAAGTGGAGACACTCCACTTCCGGTCGAGTTTTTATACTACTTCAAAGTTAGGCGTAAAATGTTCGTTTTTATCAATAAAAATAAATATATGTGGGGTTGCAGAAAAATCATGAGTTTTATAGACATGCGTAATATGTTAAATTTCTAGGTATAGATTAAAGATTAAAAAAAGTAGTAAAAAATTCAACCGGAAGTGATTGGCATTCGACCGGAAGTATATCTATAACAACTAAAACTGCACCCAACAACTCAAACTTCATCTATGAAACATATGTTATCATTAAAAAGAGAATTTTAGTGATGTTTTATGATAAACTAAAATTAAAAAACGACTTCCGGTCGAAGTTTTAGACTTCTTTAAAGTTAGACTTAAAAATGCACTCTTAAATTATACCACCTTCATATAAACTATAAACGGTCACAATTAAAAACTGTTAAAACTACATGTTATTAGATCAAATTATAAGGATGGATATGCTGGATATAAAATGGACATTTCAACCGGAAGTGACTGAAATTCCGACCTGAAGTTTGCTTTTAAAGAACTAAAATTGCCCATTTACCAATATAATAGCTCGGCTAGAGGGAAAAAACTGCATTTCGGGAAACAAGTCAGTAATTGTGCACATTCACAAAATGTGTAAGTCTGATCATTTTAAGATGTGGAGAAACTCGGATTTAACTTCAGGTCGAGTTTTTATTCTAGTTCAAAGTTAGGCATAAAAGGTTCGTTTATATTCATAAAAATAATTATATGCGGGATCATTGCTAAACCGTGAGCTCTATAGACACGTGTAATATGTTCAATTATTAAATTTGGAGAAAAGATTAAAAAAAAAAAATGATTATTCGGAAGTGAATCGCTTTTCGACCGGAAGTCTATAACAGATTAAACTACATGCATGAAACATATGCTACTAATAAAAATGGAATTTTGGTGTTATTTTATAATGAACTAAAGCTAAAAAGTGACTTCCCGTCGAAGTTTTAGACTTATTTAAAGTTAGACTTAAAAAATGCGCTTCTTTAAATTTTACCACCTTCATAGAAAGGGTCACAATTAAAAATTATTGATATTACATGTTGTTACATCAAATTATAAGGATAGATTGCTGGATGTAAAATGAAAATTTTCAATCTGAAGTGAGTGTCTGCTTATAAGGAACTGATACTGCCCATATACCAATACCCAAATACCAATACATATAAGTATCACAGTAATATTGTCTCAGATTGCCAAATCCGAGTCTAAAATACAATTAAATATCTGAAAATATGAACAATGAAAAAAATAAAATGTTCAACTTTCGTGTCTCCATCCCCCCCCCCCCCAAAAAAAAAAGGAGTGTGCGATGCGCATCCCTTAAAAAATAATCTCCGGTCTTAGTCCATATTTGAGAGGATTGCAACTAGTGAGATTTTTATTTTGGTTATATTTTAATTGTATTGAAAAAAATTCGTACAAGCAAACTTCCGGTCGGAATTCCAGTCATTTCGGATGAAATTTACCATTTTATACTTAACATAATCATCATTCCTTTTCTGGAACATCAAATGAAATCTTCCGGCTATCTGAGACGATATCACCGTGATACATAAAGGTATTGGTTTAAGGGCAGTATCAGTTCCTTATAAGTAGACTTCCGGACGGAATTTCAGTAATTTCCAGTTGGAGTTTTCCATTTCATGTTCAGCATATCTATCCTTATAATTAGATGTAACAACATGAAATATTAAGTGTTTTTAACAGTGACCCTTTATAAGAAGATGGTAAAATATAGGGAAGCACATTTTTAAGTCTTAACTTAAAAAATCTAAAACCTCGACCAGAAGTAACTTTTTAAATTTAGTTTATCATAAAACATCACCAGAATTCCCTTTTTATTGATAGCATATGTTTCGTACACGTAGTTTAAGCTATTAGATGCAGTTTTAGCTGTTAAAGATAGACTTCCGGTCAAAATGCATATCACTTCCGGTTGAACATTTTTTACTGCTTTTTTTTTTTTTAACCTTTTATCTATATTTAACATATTACACAAGTCTATAAAGTTCATGATTTTGGTTATGACCCTACACATCTATTTTTATTGATAAAAACGAATATATTTGCCTAACTTTGAACAAGTATAAAAACTGGACCGAAAGTGAAATCTGAGTGGCTCCACTTCATAAAGTAATTAGAATGATATATTCTATCAATGTTCCAAAATTACAGAGTTGTTTCACGAAATGCAGTTTTTCCTCTAGCCGCTCTACTATAAGAAAAATAAATCGGTGTAAGCTCTGAAATTTGCTTATGCGTTGATTTCCGGTCGGAATTTCAGTCACTTCCGGTTGAAATTTTTCATGTTAAATTTAACATATTCATTCTTACAATTTGATATATAGAACATGAAAGAAGTATATTAGTTTTTAAAAGTGACCCTTTATATGAAGGGGGAGTATTAAAAATGGTCATTATTAAGCCAAACTCTAAAAAAAAGTCAAAAACCTCAACCGGAAGTAATATCCGAGTGGAATATTTCCATTTGGTATGTTATCGAAATCAACCCTTTTATATACAGAATGTGTTTCATGTGTGTATTTCAAGCTGTTGGTGTCGATTAGGGATAGACTTCCGGTCGAAATCTTAACGACTTCCGGTCGAAATCTTAACGACTTCCGGTTGAAATTTAGTTTTAATTTTTTTTAATTCTTTAATGCAAGTCTAACTACTTAACATATTATACGTGTTAATAGAGTTCATATTTGTGACCGTGAACCTACAATTTACGGTTTATATTGAAAATAAGGGCATATTTTAGGCCCAACTTTGAAGTAGTATAAAACCTCGACCGGAAGTGAAATCCGAGTGACCCCACTTCTGAAAATGATTAAAATGACATTATCTATCAATGTGCAAAATTACAGATTTGAAGTGCAGTTTTTTTCCCTCTAGCCGCTCTACTATATAGTCTTAAAATCCTTTGAAGTCAGACCACAAAAATAACAAAGTTGATGATATGTAAGCGTTAGTTATAGCAATAACAGTTTTCCCATCAATCATGCTCAATATCAAATTATGCTTTATGAATAACAGCTTACCACTACAGTTTATTCTAGTGGATGTTAATGTCCCTATATTTGATCATTGATCTTCTTTTATTGTAAATTCTATAGGTTTTTTTTTACAAAATGAAGTTTTAAAGGCCTGTAGCTTCTTGGAGAAGAGACAGTAAGATTTCTCAAAATGATACTTTTGCCTTATTTCTCAACATGGTCTACTACTATTTGTATTGGTACAGTAGATACTAAGAAAATACTTGCATCCTATATTGTTTCATCTTGAAATAATTGTTTACATTCTGCTTGTCCAGACGTCCCATCACAACCTCACTTTGTTACCATGTTAGGAGTTTTGAGTTGCTTATCAGAAAGTGAAGGAATTGCCTCATTTAATATAAGTACGAGCCCTTTTGCTGTGTGATCGAAGCAATTCTTGTAAAAGCATTCATGACTCGCGAACAGATGTATTTTCGTGGCAGCATTGTTTGTATTTTTCCTCCTTGTCAGTCATTGATTTATATGTAGGAAAGAAATTACAATTGATCATTCGCACGCTGTCTCAGTATATTATACTGATATTTTGTAAGTTTAGCCGAAACAACAAGCGCTAATGCCTCGTCTGGTGTACATGAAATATGCGAATTTGAAGAAGATGCAACTCTTTCTGAATCAAGAATATCCTGTACAGTTTTATCAGTTTTTGGCGGTCTATCTGAACTCAGTTTCATTTGAGCAGCAAATAATAGTTCACATGTATCTGTTTTTAAACGTAATTCGTCTGTTTGTGTCTAAGTTTTGATTTGTCACTGCAGTTCGTCGCAATGGCTTTAGTAAGTCTCCACCACCAAGGACATGCATTTGGCCAATTTTAACGAAGAAATTGGTAGAACTATTTAACCAAGATGCAAGGGCGGCACCAGAAGATTTTGACAAGTGTGTGTGTGGGGGGGGGGGGGCAAGTACTACAGAGAGTTCCGGGAATTTTAGATTTATGCTGACCCAAATTTTCAATATAATCATAAATTAAATTTAAATAATTATTGTTAATATTAAAGAAATTTCGATGATTAATTAAATAATTAATTTTAGTAATTAAATTGTTTTAATATTTAATGTACGTAATTATTTAAATATTTATGTATAATAATTAATTTCAGTAATTAAATAGTTATTTCTATTAATTAATTTTTGTAGATAAATTATTTTAATAATTAATTTATTAAATAAATTTTGTTTATCTACTCCTTATACCTCGTTTGAGTGAATTTGGTTTCCAAAACCAACCATAGATAGTTCGTTGCTAAACTAAAACAAAGAAATCTGAATTGCATATTAATGAATGTCCAGGTATATAACTAGTATGTTTATTAGAAAATGACATCAAATATAATAATAATTTAAAAACAAAGTAAAAAGTCTAGTACGATAATATTTATAAAAATTTTAGAACATCTATTTTCTAAACACAGCATAAACTATAAAATTAAATTAATGAAATTTTCATAGGTAAAATATTGAATTTGCTCATTTGTCAATTTCTTTCGGCTGTTGCTGTAGTCATATCTAAAAGAGTTAACTCCACTTTTAAAGAAAATGAGCCCCCCCCCCCCCCTCTTCTTTTGAGTTTTTTGGTGTATTCAAACAAAATGTTAAATTGCCAACAATTGGGCCGGCAATTATAGTAATGGAGATTCATGACTCGAAAATACTCCTACCTTTGAAAAAATTAAGTTTTCAGCAATTGTTTAAATAATGGCCTCAATGGTTTTGATAAAAATCGTTCGTGTAATTCCTTTCCAGTTATTCTCATTTTCCTCGCCACTAAAATCCTTGTAAAAATGCGTTAAAAGAATTGATTCTGATTGCCTCTAAACGGCAGGACTATTCATTTTCATTCTCCCGTTATTATTCCCAACGTCTAGTATTCCGAAGCCGCAAAAGGGCGGAATATAAACAAGCCTTTTGGAAATACAAATTGACCCTCTTCAGTTTTAACAGCCGCCAAGGGAAGGAGGGAAGGGAAGTTGGTCTTTGAATTCATCCAGGTTGTATATAGCCACGGGGTGTTCAATTTGACAGCTCACCCCCCCCCCCCCTCTAGTTCGTTTTTTCGCCCTTAATATATAGTTTACAGAAGGGGAGGGGTTCAAGTAAATTATAAGATAAAAGGTGCCTTGGTGCAGCAAAACTCGTCAGTATTCTAAGCTCAGTAACTTAAAAGGGAAGGAGAGTATGTAATTATTGGAATCGGTGTAAAGCTTTATTTGCTGCGGTGAAGAAACTACCTAACACTGGAATCCTTATTTTCAAAGAAAAGGCGCTTCTCTTCAGGACGTGACGTTATGGTGCTTGGGCATATTTTAAAATGATTGTTAAGAGCGATTCTTCAATCTCCTCCTTCCAAAGAGGCGACACCAACCAAAAATAGTACATATTTGATTACACTGGACCACACAAATTTTTAAAACATTTTTGCTTCCGAAATAAAAAACGATTACTAATTAAATAAATGAGTTGAATGCAAATATTACAAAATAAAAGCTAAATGAGCTTTTTTTTCCTTCTTTTGTGCAATAATGTCCGTATGTAAATATAATGAATACTTTCATCTTCTACAGACTTTCTTTTGGACTGTTGTTTCTGTGATAAATAATTATTTAGTTCTGTTCAACAAAGCACCAACGAAAGATGCTCAGGTATAAAAGATGCTCTTTGAAGTCTGATCTTTCTTCGTTTGGAGTGAATCAATTACTCTGCTATCCCATAGGCAAAGAAAAGAGTAGGGAATTTTGAAAAATGACTTCAAAACGTAGTAGTAGGTGTTCATCTGTACCTCACAATATTTGACGAGAAGATTTTGCGAAAAAAGGATGGAAGTAAGAATATTTATTACTTTTATGGCTAACTTTTTTGTTTTTGAACCAGAAGTTAATTATGTCCGTGATTTTTCAACATCTCTCTTCAAATGTGTTGTTTACAAATAAGAACAGGCAATGATAGCCGAAAATTAGCGTATGTAAATGGCAGCACTACAGTCAATGAGGGTAACTTTGATACACATTTTCTGTATTTTCTCTTGCCCAACTTATGCTTTAATAGTATTTTCATACCTAAAGGCAAAAAATGGAAGAATAAACCTTAAATTATAGCTTAATTTACACAAATTAGTAAATATTGATTACGAAAGCAGCAAATTATAGGAAAATAACTCGGTGCAAAATTAACCTGTCATTCAGAGTAACTTTGAACCACTATCACAAGTTTCATACAATATAATATTTTTTATTCAATCTAGGACATAACACAACTTTGAACTAGTAAAATTAAGTTTTTTAATATTTGAAACATCATCAGCTGCAGTTATCAACACCATAAAATTGGATATTTTAAATAACTCCCCAAAGAATATATTAAGTATTAACAGTGGATGGCGAATCACATATTGCAAAAAAAAAAAAAAAAAAAAAAAAACCTAATTATTATTCTGTTTAAACATACAAATATAGGGGAAAAACAATATTCAGTCCATTGACTTAAATATAAACTCATTTTATCAATTAAAAATTGAAAAGATAAATAGAAAATAATAAAACTGATAGGCCGCCCTTATGCTATTAGTCAAGTACTATAGTGTTTGCAAGTCACAATATAGCACCTATGCAATTATTCTATTCTTAATGCTAGAAATAGCATGACAATATAAAAACAACTCCTCAGTTCAAACTTCATAAAATTTCACTTTGGCATTTTTTAGATTAACAGTTTTGCACCAAACAAAGAATTATTGATCTGGAAAACTTTTCGTGTTCTCTATGGAATAATAATTTCTGGAGATAATTTTTTAAACACGCCTAATTTTTAGAACCACAGATCACCATTGATTTTGGGCCATTTCCAATATGCACCAGACTTCTTCATGAACCACCAAATATCACGTTGTTTTGTAAGTCAATTTGGCCTGGGTACATTTCTCCATCGCATTTAATAATTACAAGGTCGTAAACTTTGCATATACTATAACACAAATCTAAAACACTTGCATGCTCTGTGTATAAAATTCCTGCTTCATTGGTGTGTTCAATAGCCACCACTTGAACAATCTCTGATTTTTCAGCAACATTCTTCACAACAATTTCAGCAGTATAAAACCCCTCTCATGTCCCTATTGTCTAACTTTCATCTCCTCCGAAAATGATAGTGTTGTACATACTCTGTCACCTGCATCGTCTAGTTTAGGTTGGTCAGTTTACACGCTCAACAACCTACAGCTTAACTTGGATTCCGAACTACAACGAATATCCATGCCGAACCCGAATCAGAAAAACGACTGAATGGCCAAATAAATTATGCACTATTTTGCAGATTCATTTTTTAAACTATGGAGCAAAAATCCAATTTCACAATCTTGCCAGCAGTTTGCAGCAGTGGATTGTGAGCAGCTCTTTAAAACCAAATATACTGAAAACTAGGAGGTGGCGCAAGGTTTAAACCCTATGTTACCTCAAAGTTACCCTGAACGACTGTATATCAATAGAAGCACATTGAGCTCAGGAGTCCTCTCAACAATAGAACTCTGATAACAAAAAGCAATTCTTCAATGAAGGGGCTAAGCATGGGGTTACTAGTAATAAATGTTGAGCACTGTGAGTTTCATACATTTCAAACACTCTTTCTGAAATCTAGTTTTATACTTTATTCTAAGACAATTCCGATTTTGATTAATAATTATAAAATAAGCTCGTTTTATTATTAGTTTAGTTACTTATCTCAGTACCGTATCGAAGAAGACTGGCGCCAGATTGCCCTTTCATTTCAATACTAATTCTCCGAGTTGTATCATTCCGCCCTTCACAATGATCTCATCACAATACCAAATGAGACACGCCTCGATATAGAAAGTTCTCTTCACTGGACACTCTTGGAATATTAAGCATACTTTGATGCTGTGCGACAGTGGAATTGGCTGCCACGCGTTATGAATGAACATTTCAGTTGATCTCCGGCGGCATTTCAGACCGGTTCCATGTCACACAAGTCTAAGACAGAAATTTGGACTTTTGTTTTTAGACCAGTTGCATTGTTAAGTCAAACTAGTATCAGTCTATAGATAAAATTGCAAAGTCGAAGGACATGCATATAAAGCGTTGCCTTTATTTTAAAAATTTTTTAATAATTTAAAAGTTAATAATGGTATAGACTTATTTAATTGTACACACAGCTGTTATAAGATGAATTTCATTGCTAACCCAAATTTAAATATTTTTAGCAAATTGGCAAACATAATGTGACTTTTTACCTTAAAATTTTTTAATTTTTACTTGACATATACTTCTTTTCGTTGTATTATGGAAAGTTTCATTCCTATTCAAAGTTTAAATAACTGAAAATGACATAAGTAATTTTTTTTTTTACAAAACGTCTGAGTGATTGAGACAAACTGTTTACCAAGTTAAGATTGCTTTAAAACTTCAATTTCAGGTAAAAAATAAATTTGGGAGAAAAAAATATAAAACAATATATGTTGATAAAAGAAGGGGTAGGGTGAACATAAGCATTATATGGATCAAATTCATCAGATTGCTTATAAACAAAATTGGTTTTTTAATCCCCAGCGAAACTGATTTTAGAAGTTAAAAACTAAAAAATTTTATATGGAAAAATTTAGCTGATCTAAAATCTTACAAAACGAAATGTTCCAATTGATGTATTTAAAAACGTAAAAACCCTTCAAAATGTCACGATTTTAATATTGTTTATAAATTTTACGATTCGTGAAAAATTTGTCTGAAATTTGAGAGAAAAATAACTCGAAAGCTGTATGCTCTATGTTTAATGATTTTTTAATGATTCAATTATTTTGCGAGGTTTGTTGAAGTGTTAACACGATTGCTCAATCAACGATTGGTTTTAAGAAGTTCCAAGTTTTAAAAGTTTACAAGATATTCTTGAAAGCTCTGAGGCTCATTGGAACAAAATGAAGCTGTCTGAGTATATGTGTATTTTACTGGTTGTTTATATTTGTAATTCACGTACCATAGATCTTTTCTCAACTACATATAGTTTATGGAGTTAGGTCTATATAGGTAAAACTAAGTGTATGTGCGCGTAAACTTGATGCAAATCCACAGTTTTGCTCCTAGAGCTACAAAAATTTTTATATAGAAGTTTTAGTACATCGATTTTGTTGAGAACAACTTTTAAATTCGATTAAAAGTTTCTTTTATCCCAATTTAATGACATTAAAAAATTCTTGGAAGAGGCTACGATATTTTTAATTACGTAGAATATAAATCGATCAGAATAAATCTAAAAGTTATTTTAATGTGTCCCCCTTTTTTATTATTACCTTGTTTTCGTTTGGTCAAAAGTGTGTTTCGTCCACACTTTTCAAAGGTATGGCAGTAAAGACAGCCGCTGTCGGACAATGTCAACCACTGCCTGTTACCAATGGCGGAAGTTGGATGAACAAGTTAGCTATTAGCACTATGTTGGTAGTACCGTTGAAAGTTTTCATTATGCAAGCTCCATACTGACTACTTTTTCATGGTACAAAGACCAAATGACACTACGCTGGTCGTATTGTTGAAATTTTTCATTGTGCAAGGGGCAAACCGCACTACGCTCCGCAGATCTGTAAATAATCAAGATAGGTATATGATATGTTGAATATCGTAGAAGAGTTGAGCATGTTTGTGGTACCGAGTGTACAGTCGGTGGTACCATTTGCGTTTGTCATTTTTCGTGATAAGTATGGCATGTTGGGTGTCAATGAACTCGTTTTGAAGATCTATAACGGTTGGTGGTACCGAGTGTACCGTCAGTTGTACCATTTACGGTTTGGTCATTTTTCAAAATAGCTATGGCATGGTGGGGTGTCGTTGCACTCGTCTTGAAAAATTATGACGGTTGGTGATACCGGATATACCATCAGTGGTATCACATTCTGTTGGTCATTTTTCAAGATACCTATGGCATGTTGGGTGTCATTGGACTAATCTTGAAATATTATGATCGTTGGTGGTACCTAGTGTACCGTCGGTTGTACCATTTCCGGTTTGTCATTTTACAAGATAGCTATGGCATGTTGCATGTCGTTGGACTCATCTTGAAGAATTTCGACCATTGGTGGTACCAGATGTATCATATATGGTACCATTTTCGGTTTGTCATTTTTCGAGATAGTTATGGCATGTTGCGTGTCGTTGTCATACTTGAAGAATTTCGACTGTTGGTAGCACCAGATGTACCATTTCCAGTTGGTCATTTTTCAAGATAGCTATGGCTTGTTGCTTATCGTTGGACTCATCTTGAAGAATATTGATCGTTGGTGGTACCAGATACCAGAAAGAGTGTGCAGCCATCATCTTCGCTATGAAAAAACTCAGGTGTTATTTTGATGGAAACTATTTCATGATCGTCACGGACCATAATCCGTTAGTATGGTTGAACTCTCAAGCCAGCTCAAATGTTCGACTCTTGCATTGGTCCTTGGTGTTACAGCCCTTTAATTTTGATGTCGAACATCGTCGTGGGTCAATGCACTAAAATGCTGATGGGTTAAGCAGGATCCACACTCTTGAGGAATCAGTTTGATAAATTTTTCATTTTTATAATTGTTTAAAAATGTGTTGCTTTTATTATATAACCATATTTTATGTATTTTAGTTAAGAAATTTTCTATATAACTATATATTTAGTTTATTAGTTTTTTTTCTGTACTGATCCTACTGGTAAAGATACACTCTTTTGCAGTAATAAACTACTTTACTAACTTCCTTTCTTCGGAACAACATCGGTCAGAAAGTTTATCAATGGGGTGGGGGGGGGGGGAGAACTGTAACGTCATAAAGAACTTAATTTTCTCTCTCCTGGCACGAGTGACACTGCGGACAGTTTTGGTGTGTCTGTTTGGGTTTGGAGAGGAGAGAGACGACTCGGACTGGAAGGAAGAGAGTTGAAAGATGGCTAAACTAATAGTCCTTTATATATTTTTTTTTCTTAAATCTTAAATGTTTCGTGTTTGTATTGTAGTTTGTGCCTTGTCCCGTGATTCATCTGTGTGTGATAATATAAAATACTTTTCCATGGAATCCTAGATGATGGTACAGTAGGTCGACCAATTCCTTTGAGATTTGCTCAACTTAGCTGAATAAAAGGCTATAAGTACCCATTGGCTATTAGATAGTTGCATGAGGGAGCCACCAATGGTCTGAGGCTCTACACAAAGGCTTAATTGGGCTCCTGGAATGGGATGTCTATAGGCAGTGTTGCTTTGCAATTGCTTGTTTAGATGTTTCAAATGAAAAAGTGGCTTCCTCATTCCACTGTAGTGTTTCAGAATTGTTAGCATTGGAACGTGTTTTTTTTTAGTTTTTTTTATTTGTAAGACCTTCTAGAAATGTAACTAAGAGTGCTAAAATATCAGAAGCTTTAATAATACAACGACGATAAAAATTAAAAAGTCCAAAGTATCGACGTAACTGGGTCAAGGTATTGGGTTGAGAAAACTCCATGGTACACTTTACACGATCAGACAAGGGTTTAATACCTTCACAAGATAATTGAAAACCTTGAAATTCAATTGTTGATTTATCCAACGTACACTTTTCAGTATTGATACACAGACCATACTCGCGTTAAGCTTGGCAAACAATAGATCTAAATGCTTTAAATGTTCAGTTTTATCTATAGAAGCAACAAGCAAATCATCAAAAAAAAAAAAAAAAAATGTTAACAAATGGTAAGCCTCGTGTTACTTCATCAATAAAGTGCTGGAATTTTGTTGAAGCCATTCGCAAGACCAAACTGTAAAATCAAACTTTTGAAAAGTCCGAAGGGGCTGCAGATTGCTGTTTTGTGAACGTCTGCAGGGTTAATTGGAATTTGGTGATAGGCTTTAATTATATCAATATGACTGAACATGTGTTTACCAGGTAATACAGATGTAAAATCTGTAATACAGGGAATAGGATATTTCTCTTTGACAGTTTGAGCATTAAGTGCACGATAATCACCTACAAGTGTCCACTGCCCTTCTTTGTCATCTTGTACAATGGAGAAGCATATTGGCTTTTGAAGGTCGCATTTGAATCATAAGCTGGAATTCAGTTTTAGCAATTTTGAGACGATCAGGTGCTAACCGTCTAAGTTTAGCAGTAACTGGGGGACCTTCAGTATGAATAAAATGAACAGTATTGTGTTTAACAGTTTTATCAGGATCAGGCAATTTAGTAATATCAGGACATTTTCCCAATATTTTACCATAAACTTTATTTATAAACACAGATTTAACTGAAAATATAGAACAATCACTAATTCAAACAGGCACTCTTAAATTAGTAGTATTATCAATGAGGCGTTTTTGTCTTAAATCAGGTGATAAATTAAACTTGTACAAAAAATCAGATCCTAAAATAGGACAAGAAACATTGCAAATGTAAAATTAATATGTGAAATTTCTTCGTATATCAAAGGTGACTGTGATAGACTTACGACCATACACATTTATAAAAGTTCCATTTGCAGCACGAAAGGTTTGGAGAACAGGGGATGACCGTTCTTGCTTGTTGGCTACGATGAGTGAAGTGTCACTGCCCGAATCGACCAGAAAACTCATGCCCGAGTTTCTGTCTGTCACGAATAAGCGAAGAGAAGTATAGAAGCAGCATATGACCCTATTGGCGATTTTTTGCTTGGTGACTACAAGAAAGCGTCAATCAAAAGTCTCCAATGGTGTTTTGGTTGTTTACCGTACGCGTTCAAAAACTCAATTGTTAGGCCAAAACAAATTATTACCACCAAAACTGCAAGGGTTGCCAGATTGAAACCCACGGGACATCGTGTAGGAAGGAGGGGTAGCCAGAAATCTAAAAAAGCGACAATCCGATCAGTTCAGACTGGGGAAAGTCGCCAATGGGGTCCTATACTGCTTCGGTTCCCAAAAAAAGAGTATGCAAACATATAATTACTTATATTGCTGCGTTAAGAAATTTCGATGTGCAACTTTAATTATTTTGGCACTTCATGCGAAACCAATCCGTATATTTGAATTGTTCATTGAAATACCTGATATTTTGTAGACATGTGCATGAAACTGTTTATTTTTATTGCTTTCCAAAAACGTTTTACGTCGTTGCCACCACACTGTTCCTTCTTAACGCGTCTCACATAAGCAGTAGGATAATGATGTCCCAAGTATTGTAGCTCATCATAAATAATCCAATTTTTTCAGTTTCATGGCACAATATCTCTCTTCAAGGTTTTTCTTGATTATGCAACTGAAATAACTTTTTGTTAGGGCATATTTTAAATACCTCACTTTGAAGCGAGAGAAGCGAAGGAAATTGCTTAGCGATCCGGGGGGGGGGGGGCAGAGCCCTCTAGTATATTTAAAAAAGGATAAGTTATTTCAACTAACAAACGGAATTTATACACTGGTTTCGCATGAAGCGAAATAATATAACTTATAAAAATAAGTTTTTAGAATATCCTTTTTATATGCATTGTCAATTTTTATATTCATTAACACAGCGCCGATATCAAAAACATTTCTATCAGCAAAATGTGCGGTAAACTACTTTTCAAAATTTATTTATTAAAAATGAAAGTGAAAGCCCATTCAAATATCATTTATTTATTCTGATTTAAGTAATATTATTATTAAAAAAAATTGGCAACAGGAAAGAGTTTTAACAATGGTCGGTTCAATGTAATTTTAACGCGATTGGATGACGTCAAGTTGGTTTATTAGCATTCAGTAAAAGCAAATTTTTAGTGACAGTAACATCCACAAAATTTGATAAAATGCATTGTCATCGACATCGAACCTATCTGCCAAATTTCAGGCCGATTGGATGACGGCAAGAGGATTAATTAGGCCTCCGCAGATTTCGTTCCCATCAACAAACATAATCGAAGTTAATATAAAGGATTTAAGAAATAGTTAAAGTTGCACATTAATTTTTTTTTTAATCTGGTAACGAAGCAATATAAATAATGTTATGTTTGCACAATCTTTTATGTTATACTTAAAAATTAATTATATTCTCGATAATATTCTAAAGCGCGACTCAAACTCATCGTAACACAACATGCTTATAAAATTGGCAATATTCATAAGATTATTATGAATAACATTATATTCATAGATTGTTAATAATGCTGAAAATATTTTCAGTTATTAACTTCACTTGAAGTGCGTGCTGTTTGTCTCTACGCATATTTTAAACCCTGGTTTTACCACTCTCTTTTATTATCGAAATTGGCTGCTACAAGTACTTGCAACTTTGACCTCTCTTCTCTCTCCTCCATAAGTAAATCAAGGAGGTTGACAACCAGAGAAGATTTACCGCCTGTGGTTAGTAAAAAAAAAAGAGGTTCCTGCAGAAAAACGTTTAACCCCTCCCCCTCGTGGGGTGGGGGATGAAGTAGTTTGTTGGAATGTGTTTCAAGAAATTCGGGACCGCGAATTGCGGAGGGGGGAAGGTTCAAAAAGTTTTAAGAGATTATTGAACAACTGGGTAAGGTAAAAGAGTACTTAATAGCAAAGGGGAAGCTTTTGGTGAGAGTTTTCTTAAGTTTACCCAGAATCACCTTGGTAAGTGCTTGTTGATTTCATATATTGTCGAATGGTATTTTTGAGGAATAATTCATTTTATGTTTTCATACAATTGTACTTTTTATTTTACAAACAGGGCCGTAACAAGTTACGACCCTTCACGCCCCTCGAAATATCTTTTTTTCCATTATATACTTTACAATAATGCGTAATAGCCTCATATATTTAGTTTAAACTATTATGCTTTAAACTACTAAGGTACATAATTTCAAATAAAAACAATGGGTATTGACTGGTTGGTTTTCCAAACTTTTTTCATTTTTATGTAGATGGGTAAAAAATATTTTGCCTTAACTCATCTACATTCTTTTCTTTCCAAAGTGAATAGGATAATTGTGATAAATATTCTCTACCATTTAAAACGGGGGGACAAGACCTCCCATTTTTACACAGACTGAAAAATTTCGACACACTTATGTAGAAGTCCGAATCTTTTAACAATGATGTTTTTCAAAGTAAGGTGTTTGCCATTTTAGATAGATTCAAATTTGGAAGAAGCATATTTGGGACACCAATTTTCTTCAAAATGTGTGACCTTACTCTACGTGATCCCATTGAATCTAAAAACTTTGTTAATTGTAGTAGTCATTATTGAAAAAGTAGTACTCTAAGTAGTTATCGAAAATAACTACATTTTGACTCTCAGGTGCACAATCAGGTGCACACGTATTTCAAATTTCTTACTTTTTTGCGCAGTGGAAGTTCGAGTTTTGCATTCTAAGATCTTTCATTATATTTTTTCTTTTAATTAAGAAACAAAAGCAGCGTCCAAATATTAACCCACAAACGCCTTCTTGCATAGAAATTTTATTGAAAGTGTAAATTAAATTCTGCTTTGATGGGCAAATGGAAGTTTTTTTGGGTTGGAAAGCATAGAAATGAGCGTAATACGTTTGGCCGACAAGACACAGTCGAGCTTTTGGATCATTAGAATACATCTCATAACTGAGGGAAATGCTTATTTTTAAATCCTTTATATTAACTTCAATTTTGTTGAAAGTATGTTTGTCGACGGGGCATATATGCGGAGGCCTAATTAATCCCCAAGTCGTCATGAAATCGGACTGAAACTTTGCATATAGATTCGATGTCGATGATAATGCATTCTAGCAGATTTTGGAGCTGTCAGTAAAAGGTCGCTTTTGTGGAATACTAATAAACCAACTTGCAGTCATCCAATCGTGCTAAAATAGTATTAAACCGATCATTGAAGAAACTCTTTCCTGTTACCAATTTTTTTTTAATGAATAAATAATAAAATTGTTTTAATCAGAATAAATAAAAGATAGTATTTGGATGCGAGTGCATAAATCCCATTCATTTTTAATAAATAAATTTTGAAACGTAGTTTGCCGCACATTTTGCTGATAGAAATGTTTTTGATATTTAAAATTAGAATGCAAACACTAAGAAAGCGCTGTTTACAGATTCGGCGCTGTGTTAATAAATATAAAAACTGGCATTGCATATAAAGGATTTATATTAAAAACTTCGTTTTTATGGGTTATATTAGTTACTTAAAAAATTTCAAAACACAAATATCAATATACGATATATATATATATATATATATATATATATATATATATATATATATATATATATATATATATATATATATATATATATATATATATATATATATATATATATATATATATATATATATATATATATATATATATATGATGTATAATGTATATATATGTATGTATATATATTTTAATTAATGCAAGACTTTTCCCCCCGCTATTAACACTAATTATCGAGCTATCTTTAGGAGTTCGTTATCTTGTATCATTCGAAATCAGACACACAAAGAAATTGCGCACTCTTTTGCAATTTTGAGGAGGAGAAGCTATTTACGTTATTTTCCCAACCCCAACGAATAGAACATGAAAAGCGCTCCTTGTCGTTGTCCATCATCTTTGACGCACCCCCCTCTCTTCTGCAAACTACTTTTCCGGGGAAAGTGCCACTACTGCAGAATGACTCATATGACTTGAAATGAATTGGAATATTGTTGATACTATTTTATTTTTTAAAGTTAACTCATTTACACTTTTTCCATTGCAATTTTAACTTCCAAGCTCATTTTCTCAAAATGAAATTTCTCCCTTTTTATGTACATTTCACTTCAAAGCTTCTCAAGGTAAGGTTTTGGGATTTTTTATGTGAAATTGTCTGTACATAATCGCATTCTATATATAATGGCAGTATTAAGCCGTATATATGTTTTATTACCTAAATATATTTTAAGTCGATTTTTTCCCAATATCTTTGGTGCAGTCTGTCATAAGAAATTACTTGTCGACATTTAAAGAAAAAAAAATTAGCAGATAATTATTCTTAGGATTCATACAAGATGTGAAAATTTTATGCATTGAGATGTCTAGTTTATGAATCGTTTTTACCTAAACATGATTAAATGAACATAGACTTCTATGTGAGACTTCAAAGGGATTCATTCTTCTGCATTCACAAAACAATTCGAATCACATTACCTCTCAAACTATTGATATAAAACTTATAAATTGGTCTACCGTATCTGGAACCAACACTATTAAAACAAAGAATGTATTTTATGGAATTGGAAGGGACGATCAAAGCCAAAATGCCTTATTAAAATATATAAAACGTAGTTTAGCGTTCTTTCTTTTATTTTAGTTGTACCACGCTTTGGACAAAACACAAAGCCTCTCAATTTTTTAAATTTTATTCTTGAATTACAATTGTCAGTTGCCATTGAATTATTATTAAATTTCTGCTGTTTTAAGTAGAGTAAAAATTTGAAACTTTTTTAAGTACTATTTTTTCTATGTTCCAGAAGAAATTGAATTTTCGGTTTTTCTGATGATCACTCACAAATGTCTAAGCGCAAAAAAAAAACAAAAAAAAAAACGCCTCTGTCCAGAATTTACATGGGAAGATTCTAAAAATCCTTATTTCAATGGTTGGTTGTATTCAGATTATCTGGCGCCGTCAGCAACACGAGGGCTATAATGCGCCGAAACATGCGTCATTAGACAAGCCAACATACATTTACAAACACCCATGCCTAACACGGGATTCGCAACCTCGCGGTCTAGAAGCTAACACGCTAACCACTATACAGTTTGGTCTGCCTTAGAGTAGCTTTTTATACCTTTCCCCTACAGAAGCTGAATTCCCCCTCCCTTGTACTCGCCCCATTCATTCTGACATTCTGAGTGCATTCCCGCAGAACAAGCGGGTTTTCAGTCGGAAGAACACCTCACTCCACATGCGCTCTTCCTGCTACAGCATCAGATCGGAAGAGGTAAATCATCTTTTGGTTGTTATGACGACTCCAATGCTCCACAAATAACACTTCCTAACGTAAACAATGAGAAAATAGGATAACGTTTCTAAATAGGTTTTTTTTCTTTCACTCTTTCCTTCTAAATATAACTTAAATGTTTTATTTCTCTCATTACATACTGCTTAGTCTCTCACTTCGTTCATATATTAAGTGCCAGTGTTACATCGAAAAATTATTTAAAAACACGAATCAAGGTTACTATTAGTTTAAAATCTGTGTTTCTGTGTTACATTATTGTAAACATTTATTGATTTGTGTGTTTGGCTTTTGTTGGTTTAATCACGCGGAAACAACACAGCGGATTTCTCTGAAACTGTCCTCAGATATTCAGAATATGAATTCTTTATCGAATATTATTAAGTTGTAAACAAGCTATTAAAGCCTGGTTTGCTTAGGAATGCAGAAAATTTTACGGTTTTCATAAATTTTTTATCTATTGCTGAAATTATATTTAGTTTTGTCTTTTAATCTAGAGAAGAAAAGAATTGCATTTATTTAAGTAGATCTTTCTCAAATATTATGATAATGTGTTGTTAATGCGATTTTAAATTTGGTTCTTTGATAATTTACTTTTCCCAAGCATTAAAACGTAATTCTTATAGCATAATAAAGAAAAGAAAATTATCCTTTTTTGAAATATTTTTGTGCTTTTACAATGAAAAAAGTCATAAATTTTCGAATTTTTAAAAATTATAAAAGCCTTGTGTTAAAGTGTTTAAAGTACCCAAATATTATACAGTGAAAGTTTTAGAATGATAGAAGAATTGTTTGTTAAATGAGCTGCCCCCAAAGTTGTTGGATTTTACACGTGAAGCATCACATCCTATGAAGCGTGCCGGACCCCCTCAAAAGGGAAATCATTTCGTTTATCAAAAATGATTATGGAAATTGTTTCAGAATTATTAATTTCTAGGCCAAGTAACTGAATGGAAGTGGAAGAAGTATTAGTCTTTTTGAGAACGAGTTCTTTAGGATATATTTGTTGCCAAATGTTACTAAAGTCGACACTATTGTAAACAATTAGGTCGTCAATATAACAGAAAGCAGAAATGTTTTAAAAAGTGTATTTCCCCCCCCTTTTCCAAACCAGTGCAGAAATAGATTTGCTAAAATGCCCGAGTATATGTTCCATTGTGGACACGGCCGTCGACAGGATTTTCTGTCCCTATGCAACTCGGGCCCCAAAATCCCTTGCCACACATACTACCGTTCATACTAAGAAGGTAATATCTCCACAGTTATTACTTTTGAAATGGGGAGGTATTTGTAAATAGAGAAGCGTATATAACAGGTGTCAATAGACAGTCACATGCAGTTATTCTGATGAATATTTGTGGCTCTTAAATTTCTAATTAATTCAACCTAAGAATAAACTGAAGCAATTATGGTAAAAATGTATTCTTTGTTTGGATAAATTCATATAAACGTAATTTCCAAGCAGAAAAATCGAAAAAGCGCGAAGAAACACAGAGAAATGAGTAGGGTTGACTGTTCTCAAATACCATCTTAAAGTCACCTTCTCATTCAAAATACAGAACAATCAGAAGGCACTACATGAGTGCGCCCACAATGCGTCACAGTTCCATTTGCATAGAGCTTTTGTTAACGTATGTTGTTCTCTTGTCGTCTCCGAGTGAGGTAGATGTCACCTTTTGCTGTAAACTTTTCACGTTTACTCGTGCTGATAAAACATCCTTTGAGTTTTAGCCCAGTCTTTGTAGAGTTTAATGTTGCACAAATTCCCATTTAGCTGAAATTTTGCAGAGTGTCGCTATTTGATGCCCTGAGCTACCCGTAAAAAGTCCCCTACTCTCCCCCTTCGTCTTCCTGGTTTTCTAGGTGCTGGAATGCTGGAGCAGTTGTTATGCACGAATGGATTGTCTCATTGAGCTAAAATAGAGCTCAAATGAAAGATAAATAAATGGGCTTTGATTTAAATATAAATTGGATATCATCTAGTGACTTACCAATTGATAAAAGCCTGCCAAAGTTTTAAAAGAAAAAAGAAAAAAATCAATTTTTCTTTACTTTTTTGAATTGAGGGCTCCTATTTTTAATAAATGATTTACACATTTGCCATAAAACTATTTACCTCTTTTTTAGCTTTCTATTTATATATAAATTTTGCTTATGCGATATATAGTTGTAGATATATGAACGTCACAGTGAAACACTATCTCGTATTGGAAGTCTTGTAATGAAGCGTGCGTCGTTTCACTCTGATCAAACTAGACACAATCACCATTTCCCTCAAGTTTTTTCAATTTAAAGACATTTTTAAAACTTAAATACAAGATCATATTATACAAATATGTAGATAAACATATCATACGTCATCTCTGATTAAATATTATTCTTAGAAAGATTAATTAAGACTAATTACTTATTGTAAATATACAATAACTAATCTATATATATATATATATATTGTTACGAATTTTTGTATATTTGTAAATATTTCGTAGTGTTAATTTTGTAAATAGGAAAATTTATGTACATCTCGCATAAGGCAGTGCAATAATTCGTCTTTAGTTTGCTTCCCCGCAATGTATGTCATAATGCTTGATAACGAGTTTTACAGAGGTAACGCTGGGAAGCGAGTTTTACAAGGAGCAGGGCATTTACATTATGGTAATGGCAATCTCGCCAAATTGGGATTGGCGAGATAGAGTCAAGTTGGCGACGGTTTTGGCTACTAATTTTTGTCACCAAATTTGGCGAGAAATCATCAAATATCGCCAAACTTGGTGACCATTTGGCGAAATTTTCGGTTCCCATGTACATGTATAGGACTTTTCGACTACGATCTGGAAAAGTTCTCCAAATATCTACCTCTAGAAATTTCACGTATGTTCGCCTTCACTATAAAAGCTCAAGAGAGCGGGTGATGGAGTTGAGTGATTTTGAGTCACTGAGTTAGTTGTTGACTGAGTTGAGTCACTGGAATTAGTTGATTGGTGAGTTGATTGGAATTACTGAGTTGAGATACTGAGTCTCAGTGAGCATTCAGAGTAGTTTTAAAGCGAACTGTATTGCATTGTCTTTTGCGGCGATTTAGCAGTTGTGTTGCCAAGGTTTTAACAGCTGTTTTGTGCTCTATTGTTGTGAAAAGAGTTGTATTGTGTCTACTATAATGAGAAGTTCTGGAGTTGTGAGAGAATCTGAGAAAAGTTATATTGGAATAAATTTCTGCAAGTTTTGATCTGCTTTGGCTTCAAATCTTTCGAACCCATCCAAGCAACAATATATATAAATGAATGTATATCTGTGTGTTTGTCCTGTATGCATTACTACACCATTTATCCGATCGCCATGAAACTTTGGAAATTGTTGAGTACACACATGGGAAGGTTTCTGGCATAAAAATTTGGGGTGGAAGAGGTGTCAAACGTGCTAAATTAGGGAAATTCTAATGTCCCACTTCCAATGTAGTCACAACTCTGAAAATTGGTACTAATATAAAAAAAAAGACAAACATTGAAAAAGTAAGCTATTCCGATCTCGATTGAACACCTTTAAGGGGTCGAAAAGCGGTCAAACGTTCCAAATTAGGGATATTAGAATATCCAACTTACAATGCAGTTACTGCTCTGATATTTGGTAAAAATGTCAACAAGAGGAAGCATAGAAAAATTAAGCTAATCCAATATCGATTCATCAATTTTAAAGGGTCGAATCGTTCCGAAAAGAAATATTCCAATGTTCCTCTTCCAGTACAGTCATAACTCTGAAAATTTTGCGCAAAAGTCAACAAGGGCAAGCATAGAAAAAGTAAATTATTCTGATGTCGGTTAACCAGTTTTGAGGTGTCGAAACGGGATCTAACATTCCAAACGTGGAATATCCAAATGTCCCACTTGCAATATAACTACAACTCTGATATTATGAACAAAAGTCAATAAGGACAAGAATAGAAAAATTAAGCTATTGCGATAAAAATTAACTAATATTAAAGGGTCGAAAATGGATCAAAACAATCCAAACGAGTAATATCCCAATGATCCAGTTTCAATATTGTCATAACTCTGAAATTTGATATGAAGGGCAAGCATAGATAAAGTAAACAATTCCGATCTTGACGAACTCATTTTAAAGAGTCGAAAAGATATCGAAACTTTCGATACAAGGAATAGCGCAATGTCCCATTTTCAAAGAAGTCATAATTCAGCAATTTGATACATCTGCCAATAAGTAAAGCTATTCCAATATCGTTTAACTAATTTTAAAGAGTCGAAATGGATCTAAACTTTCCAAAAGAGTTCTACTTCCAATATAGTCAAATTTCTGTAATTTGGCAGCAAAGCGAAGCATAGAAAAAGTAAGCTCTTTCGATCTCGATTGATTAATTTGAAAGGGTCAAAATGGGATCGAAACGGTTCATATGTTAAGAATAACCTTACTTCCAATATAATCAGAATTATAACATTTGAAACAAAAGTTCAAATTTTCAAAGGTTGAAACGGTATCGAACACCCAAAATGTGGAATAAATGAATGCCTCTCGATTGTTAAAATGCAGATGGTAAGATTTCACGGATATTCAGCTAGTAATACATAAAAGAAGCAATAACAATATTTGTGAGACATATTCTAATTATCACCAGTCACTGAAACACAATAGAAAGTGAGGTTAAATGTGGCTGAAGGGTTTTCACCGGGGAATAAGAGACTGAAAAAGGGGTCTTACCTTGCAAAAGGTTGTGTTATCATATCGTAAACCTTCAAGGAAGAGTAGCTCCTTAGTTATTAGTCCTAGATAGTAACTTTTTGTATAAAACTTATAGCAAATTTATAGATCTACAACTTTTGTGTAATCTATTTTTCCCTACGACTTATTGTTATGAAGATATAATTGAAAAACTCGGCAAAAAACTTTAAAAAAGCAGCATTTTTACGAAAAAGTGTTTACTTTGATGATACGTAACTCTTTACATAATAGCTTTACAAAATCAAATTGTGCACAAAAGTTGTAGTAGAAAATTTAATATTCTACAACTTCTAAATTAAATGTTTGTTTTTAAAATGCATTGCAAAAGATTTATGATCTATAAACTGAAAAACGTATTTTTTTTTGGTGCACCACGGAAAATACACAAAGCAGAGTAACTCCTTTGTTATTTGTTCTAGAAAATAAGTTAATATACAAAACTTGTAGGAAATTTATTGCTCTACAACTTATATTCACAAATGTTTTCTCTAAGACGTACCACTATGGAGATATAATAAAAAAACTTGACACAAATCTTAACCCTTTTCACTCGTATGTCCCCGTATGAGGGACATCATTCGTTTTACCATCGCGCTCGTATGTCCCCGTACAGGGGACATCGCATCTATACTGGCCAAACTGTGATAACTTAACCAAAACATTTCTGTTCGAAGTATTTCTAAGATGATTTGCTTTGGTGGAGGTGCCGGCATTACGTTTCGCCCCTAAATATTGTTTATATAGTTTGTTCATATTATTACATTTCGTAGATTTTTAACATTTTGCACTCCGAACCATTCTGGACGGCTACCAGCAGCTTAGCCCTAGTGTTGCCCTTGCGCCAGTAAATTTCAACAAACCCAACCATCGACAAACTCTCCTTATCGCTCCTTTCAAGTGGAGCAGAAAAGTGCTCGGACCGTCGTGAACCAACACTTCTCACGTTCTCTTTTGACACAAAACCCCGCTGAAATGTTTTTTTATATATATCTTGGTGATTTTAGCATATTTTGATTTGATTTCTTGTGCCATTTCAAGAGAAAACTTCAGGGAAACATGCATTTCTCAAAAAGTTGTGCTGGAAAAAGTTTATTCTCCGTAATCACTAATAAACTTTAATGTCCCCTGAGAGGGCACATCCGAGTGATATGCTAGATTACGATGTCCCCTGATAAGGGACAGCGGAATGCAAAGGGTTAATGCGGTGTAGTGAAATATACTTAAGTATTCTTAGTAATTTCAATAAATTATTTTGATACGTTGAAAAATAAAATATTATGTGGCCACATTCCCATCCTAGGTCAAGGGGTGTATTCAATGGCTGTATTTTTAAATTTTTGATTTTAGGATGGGAAACCTTCTAGTTAAATTGGAACACATTTCCATAAAAAAAAAAAAGCCGACCAAGAGGTGTAGTGGATAGCGTGCTAGCTTTTAGACCGCGAGGTTGCGGGTTCGAGTCCCGTGCTAGGCATGGATGTTTGTAAATGTATGTTGGCTTGTCTAATGACGAATGTTTCAGAGCATTATAGCCCTCGTGTTGCTGACGGCGCCAGATAATCTGAAAACAACTAACCCAGCATAAAAAAATTCATCTTGATTGAACATGAAAAAAAATTCCGAGTTATTTGCTAACTTTCTAAAGCATAATTACGAGTGCAAAGGGTTAAAAAAGTAGCATTTTTTACGAAAAAGTTTTGACTTTGATGCGACATAACTTTTTACATAATAGGTCTACAAAAGAACTTTGTATACAAAAGTTGTAGAAAATTTAATATTCTACAACTTTTGAAATAATGTTTGTTTCTAAGATGCATTGACAAAGAGTTATGACGTATAAACTGAAAAACGGCTCAGTTTTTGGTACGCCACTGAGAACGCACAAGGGTTAGGAGGTCGAAAACTTGGTTTATAAACCACGAGACCGACCTTTATAACATATTAAAAAATCAGAACTGCATAACCTTTTCAAGGCAAAATGTCTCTATTCCCTGGACTAGTTGTACAACTAGAAAAAAATATTTTTTATTCTTTCGAAAGATATAAGTATACTTTTTTTTAAAAACTTTTTCGTCATTAGAGCAAAAATTCTAGGCTGCTTTCTTCATTAATTGTTACATCATCTATGAATTTGTTTCTGCACACCCCTCGGCATCATCCATAAATATTTTAGCATTGAAGTCCTGATCTCCTACAATCACACCAATCAATCGAGTTGCAGGCACTCTTACAATTGCAAGATATAACAGTTTACATGGAGTCGGAGGTAACAGGGTTGAGGAACTAATTTGCGATGAAAGAGTTTCCATCCCAATTTTGTAGCGTTTAGATCAGTGATTCTCAACCACTGTGCCGCGGCACTTTAGTGTGCCGCCAAATTCTTAAAGTATGCCGCCAAATTTTAGAAATGTATATTTGTAATTAATCCCTTAATAAACGTACTGTTGTTTTTGTAGTACATATTATATTATTTTATTTTACATTCCAAATTATTATCATAAACTATTTTACACAGTGTATAATAGGTGTATTATAGGTAGGTAAAGTAAACAACTTTTAAACTTATCTTTTTCTTTGTGTGCCGCCAAATTTTGAAATCGTTAAAAGTGTGCCGCCACAAAATAAAGGTTGAGAATCACTGGTCTAGATCATTTCCTAACCACTGTGGCATTTGATGATAAACACGAAGTGAATATAAACGTGCGACAGCTGACGTTGGAGGGAGAGTTTCTAATTTAAAAGTATTGGTTATTACAGTTTTTGCTATACCTCTGCTGTACTTGTATATCCGTAGGTCGTTTAGTGTTACACAATTTGAGCCTTTTATAAAGTGTTATCATGAACTTTTCTCCTGCTTCTGCCATTTTATCCTAATCTACTTCAACTAAATTAAAAATTTCTACTGTTTTCTTTATTTGAGAATTTTCAGATAGGATACCTCAAGCCTTTTTCTTTCCTTTATTGTATAGTGCAGATGTTGTATCGCATCCAGTCATAGCATGGGTGAAAAGTATATAGATCTCCATATCCCCAATCTTTCTCTGTATACCTACAATATCGTATAATTTTGCAATTTTTAATCCGACGCTCGGTACAAGGAGCATAAGGTTTTCTTCATTTGGAGTTCTAGCTACTAGTCTTGTCAAAATATCACTATCTGTAGCAACAACTGTCACCTTTCGTTTACATTTAGATTTTTCCGAAGCGGTAGCAACAATTAAGGTATCAGCATCACCGACAGCTTCTTTCACGCCTACTCCTTACTTTTCAAGACGAATTTTTAGTTAGTGTATGAACATGATGGTTTTATTGACACTATTTGACAGAAAATCCTCTTGTTTGCGTGGAATCATTTTTATGTCTTTAACTATTACTTTCGCCCATCCCCGTTTTCACGTTCTTCGACTTCCATGTTCCCACTTACTGAATTTAAGGCTATGCCACCTAGTAGTGATTTAAGATAATTAAATCGATCGATTTCATTTAAAGATTCATTATTATGAATTGCACTTTCAAATTGATTCCAAAAATCTAACCATTTACTTGGATCATCAAAATATCTGTGGTTAATTTAGGAAGTTTAACTGTATATCTCCCAGATCCTAGGTCAAAAGAATCATTATGAGAGGTTACTTCTCGCGTATTTTGAGAAATATTTGAATTATCATTTTTGATAAGCTTCTTAATTCGCGATTTGATTTTGCATTTTATGGATATCAATTTCTCATGATATTCCTAAGTGGATTCTATTCCTACAGGAATGTCCTTCTCTTCAAGAAGATTTTCAATTTCTGAATCAAACTCCTGCAAAGGCGAGTTTTTTCCGCAATCTATTCTAAAAACTCTAATATATCTAATTCCTCAGAATTTCGATAGCTTAAATTAATTTTATTAATTAGTCTTGTTGTGAGATCCCTCATCGAAGTTCTTTTAAATTTTAATTTCAGTAATTCCACCATGATCAAAGAAGAAAACTTTTCAATGTCACTTACCCCTTTCTCAGATAAGGGTATCTTCACCATTGAACATTTGCCTTTGTTCAACTGGTAGGTAATCCAAATTGTAAAGTACACACATAAATACTTTTTATGACTTTCCGTCAAAAGAAAAGATTGTTTCGTTAATCGCAATAACTAAAGGCTTACAAGACTTCGCCCCGGGTTTCGGCACCAAAAATATGATGGATTTTTAATTTATCTGTCACATGTAAAAGACGAAATTAACAAACGTTGATGTAACAACAAAACAACGTTTGTTTCAATTCCTCAACTTCGTTAATTTTACAAAATACATATAAAATACCTTCTACTAAAAATGCACATGGAGAAAGGACCTATTTAAACATCTTATTTAACATCACCAACAGCGTGTTGCCTTGTACCTAGGCACAACTGCAGTCACGGCTTTTATGTTTTTATTTTATTGAAAAAGTTTTATTAATAAATGGTGGGAAAAATGGCCTACATTATCTGAACTACAGTCAATTTTTTTTATGGTTGTTATTTAAATGTGAGGGCTGTATATTTTGCTCTGGAACTTTCAATGTTCTTGACTTATACAAATTATGTTTGCAATTATTATTATTCAGGATTATTAATTTATTTATATAAATATAAGAATTTATTAAAAAAAAAAAAAACCTAAAAAAAAAAAAACCTATTGTATTTTTTAAAGAGTCAAACACACAGAGGTGTGTTTGGACCTTTTAAGAAATACTACAGTACAGCGTGCAGTAATTGTATGCTGGCAAACCCTGGAAAAGCAATAATCATATACGACGTTGCGGAGAATGTTGACAAATCCTATCCATTGGCCTCTACTGCTGTAAACATTCAACAGGGCTTTCGTGTACCTGGTGAATAGCCAGTGAATCAAAACTTATTCATGATTTCAAATGTGACTAACACACCAAATCCATTCATAAATTGTTAAAATAAGGATTTTCCCGTAGAAGAAAGGGAGTCATCATTTATGGAACTGGATGCTTCAGTATTAAATTCACTTTTATGACAACAGAGTCTTCGACATCAAAATCCGTTTCATGTGCTGCTGAATTTTTTAACCATTCGACATCTAACTCCATTCCATGTTCCATGAGTGAACAGGTATGGCCTTTTCCAAAAGCAAAACCTAGTACATCCAAACGAGACGGCCGAAAACCAGAAAAATGTAGAATCTTGAGAGACACTCCAGAAAAGAAAGAAATTGAAGAAAACATGCGATTAGAATGGCAAAAAGAAAATGAAAAATCGTGAAAAAATCTGTGTTTCAAATTGAGACAACTTCATCCGAAGAATTATCACACACTGTACTTTCTTCTGATCCCGCTGATGATACAAATTATTCAGTAGCAGATACAAGTAATACAATTGAAATGGTTTTTTTTGGTTTAACAAGATAACAAGTCTAAAAACTTCTTTTTTTAAGTATCAAAAGTAATAGATGCTAAAGAGAAGCAATATAGTGTTAAATACTCGAAAAAAAATTCACTTTAGAATAAGTCTATGATAAAGATGTTGTTTATGAAATTGAGAACAAAAATATTGTGTTCAAATTGGCAAAACCAAAATCTGTTGGTGCTTCAAAGCTACAATCCATGTAGCTCTTTTTTTGGAATCAGTTTTTCAAGTAATGAAAATACTTGTAATTCACTAATAATTTGACACATTGCAATTTATTATAGTTTTCATATGATAACTAATGACTGATAATTACTCGATATTGTTTTTTTTTATAAAATTAATCTGTGTATGTTTGTTTTCTATGGACTGAAACCTAACTCAAAGAGAATGGCCCTATGTTCATCAGCTACTGACCCTAGGTACAACGAGGTACCTAGGATTACTTGTGAAATTTCTTTAAAAAAAACTTCTGTTTGACAGAATCTATTATTTTATGTATTTATATTAATCTCAATGGGAAGTAATTACTATAGCGATATATGCATATCAGTTTCATATTTTTAAACTGCTCAGAGGCTCATTTTTTAGCATAAAAAAAAGGCGACCCTAGGTACAAAGACATAAAGACAAAGAAAGTCCCCTACATATTTCGGGTCAGGGAATACAACTAAACAATCTTTTTAAATGTATCAGACTATATTTATTGAATAATATATGCAGAGACGTCGCTAAGTAAATGAAGTTGGCACTTTTGGATTGGGGTTAAAATATTTTTCCTTTAACGTATCCATCCTTTTCAATAAGACCATTAAATTAATCATTGTTATCTTCACTGATAGCTACTAAATGAAATTAAATTCGAAAAGAGAACAACATTTTCAGTTTTATGACTTATTTTTATAATATTATCAAAAGTTATTATCTATAGCAATGCCATTAAATCCTTTATCTCTATAATAAAAATCGTTCTATTTTTTGGGGGTAATTTTCTGTACATAGCAATAGTCCATCAGAATTTTCCAATGAATCACATTTCTTTTTATCAACATTTATGCAATTCCTAATTAAAAACTCATTTATTTGGAAATTTATAATTATTTTTTACTTTTTCTGTGTTACTTTTTCCGTGTTTTTTTTCCGTCGAAAAACGTCTGATCTTATGAATATTCTGGAGAAGGAGTCTCCAAATGATCCTTTTGATGATGTTGATGTGAAGCTTTTTGATTTAGCCGTTGTTGAGCACATTCTCCCTCTAACTACTAACGTCTTCACATTTGATGATTATGCTGATCGCGTATTAATTCCACACATCAGGAAACAATTAAAAAGCTGCAAACGAGTTGAAGTGTAGTGAGGGACAAGTATAATCCAACAAGCCTCAAAGAAGTCACTACAGAAAAGCGAGGCAGGGTTGTTAAGAGCAAGTATGAAGGAAGGAATAGGCTCCCACTTAAATATGTAGAAAAGACTCCAGAAACAAATAGAAATTTTTTGCATTCCTTTAAAAAAAATTGGCAAGTGTTGAATGTGCTGAAAATAAGGTAATTGTCGTCGCGCGTAATGCTGAAGCTATTCTCCGAGGAACTTATAGGTCCACGTGATCCATGAGAAAGCGGACACCAGGCTGATTATCCACTTACAGGAAGCACTTTTGAATGGCTGTAGTAATTGTATAGTGCGCACTCTTGATACGGACGTAGTGGTGATCCTCATTAGTGAGTTCCATCATCTAATGACCTTGTTTGTAGAAGTGAAGACTTGTGTTTCTTTTGATACATTCGAAACATTTACTTATAATATTATCATTAATGCTATTTACAAGAAAGTGGGTGTAGAAAAATCTCAAGACCTCCCAGTGTTCCATAGTTTCACGGTATGTGATACAACATCATAATTTTTTTTTTGGTCGAAGCAAGAAATTGTTATTCTCTAGTGACACATGCATTTGTCTACATGGTACTCCACCCTCACACAGAACTTGATATTGATAATGAAAATTTTAAACTGCTAGAAAGCTTCACCATGATGTTGTATGATAAGAGCTGGGAATTTGACAATTTGAATGGAAGGAGCTATTTTGTCAGAGGGGTATTTTCCTCCAACGAATGATGCATTACTTTAACACTTAAATTGGGCTGCATATTATGCATGAGTATGGTGTACCAGTGAGTACAGTCAACAGCATGTTCTTAATCCAACAGGATGGGCTCCCAAAAGGATTCGAAGTCGCATGCCATTTTGATCACCAAAAATATTGCTAGGTTTGAGATGTTAAAATGTAGAAATTAAAAAATTAAAATCTAGAAAAGGTATTAGCACTTTGAGTAGGAATATTTGTATTTTTGAGCACCAAAAGTCTTGTGTTTCAATTGCTGGTTGACAAAGTAAGTCTGAAACTGATCAATATTAGCTTGTTTGTGTATTGCTGTGACAAAATTTTTAATATTTTTGGAGAAGATCATGAAGAGTTCTTTTTGTAATCCATTGTCCTCATTCTTCATGAAAAAAATAGAGATGATATTAGGGTTATAATTCACTTATCAGTGTCTTTTTCCTATTAAATTAATAACGACAGTTGGCAATGTGCTTTCAACACTTTATAAAAACTAAAAAAAATCTTCTGGTAAAAAAATTTAATAAATAAAAAGTGTGATGTTACCATGCATTTTCTGTTCTTTATTATATTAGCTTAATCGTTAGGATAAGTCTGCATTTTAAATGTCGTTTGCTGATCTCAACAATTTCGTTTTCCTCAGATGACGATGATGATTGGAAGAAAATGAGCAACTGAAAATGGAGGAACTCCACTGCTCCACTCTGTTCTTTCATCACAGAAGCAGACGAAAATGAAAATGATGGTTTACAAAGTGAGTACGAATTATTCTCACTGCTATCGAACAACGGAACTCATTAACAAATGGCTTTGTAGGTATCTGTAAGCAACTCTCCAGTTTTATTTAAATGGTTTGTTTGCACAAATCAGTAAATGTTTGTCCTAAAGTGCTTTTTGTTGGCAATACCTGAATTATATCTTTTTGAGATGAAGCAAAATTCCTGTTATATATTTTTAATTCCTTTTTCAAATTTTCTGTTGGTTTTGATTCACTCTGAACTTGATGATACATGATTGCGCAGCATCTAAAATGAATTATTATTTTGTTTTCACACACCAACACTGACTGCATTACTAACGTGCATCTTATTCTTGCAGGTCCACCTCGCTCGTGTCCTCATAGCGTGTATCGTGTTGCTCAGCCTGCTGTCTGTGCTGGTCTTCCTGGCTCCGTATCCTACAAGCTGCACCCAGGTTTTAGTCTCCATTCAACAACAACATCTGCCAATCAAGACACTAACTCAGGATAGTCGAGTCCCGTCTCTTTTAAACAATCCACGCTCATACTTTCATCTATCAAACAGAACACTGGTTCATGACGTAAAAGAACCGTTGGAGAAGCCACGACCCTACTTCCATCGCAAAGCACAATTCCACAACACACCCAATTTGATAAAATCCCACCGTCCTCTCTCAATCAAATCACAGGTTCATCCTCTTTTAAACAAACCACCTCCTTTCATATATTTGTCTCCTATTCAACATTCAACTATTTCTCTACCCACGAATAAACCAGATTCCCCGAAGCTGCACACAGACGCCTTCTTCAGAACTCGTCTCGTTCAGAACGAGCACGAAGATATTGATGACGAGGAAGAATTCGATAATGACTACGAAGACGATGACAACAAAGTGTTTGAGGTGGGTGATTTCGATTACAACGGGACCAATAATCTTATTGATTCCCTTTCTGGTATTATTTCTCAGAAGATCGACGACAATTCCAGTGACTTTCTTTCTTATTCAAATCCTTCCAAATCCCACCGGGATATCAGTCTCATTAATATGGAAGGCATTCCGGTAGTGGAAGACGGAATCTATTGGTCCGAAGAACTTGAAAATATCACACCAAAAGGTAGGTTTCAATGGAGTTTTTGTGGTAAGTCTCAAAACGAGTGTACTTTAAACGTAATTGTTAGTTATTCTTTTACTAAAAGAAGATACATTGTCAAGTATTAAGTTTCCTAAACTTCAACATTAACTAAAAGTCTGAATTGAAAGCTGAAGTACATTTCCTATTGTATGGGGTGGGATTTTTTTGTATTTGATTCTGATCTTCCCATTTGCCTTTGGTTACCTGGAGAAGCATATGTGTTTTTTTCCAGGCACATCTCTGTAGTTAGGAATCTATGTGTGGCACAGGGAGACCCTTTTCCGAATGAAACTATCCACATTGATAGCAATATAGCCTAGGAATATCTTAATTAGTTTTTCTTAAAACTTTCTTCAAAACATCTCTCAAAGAGGGGGAAAAATACTAAACTTGCACATTTTAATTTACAAGAAACAACATGCAATTTTATTTCATAGAAGGTTTTTTTTTTAAATTACATATTTTTTTCATTTGATACCCTCTTTATAGAATTTAGCTGGGGATAAGCAACTCTTGAGAAATATGTAAGATAGTTTCTATAATAAATTGCCAATCCAATTAGTTTCTGATCTTTTCTTTGTTAGTAGGTCGTGTGATATTTTGAATAGCTTCAATTGTTTTGGGGATCCGGATATTGAGTACCGTATTCACTATTCAACAATATATCCCGGAAACCGTAATTTATTCTTACCGAAATTGCATTTTCTCAAGTTTGCTGCTAGCTGCACTTCATGCAACTTTTAAAGGCCCAGTTTGTGTAAACGAGATATTCTTTCCAATTTTCGGAGAATATTGCTGCAGCATTAACGTACGATCTGCAAAATTTGCAATATTCTGATAACAGTTTACTTATGGATATCTAGAAAATTGCTTACTGCGTTTCTCATACCGAATGGAAGGACATTCTACTGATAATGTCCTGAGTACGTCACAAAAGCAGTGTAGTATTTAGCTTTAGATTTCATTGATAACTCCTTGGGTTGGATCAATAACCGTTATGTAGTTTGATTTTCCAATTTCGTATATAAAATTAGTCACTCTTTTCGTAGAAAAGTAAATTTATTTAATTACCTATAATCGACACCTAATCTGACTTCATAGCAATGTTTTCTTACAACGACAGGTTGTCCTCATTCACTTCCACTAAGCTCAATAGAACTCATATCCATTAACTCTCGTACTTGATGCTTACTTCTTCCTGCAAAGCAATGGACAATTCCCGCATTTTTTTAATTAAATTTCAAAGGTTTCGAAAAGGCCATACACACAAACAGTTCTGCTCACTACTCTTTTTTTTTTAATTTGCAACCTAAGTTTCTGCGTTTAGTTTTGGCGAGAAAAAGAACACATTCGGCTCGAAGCGAATGTGACGTCATTTGATCTGAAACAACTTGGCTTGAAACACAGCACGGAAACCAGTTTTACAAGTTTCTCGAAAATCGCGCCAAACAGTATGAGGTATGGCAGCTGCCTATCAAACCAACGCCAACTATTTGGCAGAAACCTCACGGTAACCATAGAAACGGAAGGATGATTTGACGCCAGAGCTATAGTGGATCGTTTTAACCGGATTGCAATCAGACGAGGTTTCGGTGCAATTTCTTTTCTTAATATTTAAATAACTAATTTTTGTAACGAACTTTTGTTTGAATATTTGGAATCAGGAAGAAATTCTTCATAAATATAAAAAATTTCAATCGTTTTTTAAAATTGCGGGAATTATCCATTGGTAAGGACTCAATTTTTTTTTTTGACTTCCATAACCGTTATGGTATGTCCTTAAATCCCATGAATTTCGCTAAAAAAAACCTGGTGCTCATTCAAAACTTCAAACTGTTGTTCACGCTGTTCTGACGGTATATTTTGGTATTGCCCGAAAAGGTGTTTTTTGAATGCAATTTTCTGTTTTTCCCGTTAGTCCGAATACTATTGACATGATATCTTCTTGAACCGTCTTCAAACTCAATCAAATAAGGATGTGGCATGAAAAACTTTACGATTACAGGGTGTCTCAGCACCAGGGTTACAAAATTTTTGGAGGGTTAGGGTACATCTAGATGATTCAGAATCACATAGCAGTGTTGGGTCAGAAATGCTTGACGTTGCACGTGCGAAGGATCCCATTGTCCGTCTGAGATGCACAAACTATACCTACTTTTGTTAGGGAAAGTGCTATCAAAATTACTGGATGACGAACACATTTTGATGCGATATTCAATGTGTTACCAGCATGATGGGTTTCCTACCCATTTCCAAAGTGTAACCACTTAGACACCAAATTTGATCGTGCGAGGCGGTTCGGAGCGTTACTCACCTCGATTGACCCAGCATTGCTATCTTACTCCGAATCCTCTAGGTGAACCCTACTCCTCCTCGAAGTCAAAAACTCTGGTGTTAACCTTTAACGGCTGTGGTTGGGTGATTTGAGGTTTTTGGCGCCAGAGCAACACATGGTCCATACTGTGCCAAACAAATTTGTGAACATCAGTTTGAAGTTTAAGAAACATAGTATCAGAAAAATTAATATAAAAGTCAAAGATGAGATATTGTAGGGGGTGAAAGCATTCCACAAAAAATGACTCGCGGTTTGTCAGACCGCTTACAGCAGGTAAAGGTTAAGACACTCTGTAAAAGAGGTCCAATTATTTTTTAAAAAAAGCTTGTGTAAAGTAGACAGTTCAAAGATTGTCATCCTCTTTACGTGATCATAGATTGGCCCTTCTTAATATATATTCTCTTTGATTCTTTTCTGCATTTTCCGACGTGATTGCAAGAATTTTTTTGTACTAATTTTTTCGAATGTTCTCCAAGTAGTCTTCAATGAATCGGAAAACACCCAACTGTAAATCTCTATTTTTTTACCAACTCTTTTAACTAAGACAAAGGCTTTTTTGGTATTCGTTCATAAACCAATTGAAATATGGATGTTCCTATTGTACTATGTGAAACTTTCCAATATGCAAATAACAAGTAGGGTAAATAAATATCTTAATTCTTTTCATTGTCCTGAGCGTTCTTGCGCAGCTTCGCTTTAATGCTTTTCCCCCATCTTTCCATAGCACCCATGCATTCTGGATATCCAGGAGTTGAAAACCTGGGTTAAAAGCCTTAAAAAAATTCTTCATTATCAGTGCAATAAAGAATTGATTGGAAATCCTTTAGAAGAACATATTTTCATAAGAACGTCGTAAGTAGTATTGGATGTAAAAATCTTTCACCGTAACAGCCTTTGCCCAACGAGCACATACAGAGTGATGAATTTATTCCCTCTTTTGAACGGGGGTGGGGGGGGGGGGGAGTTTCGGAGAGACCAAGCAGTCAACACTCTGAAATTCAATAGAATGATTTGGCTTCACAATAGCTTTTATAGGAGTTCTGTCCTTGTGTGACACTGTGAACAAACGACTTTGGAAAACTTTTTGAAAATCCTTTTTCATTTCTGTTAATTAAAATGAGTATCTATACCTTTGCTTCGTCTTCAGAAAATGAGGACATCTGCCTCGATCTAATTTGAGTTACCTTCTACTTATAACCATGCTTTTCTCAGAGTAGTATCTTCTTTTCGCGCATTAATAAAGGCGTACCTTTTTTTGATTAGGTTTATATTTAATAATTTTCTTAGAGTATTTGCCATAGAAATATAATGTTTTCTTCCAGACTGCTCTCTTTAAACCAATCCATTTCACTTCATTACTCTCAAGACTTATAGTTAATCCATGCACTTTGAATTGCATTTTCAAGTCGTCTTACGTTTACAAACTTATCTTCATATCCATCATTCCCAAATATTAAATTCGTCAAGTTTTTGATGGATAGTACCCCCGCACGCAATTTCCGTGCAATCGAATCCACTTTTATCGCTTTAACAAGGTGACTTTTTGCTAATCACTTCCTGCGATATTGTTCCGATTTCAAATTCGAAAAATAAATGCACCAATCTTACAATAAAATTTGGAATACATTATTCCCTATTTTTAAAGTCTAAAAACTTTCAATCCCGAACATTCTACTCGATAAAAATAGAATGCAAGATATTAAAATAACAAAATTCTTTCTTCAAAAATATCATTTACCTTCTTCACGTCATCACAATCGTACACATTGAGAAATTTAATTCCCTATACAATTAATGTATTAACTTTGAAAAAAAAAAAAAAATACAACAAACGTTTAAATCCTGGAACTAATTTTGTGTTTTACAACTCCGCGACTTGTTGCTCATATAAAAAAGAAAATCCATTAAAATCACTTTTTAAACATTTCTAAACCTTGGTTTCGCAAAATAAAATTCACAATAGTTCTTCGAAAGAGTACCATGATTCTCCTATTCCAAAGAAAAAGATTTTAATAACATTCCATTCTGCTCAAAAATAAAAAAAAGCGATCTTTTAAGTTTTAACTCAAGATTTCTTTTGTTATGAGAAATTATTAATAGAGCTTTTTTTAAAAACTTTTCCCGTGAAAAGCGCTGAAATGTTCTATACACCAGAATCGCTCTCAACATATGTTGCGATTGCTCTGCGCAGGGGCAGCGTTCATACAGCAGTATTTTAAATTCTTTAACACGCTTTTATTAGCTTCGTATGTATCTATGTAACGGAATCTTTGAACTTGATTTTCAACCACTTCAAAACGTTGTATTAATTTGAAATTTTGCACAGTTATCAAGAACCGATGACAGTACAATAATTCAATAACTTTGTCGCATTATCGCAAGGATTAGCTCGTGTTGCCCTTTCAACCAACCAACCTCCTCCGGAATCGAACCCTGGTGTTCCGTTACCCGTTACAACCCCAGTACTCACAGAACCTACAATCTACAGTTAATAAGGCAGACATTTGAAAGATATGTCGTGGGCACTACGGTTATACTATCAGCAAAAAGTTATTCAGATTTATCATATAATAATGACGGACGGAGCCACCGATTGGTTTTGATCTAATATTAAAGCGTTCCTTTCATCTGGTCGGAACTCTAGATTGTAAGGATTAGCTCTAGAAATACCACAGTTTTCTATGTAAATGTGGACACGATCTAAGGGGCCATAACCGAATTAATGAGCTATTCGCGGTTGCACCTTAATATGACGTGTACTTAGATATGCATGTGTTAATCATTGAGACAAGCATATAACAACTGGCCGGATCAACTAATAGGGAGTTTCATTCACGTTTCACAATTGAATAATTAATAGTTTAAAAAACTAAAAAACACGCTTTAATAGAAAGCGTTGTTTTTTTTAGTCACATTAACCTTATCAGGATCTCTAGGATTAGCGATTTTTCATATTCAGAAACACGCGGTAGTGTTTTGTACCAAGTAATACGGTGTGTACTAAGGCATACACATGGCTTAAATTTGAGACAAGCATGTGAATATTGGCATGAACAACTGGAGCGTTTTGTACACTTAACTAAAAGAATTAACTAAAACAAAACTTTTAGTTTGCAAAAAAAAATAATTAATAGTTTAAAAAAACTAAAAAATACGCTTTAATAGAAAACCAAACTAAAAAGTAGAAAATAAATAATAGTTTAAAAAACTTAAAAACGCACTTTAATAGAAAAATGAACTAAAAAGTAGAAAATAAATAACAGTTTAAAAAACTAAAAAACACGCTTTAACAGAAAAGTGAACTCTAAAAAGAAAATAATTTTAAATAAGTTTGAAATATGAATAGAGTGATTATCAAGAAATATTTATATTATCGTAATAAAGCGTGGGGTGCTTTTTAAGATATTTTCGTAATGGCTCTACTTTTATCAATATCTGTCATTCAATATTTACAACAACTGACATCAAGCACCCCACGCTATTTTTACGATAAAATAGACATTTCTTGTTAATCACTCTATTCGTATTTGAAACTTATTTAAAACTTTTTTATTCTTTTTAATTCATTTTTCTATTAAAGCGGTTTTTTAGATTTTTAATTTATAAAAGAGCTTCAGCCGCCCATTCAACTTTAATATCTGAAAAATTATTTATTGGTATCGTTACGTTTAAAAATAACAGAAAAATCCTTCCTTATTCAATTTTCTTTCACATTTCAATTTTTGAGATGTCATTGAATGAGGAATAAAGTCGGCTGTTTAATTAAAAAACCTAGTATCAGGCAAAATTATAAAAATGCGGTTTTTTTTTTAATGTTTTTTTTTTAATGAGTTCTTTCAAAATACACTCCATACACTGAGATATGAATAAAGCCAGAAAAATATATAGTATCGAAGATTTGTTTCCTTAGAATCCAAAGAGACCTATCCTTTCTTATCAAAAATCATTATATTATTACACAAATTTTCTGTATATAATTGTAAATAAAAAAGAACTTTAAAATAAATACGTTTCTATTTACAATTGTACTCGAAAAAGTTGTGTAATCTAGATTTGTGCAGATACTAGGTTTTTAAATTGGATAGCCGAATGAGGAACTTGCACAAGTGAGGAAAATGAATATTTTTTTGTATTTTCTAGTGTTATCCAACAAATGTATTTGAGCAGTGCAATTATTTTTTATCTTTATGCTTTCAATTAATCAAAAATCGAGTTTGAAATTAGCCGAAATCAAAGCAAAAGTCACGAGACCAAAAACGCATGAAAAAACCGTGACGTGGTTACTCAGAGATAAAGTCGCAATATGAGGGAGAAACCATACTTATTCCTCGTCTAAAACAGGTTTTAGACTGGTTCATTATCTGCTCTTTGACGTTTCACGTGAAAGTAGCCTTTTCCCGCCAAATCGCAAAGTGAAAAACTAAATATTTTTCTAACTATCTATCCGAGCTCAAATTTTTGAAAGAATGGTATTGTTTTTCATGATTTTTTCTCTACTTTTATTTAAAAATAAAACCAAAAAACGTGAAAGTTCCTCATTGTGAAAAATATTACGAGTTTTGAAGTAGGGATGTTGTTTCGTCCATTTGTTAAATCTGGCGTGTAAAAAGTATCGACTGCAGTGAATTTTGTTGCAGGTGCGGACGATTCTGCCATCCGTGTGTCCACCAACAGACTACGCTCCTCCCGAGTGCAGCGTGTCGAAGCCCCGACATGGAACAGGTGCGGCCGACCCAAGAATCAATTTGTAGTGTTCGAGGACGGATCCAAAGCGTGCGCTCGATACAGAGCGCCCCACCACTACCTCGTCCAAGGTATGCAAACCCCCAAAGCTTACAATAGAAACTCTCCGAAACTGTCGATTCTAGATTGGCGCATATACACCTTGTGCACTGCGATGCAAAAGTTTAGACAATGAACAAATTCACACACATTTCAAAATAAATGTAATCACTTTTCGTAATACAGCTGTAGTATAATATGCAATGCATGCATTGCAATATTTATAACTAGAACAGGTAATGCATATTACAAGTTACTAATTGCTAACAAAATAAATTTACATTGTCTCAAAAGTTAAGACAAAAATGAAATTAAAATTAAATTAAACATGACTTAAAACTTAATGAGGGATCCATTCTTGTTGATTAGTTTATAAGTATGAGTTTCCATCGAAGAAACTAAATTTTACAAGGTTCGGGGCTCGATTTGGTACCTTATATCCTCTATAGGTATCTTGCGTTAATTTATAGAAGATTAATGTCTAACATTGCTGCAAACTTTGCGACACATGACGCCACAAAGATTTTCTACTATTTTATAAGGGTCATCTTGAACCTCAGCAAATGGCGGCAGGTTATCCTCCAATCTCTTAGTGTAATGCTGTGATGTTTGGTGACCACTGGTAGAGTGCAGAGATACTAGTTCAATGTAGCAAAACGCTGTCCAAACCATCACCGAGCTATCATCTTGTTTGAGACTAAAAAAATGCCCAAGTGTGTTTCGCATGTCATGTTACGACGATGCCCAGTCATCAAGACCAACCAGATTCCAATTTTTTTCATCTCTAAATACCAGTAATTGCCAGTTTGGTCCATGTGACAAATGATTCCGAGACCCCACATTCTCTGTGACTTATAATGTGGCTTCAGAGCTTTTCCATTTTGCAATAAACCATTGTTTCCAAAATTGATCTAAGAATCGTATACTTTTGTACAGAGTCATGAAAAGTAATTTGTTAGACACTCAACAGCCTTTGGATCTGATGTTTATCTATCGGCTTTATTCCTCCCACGTGGCCTGTCCAATCTAAATTTTTCCTTGTATTTGCATATATGAGATGTACCCAACAGATGGAGTAAATATCACCAGTAAAATAGTTTTCGATAAATTGAATACTATAAAAGCTGAGTAACCTAACTCTTACTTGAGGATCCTTTTGGAAGGTTACGAAAGGGCTACATGAGATGAAACACGATAATTAATAATATTCTATATTAGCTTTCAACTACCAAATTTACACAGCCGTTTGAATTTCTTTACCCCATGGCATCTCGACTGCTAAGTGTTATCGTTTTCAGAACTTAAATACTCGAAGTCTGTGACGTCACCTTTTTTTAAATTTGCACACAAAAATTCGCAGAAACTCGTAATCGTGTCTATACTTTTGCAACAAGTACATTTCTATTTTTACCCAAAAATTTATTATTATATCAAATTAAACAACTTTTCTTTGATTATAGTATTTAAACGAGTTTTTGAATATATTTATAGGCTTTCGTAATTCTACTATCACAATTCTTAATTTTAGAGCCGAACGACGTCATTGTCTACACTTTTGCATCGTAGTGTTGCAAGTTTAGTAATGAAATGGTTTACACACCCTTTACAGTATAAACCTTGTTGAATGATTGGTTTTGTGGTTTAGTTATTTTTTTTTACATCAATCTATAATTTTTCTTATTGGTAATTTTTCACTGGTTAGCGTTTTGTAGATATATTTGCTTATCAGCTTTAATAGTAGAATGCTTCACTTTTCACTTGCTGCCTTACAATATCTGATGTCAAAAATGAGTTTGGCGTATACTATTACAAATATATTTAGCTTAATTTTCGGTTCGCACATTAAGAGTTTCTCTGCTCAGCTCATGCGAAAACCCTAAAAAGCGTTGGAATGGTACGTGTATCACAAGAAACGGACGCGTTATGCACGCACAAAAAAAAAAGCTCTGCAAACGGCCAACAGAAATACGATCGGGGCAGGTGGAGGAAATTTGCACATAGAAAACCGATAAAATTGCCTGTGATGTCACCCATGTGAACTTTGGCCTCTGTCATATGCAAATTTCCACCGTGCGCCTCGATTGCGTTTTTGTTGGCCGTTCTCAAAATCATTTTTCATGCGTGCAACGTGTCCGTTTTTTGTGATATACGTACCGTTCGAACTATCTTTTGGGTTTTCATGCAGCGCATTTTGCAACAAGAAAAAGTAGGTGTTGCCATTCTAAAATTTCAAGTTTCTATAACCGTAACTGTGACCACCATTTTGTTGCCTTTCACAGAATCTCGAACTCATACCTCTGAATAACTATTCCTGAAATTTCATCTTGATCTATTGAACGGGACGGCCGCTAGAGGTTCATATGTTGGCAAAGTTATATTTTATGACCACCTTGTATATAGAGAAAACGTATGCTTTGTTAGAAAGACAAACTGTTCCTCTTAACTGTGTGGGTATGGAAAGAGATTGAAATAAAATCCGGCGTCTCTTGGCAAGTTAAGGGTACTTGTGGGAAGTAATATGTAATTCTTTAGTGACGTGAAAAAAAAAAACTAATATCGTCTGCATTGAACAAAATAATTATACAGCTGTAGCTTTTTGGATCAAAAATTCAATATTTTACTGAATGTTAAACTGTTTTTTCTTAACTACTTTTCTTTATTAGAAAAACATTTTTAAAAACTACGTTTCAGTATGATAACCTCTAAGTTTCAAGGGTTTTAAAGTACCTTCAAATATCAGCTCAAATAATTGAAAGTTTACTGTATTGTTTTTAGCACTTTTAAATAATAATTGAACATGGTGATATTTATGTTTCTATATTTTTAATGTTTCTAATAAAATATCCTATTTTACACATTTTTCATAAAAATTTATATTTTCGAGGGGATTTTGGATCCCTAAATAATAGCTTCACAGAAATTCATATTTTGCATTCTTGTTTAGCGTACCTTATAGAAATTACTACTCAGGGTAACATTTATGTTTTTGTACTTTAAATATTTTGTGTGAAATTTTCGATCATTTTTTTAAGAAAAATTTCAATTTAAGGGGCTTTAAGGTAGTATTTTTTTTCATGAACTTCATATTTAGGGTCCTAGTTTAGACCCCAAATGGCCACTAAAAACATAGTACCAAAACAAATTTCGAAATTTTTTTTTTCGATCCACACTACTGTACAGTGATGGTCAAAATTATAAAGACAAAGGGAAAATTGAAAAATCTTGAATACAGTTGGGGGAAAATTATGCAAATTTTATGGCTGGAAACCAATGATAAATGGACTTTTTAAAATAAGTTTCATGGAAATTTATGGGAAATTCATATTGATATAATGGATTTTGGATTTAAACAGCCATGTGATATGTGCAAAATTATAAGGACAACTGTATTTGTGTGTTCTAAAGAGAATAATTTGTATGTTTTTTGTTCTGCACACGGCACTCCCAGACGATATAAATGGCTAGTGAGCAATTGAGAACGTCATGTTCTGTTTTTTCAGTTATGCTACTAGGTGTTAAGCTTTCGGAGTTTGAGGAAAGTGGTTGCGTTGAAAACTTCAGGATTTACTGCACGTAATATTGCTACAAAGATGAATGCATCGAGAACGGTCATTTGTAATTTTTTATAAAATCCCAGCAAATATAGACGGCCAAGACGGTTATGGAAAACTTATGTCTCGACCATCTCTTACAAAAGTTCATAAAAGAGTGAGGGTGAAGTTTACCAAAAAATGCATTACAATGGGAACATAAAGGAATGATGTTGTCTTTTTCGATGAGAAAAGTTTAATTTGGATGAACCAGATACTTTTCGATATTTTTGGTATGATCTTCGTTAATAAAAATAAACTTTCTTAAAGCGTACATTTGGAGGTGGCTCAGTAATGGTCTGGGGAGGTTTTGCAATTGAGGGAACTACTCCAATACTTCTTGTGCAGGGCATAATGAATTTTGAGAGTTATGTTGATATATTAGCTGATAATCTTTTACATGCACCACCGTTAATTACGAATGGAGACTAATTCTTTCAGCAGGACAATGCCTCAGTACATGTTTCTCAAACTTCGAAATCATGGTTTGAGGCTAATTTTGTGAAACTACTTGATTGGCCTTCTAGAAGCTTCGATCTTAATTCAATGAAAAGTCTGTAGGGCATTCTGGCACACAAAGTATAGAAAAATGGTATTCAATATCAGAACAAGCAAGAACTCGTGTCTTCCATAAAAAAAATCTTGATAAAAATTTCCAAGAACTGTCTGAATCCAAGACGTCAAGTCTTATAAAAGTGATTGAGAAGAAGGGAGAGATTATCAATTATGCTACAGGCAGAAACATTAATTATCCTTATAATTTTGTTCAGTTTTTAAGATGAAATTTTTTTGTTAATTATGGCAAAACATTCATATTTTGTATTTTCCAATGTTTTTCATTCTACAAGGATTTCTAGCGTAAAAAAGCATTTTATGTATATATTTCACTTTATATACTTCAGAAATAATTTTTTTGTGTGCAATTTTCAGTTGTTCTTATAATTATGACCTCCACTGTATGAAAAAATTGGCTCTTTTTTACAGAGATGTTTTTATTGGGGTTACGTTTACCAAAGAACAGTTGTATGAGCGCAAACTTTCAATTTTTTAGCAATAAGAAATAAGTACAGAATAATACTGAAATATCGATCAATGTAAATATCGATACTATATCGTTGCATTGAAAAAGATATCGATACATGATTTTTTTTATTTGATTTTTAATCTTGCCAGAAACGATGTTTTTCGGGGTAAATTTCTACTTTTCATGATTGATTTTTGTAAGGTGACTACTTTTCCAACTGAAATGGATCTATTACAATATATATATATATATATATATATATATTTCCGTTTAATTGCTGCAGTGATTTTAAGAAAATTTAGATAATTTCCAACAGCTTTTAATGGCAACGTTTAATATTTTTATAATATAAATATTTGAAAAATTAACAGATGGATGAATATATAAATATATACATAAAATGAAATAAATTGTGTAGGGGTCATTCTAATTGAAACGTGACTTTTAATATAGCTCAGTTACTAATTGCTTATGCAATATACAAAAAATAAAATATGAATATGATCGTACGCACCTGCTGGATTATTTGCAAGGGGGTGCAAGATTTATAGAATTTTGTTTAATTCGTTTCAAAAATATCGATTGCAAATTACTAATGAAATCTTATTTAACAAATATGCATCAATTTTCATTTTGATAATGAAATAAACGTACGGTGTATATTTTTGAAATCCTCCCTTCTGTGTATTTTATCAGGTGTTCAACCACACGATTTTCTTGTTTTTCCGTTTTTTATTTTCGAAGTAGTACTCGCGGTATTTAAAGTAACAGTGTTTCGAACAGAAGAAGCAGAAGGCACAATAAATAAACCATAAACACAGATTTTTTAAAATCCTTTATAGGCATTGATAATTTTAATGTGCAATTACAACTTTTTGAGTTCAGATCGCTTTCATAGTGCTTAACCACTACGAAAAAAACATCCACTCCGAACTATTTACGGGCTTATTAATTAGTAATTCGAATCGCCAATAGCAGATTTTGTAAAAGTGGCCTATTAGTGATTGTGATAGTAACAGCCCCAAAACTTTGATAGAATGCAGACATCGAATCAATCTGTCAAATTTCAACTCGATTGGATGAAGGCAAGTGTGTTAATTAGTCATCCGAAACGAAAATAGTGGTGTGAAAAAGCGACTTTTTAGTGATAGTGACACTAGGGGTATAGTGAGGCCAATAAGCGTCGGTACGGTGCACGGATACTTTTTTGAGAGCTGATACGGCGTAACGCCACTTTTTAAAACTAGTAATCAATAATAACTCTAATAATAATTTTACAATGTATTGCGATATAAGTTAGTGAGAAAATAAATACGTCAATTAAGAGTATTCAGCTTTTTTGTATGGTAAATTTGCATTTTATAATCAAGAACAAATTCCAGCTGCAATACCGCCGTGATCTAAAAGTTTGTGTACCGATAAAAGTTTTAGTACTACAACTCTGGCTGACAGCCTCAAAAACGTGATAGACAGCATCGATTTGCAAATCTGCCAAGTTTCTTCTCATTTGGATCGGGCCAATTGCAATAATTATCCCTCCGTAGATTTGAACGCCACTCACAAACAAAATTGAAGTTAATATAAAGGATTTAAAAATACAAAAGAGTAGATATTTCTAACAAGTTAGAGAAATAACGAAAAATAATAATCAAAAATGGATTATTGAAGTATATTATAGGAAATGCTCTTTTGAAAATATATATCAAGGTCTAATATCTGATGACTACCAAATACAAATCTAAACATTTTCCATGAATTGAGAGAACATATAAAATGATTATATAATAAATTGAGAGAAGGGGCGCCTAAAAAGCACTTCTCAATTGCAATAAATGAGATATAAATAACCGAGTTTAGAACAAGAGGCTTAAAATAATAATAAAAAGTACGCAGTGTAACGCTTTTATTTACTTGGAATGAACACGTCCAATTTTAATTTTCAAAAGCGTTGCAACTTGTACCCTCCTGGTGGCGAGTATGAAGTGTCTGGCAAAATAATGAATATTGGTGCAATTTTAACTGCCTCTCAGACAAGTCCAAACTTTAAGTTTTGAAGTTTATGAAAATGGAATAAAAAAAACCAAAACGCTCATCAAAAAACTAAAAATGTTTGAAAATATCGATATATCGGTGACTTTTATCGATGTTTTTAGTATAGATTTTTAAAAAAAAATATCGTTGTATCGGTAAATCGCCGACTTCTAGTTCAGACACTACCCAGGTAGCACAGCAGTATTGGCCAATGTCGGAAATCGGAGCTCTGGAAGATTGGCCAATCCTGGGTAATGTCGGAACTGCCAGCACCGAACGGCTAACATTTTTGCAATATTGGCCAATATCGCAATGCGGTTTTGGTCGATCTCGAGGAGCAGTTTTGGCCGATATCGATGCGTAGTTTTGGCCGATCTCGAGGAGTAGTTTTGGCCAGTATTGATGTGCAATCTTGGGCAATATCGATGAGCATTGGTTTAAACCAAATGTTTTGTTGTTTTTTTTCCCTCAGAAAAACGAAATATTTTTTTTAAGAATAATTTAATTGTATTTTTATTTATAATTAGATTTTTTAAATTATTTGATGTTGTAGATGACTTCTATTTTTAGCTGAAATACAATATGTTTTAATGTATTTTAAAATAAATCTTCCAATTAAAAACTATTGAAGTTTTTATAAGTATCAAATGAATCGAAGAGCAATATTCTATGTATTATGTAGTAAACAATTACTATTGTATATATTGAATTTAAAAAATAGTACCTCTAAATAAATATTAAAATTTAATATGATTTGAATGTCCCCATAAATAGCAACAATTGTTTATTTACTTAGTTCAAATTACTTTCAAAAGGAATATTCATTGTTTATAAAACATAAATTATTCTTGTTTATGTTAAATTTTATTTATAAATATGTATACATGTAATTAGAAAAGGATAAAAAAAAAACTCTGTTTAAACCAAAAAACATGTTTTTTTCCAACCCTGGAAGAGCAATTTTAGCTACTATTTTTTCATTATATCACAGACCAGTTTAGGGTAGATTTGCCACTCAACATATCTGAACTTTCTTTTTGGTGGAAGAAGTGGTTGCAAATGATAATTCTTATATGCGCTTAGATTCAATTTTGAGCTGTTCAATATTTAGTATCTCATTGTTGCCCCAAAACCCTTAATAATTTGTTAAGTTATACTTAAACATTTGTAAAATAATGTTTTCAACTCCCCTACCAAAAAAACACATTTAGATAACATGTCTGACATTCAAGGATTTAGAAAGCTACATGCAATTTTAAACTAGAAAACTAACAGTAGAATTTAAAATTCCTATTGGTCAATCAATACTCATTGAACTTTTTATGCTAAGGTTTAATAAAAATAGAAGGTTGAATTTTAAACTTGTGAAGTATATTTTTTCTGCACCGATCAACTTCATTTATGAAGTCCCTTTTCATTTTTAAAACATAACTTTTCTCTATGCATTAAGAATCAAATAGATAGTAAATAAACCTCATTTTAATGCTTTAGTTCATTCACTTTAACCATAATATTGTAAAAATGTAAAAGCAATAAAGTGAATTAAAATTGCACCCCCCCCCCTCCCCATTGAAAAAGTTTTCATCCAAAAATTATTTGACAAAAACATCTATTATTTTAAAAAATCCACAATAATATTTACATGAATACCTCATATAATGAATAATTTTTCATACTTTCATTCCTATTTTAATTGCTTTTTAATGACCGATAATTGAAACACAATATAATTTAATTGATATTTTATGGCTTAAAAACCATGCACTCTTAAATTAATTGTCACTTTCTGCAGTGGGTATTTATAATAAAAACATAAATTTAATACAAGCTGTTTATTATAATACATATTTTATTTTACATATTTTATCTTCCTTTGAAGTTTCTACCTCGGCGAAGAAAACGAACCTGAAATATAAAATTGTTCATTTCTGTTTTCATTAAGATTACATTAAAATTTAAAAATCAAATTATTGCATCAAACTTTTTCTAATCTTTAGCTCTTTTTATTTTATCCAAGCTCTTTTTGTTACGGAACTGGAATTTGTTATCAATAAAAGAAATCATGCAGTGCAGCAATTACTGCCCATTAAAAAAAAAAAAAAAAAAAAAAAAAACAGAATTGCAAACTGAAAAACACAATTTTGCACAAAAGCATAAGATTATTAACATTTTGTTAAATTGTTACATCAGAAAACATTTTCTACTAACATTTAAGAAAATTATTTTAAACTGGTATTTAAATTTCAATTGTATATATTGAGCTTGTATGAATTTAATTTATATAAAGTTCTCTGCAAATACGCTTGCACCAACCTCAACCAAGCACACAAAAAAACTATCAATCACGAAATAAATGCTAATTCTGTTTTTTTTTATAAACTCGTTCATTTTTCCTTAGCCGTTTAAAATTGTAATAAATAATTTATAAGAGAGAAAAATCTCTTTTAAACTGTTAAATTAACCACCAAATAAAATCAAAATAAATAGTAAAAAGTGTTGTTGAAAAGTCTGTGATAAAATATAAAATACACTGTTGCACTTGAAAAGTTATAGGAACTAATTTAGAACATAGTTCAGTAGAAAAAACAACAAAAACACTAATTTCTCAATTATAAGCATATGACAAAGGTGATTTGTTCAAAATTGTTTAAAGAAACAGATAATTTTTTTTTTATTTGAAAGACCAGAGATTCTCCATTGCTTATTATATTTTAAAATATAAATTATTGTAACATCAAATTGAAATTGCTTGGAGCGTTACCTAATTGATTATCATATATTCTTACCTGGTAGAGGAAGTTTTCACGCTTTTTGGTTCACAAACAAGTTTTTGCTCGTTTCTTTGTGGGATTCCAAAGAAGGTGGATCGTCTTTGAAACAGGCTGGAATATTAGTTTGGCTTTTCTTGGTTAATAAATTTTCATCTTCTGAAGAATCGCTCCCAATTGAACAAGCAAGCTCAGCTTTATCTTATGCCTGTTAAAATGAATCTAAATAGGAAAATTATGGATATATGCTATCTCAAACTAGTTGCAAAACTTTATATACAATTTATTTATACAATTAAATATCTTATTTAGAGCACTTATAATATCACTCACTAAAAAACCAATCTTCAGTTTGAGAAATTAAAATAGAATATTATTTAAATATGTTAATAAATATCTGTTATTCATGTCCACCATTTCAAAAATCTACACCATCTAAACTTGAACTGATAAGTAGATCAATGACTTATGAAACATTATTTGTGATACCTTGAATTATTTGTATATACCCTATACAAAAATTGTAATTTAATTACTGTATGTACAATAGATTTTAAAATTAAATGTTTGCCATGTTATACTTGAGGGCATATATTCTTTAATCATGTTCATTTCCCCCTTCCCCATTTGTTGCAAACTACCAAAGACAACTTTAGTCTGAGATGAACCAAGATGAAGGAATTACTTTTACGGGTTCTCCATTTCCATCAATGAACCCTACAACAGTATATTTCTTTATTTTAAACTGAACAGAATAACAAATTAACTATTGAAAGGCCATACTGCCATTTTACTGCCGAGGGAAGGAAGGCTACAACTCCAAGACTGACAATAATACTTGATTACAATATTTGTTTACTTTTCAAATGGAAAGTCTTTTCTTTAAATGAACAAAACATTTTTATTTTATAAAAACAACATCTTTGCATAGTGTGTTTAAATTAACACAAATGAAGTTAGGCATTCAAAATATATTTTTGTAGATATTTAAAAAATTTCCATTCATTGCTCTTTTCTGAGAAATCAATAATTGCACAAGACAGACCTTTTAAATAGGGGAATGTACATATACAGTAAAATCCTGTTAACGCTAAGTCGATCTGGCCACTGAAATTGTTCGCTTTAACCGAATTTTGTGTTAAACAAATAAATTAACGTTAAGTTTTAAGTACGGAGAACTGCTTTTCCTTCGCATTAAATGTGATTTTATGCTAAGCAATTTTGCGTTAACAGGGTTTGCTGTATTTTTTCAAAAATAGGATGCATAATTACATTAGTTATACATATTGTTAAAATTTACATTTTTTAGAACATTTACTTTTTATGCCAAGCGGTTGATTGAGATAATGCACCCTATTCCACACCACCTTTGAGATTGAGTAATAGAAGTGTTTTAATTTAATGTGGTTTCCTCAATATGCCCAATTCACAATATATTCTATTAACAGAGCTAATCATGGAGCTTGGATATTGAATTTTATAAGAAGCAATATAAACTAACGATAACAAATATGATAAATAGGAAGACAAACTAGAATGTAACATGTAGTATAAGTATTTCAATGATGAGCATAATTTGAAACAAGCAATGGAAGGGTAGGGGGGAATGGCTAAATGAGTATTAGTTTGCATCCGTGTATAGATGAGATAAAAGCTCGGATTTCCTAAAAGCACTTAATCTTGTCCAGATGACATAAAAGCTGAAAATCTTGATTATATTTTAAACAGCAGCATTAAATAAATAATTGATACCAACTCGATTCCTAATCAGGGGTGTAGTGGAGCGGGAACGCGTGGGAACGGCGATCCTTTAGCTTTCTAGAAGGCGGAACGGCGTTCCCTCATCTAATTTTTTTTTAATTTGTATATATTTTTGCACTTTATGTGATACTTCGCAAAGCCAAGTAAGCAAACGAAAAAGTCATTTCGTGAGAACTTTGCTTTCATCTGCGATCCACAACTTCATGGCTGAGCGGGCAGAATCTAGTTTTTGTAAAACACTTGAAAGAGGCGCAGCAACCCACACATGGCCATTTCTCCTTCATTAGAAATGAACTGACATATATGTTTACATCTAGCTATGATTCATTTAATGGCAATTATCCTCTTCAACGTATGATCTGTATTTGTGGATGAATTACAGAGGCCAAATTTGTATGGTTCGTCATATATATAGGCTAAAATTTCCATACACAAATTCACACCAACTATCTACATTTTTAAAGAACAAAACTGTGGCCTAGCACATACAGTTCTTTGCGCCCTTTCCTTGAAGAATATTTCCCCTCCTCTAATTTTAACGGGAACTCTAACCGATTTATCAACAAAATGTTATGTAACGTTTTATATATATATATATATATATATATATATATATATATATATATATATATATATATATATATATATATATATATATATATATATATATATATATATATATATATATATCACCGATTTAATAAATTATTTGTAAATCTCTCACAGTACCTAAGAAATGAATTCGTTCAAGAGAGAAATACTAGGACAATAAAAGATGTTTTTTTTTTTTCTTTCTTATTTTTACAATCCAAAAAAGTTCAGTAAACCTGCGATTCTGACGGAATAAACTGGTTGGTGCTAAAAATCCAAAATAGGTAAGAGAAGAAAGATATTTGGTATTAGCTTTTAAGGGGTTTTGAGATTACGGAATTATGCATTTATATTTTGTCAGATATTGGGAAATATTTATTTTATTGTCAGATATTGGGAAAATCGAACAGATAATTTGTTTGAAAATGAAAAAATTTGTTCAAAACAATATTGATTTTTAAAACCATTATATTAACTTCGCTTTTGTATGTTTGCTTGTGAGTTTGAATATGTTTAGTTCCACTTATATTATGTTGATTGAAAGTACAGAAAAGAGATTGGCTTCAGGCGCTCCTCTACGTTGTTTCGAACTGAACAGTTGTTAACTTTGTTTCAGTTTAACTTGTCAGTACTAATAAAGCTCTATTAGTCGAATTGCAGCCCTTCACAATCCAGGGTTGCGAAGGGGAACCAAGGCTTGCTCTAAGAGCAGAGGACTACTATAAAAAAGTAATGGGTAGCAAAAATCATTTATTTTAATAACATGTATTTTATTAAATTCTTATGAAATTAATTTTATTGCAATTTTTATATTTTATAAAAAAAAAATTGTATCCCCGAAGGTTCCTTAATAAAACCTGACGTAAAATAATGTTATTTAGTGCAGAAAACGCTACGATTTTAATAATTTGCACCCATACCATTTTTGGAGGGTTTTCTAGATCCATTTTTATTGTAAGAGGCGCCAAAACTCATTCCTGCAGACATAGCATTTTACTCTTAGGCCGGTCCTGTATATTTGATTTTCCTTAATATAAAACTGCTAATGGTTTTGTAAATGGGTACAATACATCGAAATTGGGCTGTGAAGAAGTAGGAAAGCAGTTCAGATGTACTTTAAAATGCAAAATTAAATTGCTTTTCGGTTTGAGAAAGGGAAAGCTTTTATATTTACAGTTATTTCAAAGTTTATTCCAAAAATGTAGCAGCAGTTCCCAAAAAAAAAAATCTTCTTCCCCCGAGTTCTTCAGGAAAAAAAAAGAGGGAAAAAAAAAAAAATCAACACTAAATACAGTGGCTGCAATAAGGGTTTGGAAATTTCCCCGATCCATTTTGAAATCTAGTGATTTTGATGGCAATATCATATATATTATGTAGTTCCCTTTTTCCTCCGATTCATACTCACTTTTGACTTTTATTGTCACCTAATCGTCAATACTGTCAAAATGACAAAATCGAATTGTAAAAGATTAAAAAAAAAATTAAAAAAAAATAGGAATTTCCCAAGCAAATCTATACGTCTGGCAAATAATGAGTCTACATTGAAATATCCCGCTTAAAATTAGAGATGCTTGAGATGGTACACAAATTAATATTCTATCAAGAAATTTTATACGACTGATGGATTTTAATTTTCCAATTATTTTATTATTGGAAGAAATTTGGAAAAGAAAAGGAAGGGTCTATCAAATAAGAGGAACTTCTCTACATTTTCTTTTTAAGAAGAAGAAAAGCCATAAAACTCTCAATTGACATCTGCAACAATCGCAATCTTTTTAATTCATTTTGAAAACAGATTTCGAAGATCTACAAAATCTTGGAATTTATCCGAAAACATTGCTTATGAAGCATCTCTGACATTTGGGAAAATTGTTGTAAAAAATTTGTTTAAAAATTTGTGTCAATAATATGTTTGAAAATGTCTTATAATCCATTTATAAAGGGTTAAACTATCTTTTAAAATGGGTTGTGCAAAGCAAATTGTTTAAAAATCCACATAACTTAATAGTTTTAAAAATTTGAATAAAAGAATAAGCCGAAACACAATTTTTTTTTAATTTTTGACGTGCTCATTAGCTATTTTGAGATTATTAAAGTTATATTAATAAAACCATTTAAAATTGTCATTTTCACTCTCCCACACACACAGAAAAAAATACGTTTGTAACGACTCGGCATAGCGTTCCCACACCTTTTTGTTTTACACTACACCACTGTTCCTAATCAAGTTTAATGTGAATATCAATCACCTTTGTCAACATCGCTTTTGTAGATCAAATCAAGTCGGCAATCAAGTATCGTTGAAATGAACTAAAACCAACTTAAACCAATAATGTAATACGTAGATACCCCATGAAATCGACAAATTATTGTGACAACACTTACCAGTAATAAGTTTTCGATCCAATTTTAATGTTTTGTTTTGAAACCACTGACTGTCTATTTCTGTCACTTATAAAGTGCTTAACACAGCCAAATACGTCTCGTAATTTTGAGCATCTAGAAGAATACGATATCGAAATCTTCTAGTGTAAACCCCTCTCTCAACCCCACCACACCAGCGAGAGGACATTGAGGCCACGACAGATTTAATGTGCACCAGCCCCCATTAAGTACACACCGATATTTAGTGGACCGAGGACAGAACCCGCAACCCTCCGGTTACGAGCTCGATACTCTACCGCCTAGACTATCGGGAGCCTATTTAAATGTTACAAATGACAGTCGAGCAGGCGACATAAATAAACTTAGTAAACACACATCCAGGCACTTCAGTTCCTTCAGCCACTCGGTGGCGATTCTTTTTGAGAAAATTCTGCGCATCGTTTTATATCGGATTCGGCCAGTTTTGGCCGTAAGTCGAGATCGTTCCAAAATACATGATTTTTTTAAAAATGCTTCAAACCGTGGCAAAAATATCACGAAACATATTAATGCAAACCTTCCTTTCTTATACATAAAATATTTTAATTTTAAAACTGTCGATCAAACTTTTGAGTATCGTCTATCCAATATTGGGCGAGATTGGGCTATATCGGCATCGAACGGCCGATTTTGCGCCATTCCACATCGGGATTGGCCAATATAGGGCTGATATTGGCCAATACTGCTGTGCTACTTGGGTAACGACTCAAATATTTTTTTTTAAATGAACTGTTATTTTTTTTTTAATCTTCTAAAAAAATTGAAACATTTTTAAATCGTATAATGGACATGTCAGTGACGTTTTTCTTTAGTTGTCAATTCTTTTCTAATAAACATAGCATTTTTACTAGAAGTCAGATCACCTTCTCATAGAGATCATGACGATTGCAAGGTTATGTTCAAGAGCGTTAAGGTATCGTATTCCTTGCATTGAAACATAATGTTTTAATTTTGTGTGAACAGATCATTTTTGCGAAAGCAGTTTTGAATTTAGCAAGTTTCTTTCGGTTAGAGGACTTAAGTTCAACGATTTCAACCTATATTGAGTGATGTCTTGAAAGCAGTATTTCCCCCTTCTCTTTTCATTTCACCTCATCGCAGATAGATGGCAGCACTACTCAGATCATGTGAGGACTGCCCAAATGCTTTGGAGATAGCTTTGTGATACTATTCATTATATTTTCGATTAGTACTTATTTAAATTTTTTTCTGACTTTTTTATTTTAACTTATAACATAGCACAGGTCAACAGCTGAGAGGGGCCGTATTTAAAGCCGATCTCATTTGCATTCGATGTCCTGATTTCAAATATGGCCTTACTTTTTCCTAGGAGCTCAAATTTCTAAGATACATCATTTTGATGAAATTTACGTTACACTATTTTAAGTTAAATCTATAAATAAAAAAATAAACACGAAATTTTTACTATTATATTCTACAAATATTATTATATACTGAGATGAAGGAAAAAATAATCGATGAAACCAACTAGTTCTGAACATTTCAAAAGCTTTTTTTCCGTGACATTTTTGGATGTATTTTGGGACAATCCTTTTTTAAACTTCATCAGTAATCTACCATCATGAGAGTATCCTATCTTTCTTGGTAGCGGTTCTTCATATTTATAATATCCTGGTTTAACCTTTTGCTTTATTTTTCACTGGTGTCTTCTAAATTTTCAGGAAAACCGTCGAATTGCTAAGGGGTCGTAAATTACATTATTTTCCCCCATGGCCATCTTTTTTTCTCTTAGGCCAATCTTTTCTGACCCATCAGTGGATCTCTGATATTCCAGAGACATAAGAAGAAATGATATTTGGTGTAATGATTCCTTCACAAAGGCTCTAGCAGTTTTTCCGTTAACGCGTTTTCTCCGCATATCCAGCAAAACACATCAGGATGATTTACATAACATCTTGTACTTGAACTCATTTTACATCTATTCAACAACTCAAATGCAACAACCTACAGCACAATACGTTTTAGGTTAATTTTTTAACAACTCTTTCTTAAACCCAAATATCATGCAAAACCATCAGGGGCGTAGCCAGGATATTTTTTTCGGGGGTGGGTCTTCGGGACTATTTAGCAACATATAATGTTTTAGGAAATAAAGAAATATAAATATTATTAATTAACTCCAATCGTAAAATTTACAGAAAATTAATTTAGGCACATAATTTGCCTCGTAATTTATAATAGAAAACCTAACTGTCGGGGCTTTTCGAAAAGTTTATTAAGGACTTCTTGGTCATGTCAATTTCTCTATGGATGGATATGAAATCCGAAACATTTAAGCGATTTCGCCGAAATAGAAATTCTCAGGTAATTTTTCAGTTGCCTTAAAGATTTAGAAGGACCTTCCCGTTTAGAATTCATTTTTAAATGAGAAGTGTATATATATTAAGAATTAGTAGAACTAAATAATTAAATATACTCGTTCATAGTCACAGTGTGGTTTTAGAGTTTGCGAGCCCCAGGGCAAATTTATCTTTGACCAAAAGCTATGTCGAATTTACACAATGCTACAAAATCTGTTGTACAACAGTAATGTTCATACAAGGTAAGACCGAAAAGTAAGGTGGCTGATGTCATAATAATCACTGTATTATATATTTGTAGATAAATACATCACTGTCCTTCAAAGTAGTTCCCGCCGTCTACAATACACTTCTGACAACGTTCATAAAAGTTCTTGAAACTTCTGAAAAAGTCCTCCTTTGAGACTGTCTTAAGTTCCTTGGTAACAGCAGCTTGAATGTCTGAGATGTTTGAAAATTGATTTCCCTTCAGTGCCAATTTCAGTTGTGGAAAATGGAAAAAAACTGCTGGCGCTTGATCAGGGGAATAAGGAGGGTGTAATACTATAATATTAGTATTACACCCACCTTATTCCTCTGATCTAGCGCGAGTAGATTTTTTCCTCTTTTCACGACTGAAATTGGCACTGAAGGGAAACCAATTTTCAAGCATCTCAGACATTCAAGCTGTTGTTACCAAGGAACTTAAGACAGTCTCAAAGGAGGACTTTTTCAGAAGTTTCAAGAACTTGTATGAAAGTTGTCAGAAGTGTATTGTAGACGGCGGGAACTACTTTGAAGGACAGTGATGTATTTATCTACAAATATATAATACAGTGATTATTATGACAACAGTCACCTTACTTTTCTGTCTCACCTTGTACATACTTTAAAAAAGAGCTGTGAATAAAAATTGAAGCCACAAAGATGTATAAAATAATTTCTTATGATGAACAAATATTAGTTATCTTCAATACTATTTTTCCAGTACCTACAAAACAATATTTAAACAGTGCTGATCAAACACTAATCGATGCGATGGTACTTATTTTAAATGGATCCTTATTTTTTTTATGAAGGATTTAACTAACAGTATCGTATTCTTTAAAAAAAAAAAAAAAAAAAAAATTAATATTAAGAATACAGCTAGTTTTCCAGGCAAAGCCTCGAGTGCAATGCAATACATTATACGCAACTTGCAATACTGCACTCTCTAAAGGAAAATATGCAACTGTTGGTCTGAAACTTTCTAAATCATGTCAGAGATCAATATGGTGCCAAGTGTTAAACCCAGACAGAAACGGCATTGTACCACTAATTGCCTGTAGGCGTCAGACAGAGGGAGAAAAGACAACAGCTAGGAAGGGCTGGAATTATCCTCAAAAAAAAAGAAAGAAAAAAAAAAAAGAAAAAAAAAGAGGGGAGGCGGCGTCTCAGCTCCATTTCCTGGAAAGTCTCTCCCGAAAACGAGGGGTTCTCAACCTAGAAGAAGACAATTTCACTGCACTTTGGTATGGAAATTAGGGGGAGGGGGATTGGCTAATTTTTAGGGTTTTTAATTTTCTACTGCTTTTTCTTACAATTTAAAAATTTCGGGGATATATTCCCCCTGGCTACGCGCATGCGTGAGGCCAACTTCGATCTCACGGCGAGAATTCGCAAACTAACTTCAACTCTAGTCGAAGCGTCCCCTCAGTTACGGGATGCTTAATCTTGCTGATGGTTTTTCTCTTTCCTGGAACTAACTGGATGGCAGGAGGCCAGATATACAGGAACCGATTCTATAATCTGTGATTTAGAAATTCATAAAATCGAGTAAAACTGCGTATTTCGAGCAGTTTCAGAAAAACACTCATCTAAAAAGAAGACCTGACAGAGAAACACTGATTTCATATTTAGATTCAGCGCCCCAAATATGGCCAAAATAATTTTTAAGATCCAAAGCACAAGAACAAAAAATTGCAGGCCTGTGTTATCCATGTGTACACACAACACTTAAATGAGATTAAAATTTTGTGAATTTTCCAGTTCAATTGACAATTTATTACCACTTACCCATCTAAGTGTTTGCATAGAATGTGGCTGGGGCATGAAATTACACAAGCTCTTGGACCATATGTCAACGTAAAACTTGATGTATATATGAAAGCCCTCTTATAAAAGTCCTCCTCCAAAACTTCTACATATGAAAGTCAAATCCCTCCCTCACCGATTATCTCACTGATTCACTCATCACTAATTCTCTCACTTATCATATAGTCATAACTCTGAAAATAGGTATAAATGTCAAGAAGAACAAACATACAAAAAACTAGGTATTTCGATCTCGATTAACGAACTTTAAGGGGTCGAAAAGTGGTCAAATATTCTAAACAAGGGATATTAAAACGCCCCATATTCAATGTAGTCACTATTCTGAAATTTAGTACAAATGTCAAGAAGGGTAAGCATAGAAAAAGTAAGATATTCCCAAGTCGATTAACTAACTTTCAGGTGTCGAAGAAAGATACAAAACTCCAAACGATAGATATTCAAAAGTCCCACTTCCAACTCTGAAATTTGGAACAAATGTCAACAAGTATGACTCATGATCACCAACTCATGACTGGTATGAACAAAAACGTCCTGGAGCTGAAGGGCGACAGTAAATTACAAACCACCATCACCAGACTCATCACCGGACATACTCGCACACTTGCATATGTTCAGGGACAAAAGGAGTAGTACTCTGTGTGCCTCAAGTGTGTTTCGCATCAAGCTTCACCGGACCATCTGCTTTCCTGTTTGGATTTGGAGAAGAGCGATCTTTTTTTTAAAAACCCTGCGCTGGTTCGAGACTTTCTTTGGGCGTACGGTCTCTTGGACTTGGTCTAGACTTGTTCTAGATCAAGTGGAATAAGAAACAACAACATAAACATAGAAAAGATAAGCTATTACGGTTACTATAAATCTATTTCTTGGCGTCAAAATGGAATTAAACAAACAAAATATTTAATGGTTGAAAGTCTTTCGATTGCCCATGAAAAATAAAAAATGCCCATTTAAAAATTTTGCGATGAAGGTCGTGAATTCAACAACTTTTGAAATGTAAATAAAACTAAGAGTAAAAGAGTGTTGATGGTGTTTTGCAGGAGAGGTGCTGTCTTTTCACCTGTCTCGTCTGCTAGGAATGCGACACGTGCCGGCGGTGGTGCTGTCATCGCTGCGAGAGGACAAGTGGAGCGGTGTGCGAGAACAACTTTTGTCCTCCGCCCAGTGGGAGGGCAACGCTACTCTCGCACTCATACAGTGGGTAGACAATCTGGAGAGGTAAGACTCAATTTAGATCTTGAATAATACCTTGAACTATGTATTCTTCGCTTAGACTGTGCTGTTGAAATAGTGAATGTAGGTTTTGTGTATAAGAATAGAAATTCACTATTTTGGAAAACTAATTAAATTTGAATGGCCAATTTTACATATTGAGCTGTGGAACGGTCAATATTGTAACACAGCTAGTAATTTAAATTTAATTATGCTTATTATTATAACTTCAAATAATTACAACAATTAGAGCAAAGCATTGTTTCCCCTTCATAATTATGCTCAAATTGAGGTAATAAGCATCATTGACAGCTTCTATATGTTTTAAAGCAAAGGTTCGCCGAATAGTGGGTTGGTTGTTTTCAGATTATCTGGCGCCGTCAGCAACGAGGGCTATAATTCACCGAAGCATTCCGCCCAGGCCCGTAGCCAACCAAAGTTTGTAGGACGGGCAAAAATTTTCCCAGGAGGGGCAGAAATATAAATTATTTAAATGGTTTTCAATTAATTTTTACAATTGAAATTTTTACAATTATATCAATTATTACAAATTTATACAATTTTTACAATTCGTAAAAGAGTATTTATCAGAGCACTTTATGATGTACATATACAAAAAATTATTTAAAAAAAGAAACATTGTTAATGTATTTTTGATGTAATGTTATTTTTATTAATTCTTTTAAAGACTCTACACCAAGATTTTTTTTGATAAAAACAAAACTTTCAATTTAAAAATTTTTAAAGTATATTTAATACAATTCTATTCCTTTTAAAATTCTAATTCCATTCTAATTAATTCTATTCCTTATGCTTGTCCATCTCTTAATTTTTCACACATTTCAACTTAAGAATATCTACTTTAAAAATAATTACAAATATAAAAATTAGTACAAGTTACTTTTACATAAAAAGTTTTTTTAACATAAAAAGTTTTTTCGAAGTTCCGTTCTTACATTTCTATTTAAAAATATATATTGTTAAACAAATTACATTTTCCTATCATTGGTCTTGTGGAACAGCTACATACTTCTTTAACAAACTTGTCATTTAAGAAATTCTTTCAGCATTAAAAAGTTATTTATATTTTTATATAAAAACTATGAACTATTATATTATAAAAACCCTTTTTCTATTTCTTTGCATATATTATTAATTATAATATAAAATAATAGAAATTCATTTTCCTATTCTTGGTCTTATATTAAACATTTTGAAATTTTTAAAATACATAGCATAAAAAAAATCTAAAATAAAATTATAAATGTTAGTATAATTGCAATTTCCTATCTTTACACATATTAAACAATTTCAAAACTCTTATCTCTACTTCAAATGCCAAAAACACTAGATTTGCCATCCTTTCGTGGCCCATTGACATTCTTTGGGGACGATTTATGGCCGTCAAAGTGGAAAATGTAGATTCGCAAGTTGCTGTGCTACAACCGAAGGTATCTACAGCAGCAAAAAGTTCGTTTCTATTCAATCATAGATATAAAGGTTTACAAGTAAAAGAAAATGATTGGGATAAAATTTTCCAAGACGGGCGAAGATTTTTCCAGGTCGGGCAATGCCCGACCTCGCCCCCCTCTGGCTACAGGCCTGATTCCGCCGGATAGTGGGATAAGCAAATTAAAGCGAATTTATGGTAAAAAGGGCAAGATTTTATTGTTTATCCATAAAAGAAGTGCACAATCAGAAATATTGTCAAATTCAACATCGTTGTATCACGTTAATTTTAAGTAATACGAGTTTTCATCTGGATTTCCTTTTAAATGCGTTCTGTAAGTAACTCCATAAAAACAATTGCGTAGTTGAGCTTTTGAGACAAATTTTAATTTAACGGTTATTACGCTGCGGTAGCCATGCCCCCCCCCCCCCTCCCGAAAACTAGTGTTACTAAAAAGTGATTAAAAGATTTGAGCAATTTTTAGAGGAATATTTTTTGTATGAAATTAAAAGATCAACTCTTTTTTTTGTGTGACATATTTGGTAAGTTCCCTTTTAAAGATTGTTCTTTAATAGCTTGCCAGAATCTATATATATATATATATAATGAGTAAGACTTAATTTCATCTGTAATTTCATTTACTGTGCTGTTCAACCGATATTTATTGCAAAGGTGTTAAATAAAAGGCTACTTGAACTGTACCAAAATGTATTGTACACACACACAAAAAAAAAAAAAAAAAAAAAAAACACTATTTAGAACTTAGTTCATTTTCAAATTTTTTTCATTATCGAACATGTCTCTAGTAAGGAAGGTACACCATACTTAATTGAAATTTTGTCCTGTGTGTTTCCAGTGCCAAGGGGTACTCGGTTCATGAATTTTAATTTGGCACTCACACATACAACACTTATTGACAGATAAGCTACAACTACTGCCGCATCTGTTCGATTTAAAGATAATTAAAGGAGTGAAGACACTTTCTTTTATGAAGAGGGATGCCCTCTCTATAAGTTTTCGTATCTAAAAAAATAAAAAAAAAGTAAAGTTTGCAACAACAGTGGTTTTTGATAATTTGAAAGGCAGCACAGTATTTGTAGTGTTTACATTTTTCAAAGATGACTCTCATATTGAAGACTAGACGTTGCAAAGCACCTAAGACTTCCGTTGTAAAACGATGAATAAAACAAACACGAAATATTTAACAAAAAATTCAATTGATTCAGTAATCTTCCTCGCTATGGATTCGTTTCAATATACACCTTCCCTTGACTTCCAATTCGTGATCTTGACAAGCCGACCAAACGGTAGAGTGGTTAGCGTGCTAGCTTCTAGACCGCCAGGTTGCGGGTTCGAGTCCCGTGCTAGGCATGGGTGTTAGTAAATGTATGTTGGCTTGTCTAATGACGAATGTTTCGGCGCATTATAGCCCTCGTGTTGCTGACCACGACAGATAATCTGAAAACAACCAACGAACTTGATCTTGACAAAGCTACATGCAGTTGACCATGTGAATATACTGCGACCACCAAATTTTAACGTGATCAAATGATAAATAATTTTAGAAAGTATTTTAATATGCAAAACAATTAAAACTTTGAGTGATAATAATGAAACAAAAAATCATGTAATCTCAAAATAGTGGCATTCGAAGAAACTTCTAACTACTACCTAAAACTAACTTTGAGAATAAGAGAATCACATCAGTATCAAATAAAATCTAAGAAAAATCTGATAAATGTTTGAACATTTGTGTTCTTAGAAAATTAAACATCGTCAAATTGTAAACTTGTGCAGAATTCTTCCAAGCAAGAACGCTCTACCTCGAATGTGTCTTATTCACCACTCGCTGAACTCATTGAAAAGTATCTAAGTTATCATTTTACAGAGAGTCAATAAGGGAGGGAATTGCTGCTCATTCATTTTAAAGTCATTGATTTGAATTTATTATTGTTTTATATAATTTCTGATGTTACTGAGGGATTGAATTTTATTAAAAAAACTTTTTTTTTTATCTTAATAATAGTTTAAACTTAATTTAAAATGAATCGATCCGCAGGTTTATTAATTCTTTTAAGGTCTCATTTAAACTATTTGTTTAGAAATATTATCAATAAAACTAATTATTTGGGGTGATTTTTACTGGTATGATTGAATGTTTATGTCATACATTAAAATGGTTACATAAAGTGTAACACAGGAACCCGAGTGAAAACAGATAAATTATCCATAAAAATACCTCAGCAAAACAGTTTCTTACAAAAAATAGCCGTGGAAACCTACCCAGAGCCCAACCTACTGAGTTGTAATGGTGACTTTTCGCACTCAACCCTTATTTCGAATTAATTTTGAAGGTACCTTTATGCCAGAATCTAAGGTTTCAAAGGTTTTTCTTTGTTAGTCTCCACACCTTTGTATCTCTCATTCTGACCCTCCTTCGTTTTGTAGAGCTTTCATAATCATTTTATTTGTATACGTTCTCTAATTTTAAAGCCTTACCTTTACAGTTCAAAATGTATGTTGTCAGGGACAGATTGAGACACCACATGCCGGAGTTCTTATTTGATTTTAATGCAAACAAAGTACCGAACAGACAGCTAAGTACTTTAGTGGAAAAAAATTACAGGAAGAAATTATGGAAATTCTGCTATAATCCATTCCGACTGCATCCGCAGACCGCTCTCTAGTCACACAGCTCAGTTACGTCTAGCGCAGATGCACCACAACAGCATACAGCATTGAAATAGGGCTAGTGGTGGTGCCGCGCAGGTGCAGCAGGCGACCAGCAACGCCCCTTAATGCTCAATTTGCATAAGACAAGGCATTTGCGACAGTATGTAAAACCTTATCGTAGGATGTTAAATTTCATCATTCGACCACCTCTAAATATGTAAAACGCTATCCCTCCCCCCTCCCCCCCCCCTTTATATTTAATGAGGCCTCGCGCTCAAATGTTTCAATTTCACCATTCTACAATCACCAGAAGTACCTTAGAGATTTTGATAATAAGTGAGTGACTGTTTGTTGCAGTAAATATCAAAATTAAACAATTTTGAATTTAAATATATCTCGAAGTAACTGAGATAGAAAAGTCACAATTGCTCTCTCTAGCTAAACTCACTTCTTCAAATCTTCTTTTCTTTTGCTTAACGAGATGGGATCAAGTACCAGATGCTTAGAGGTGTCCAGTACTCCTATGATTTGGCTATAACTTGGCAATTGGCAAGGACTCTTATTTTTTATCCAAATAATTGTGGTTTCTGATGACGCTTGTTTCAGGGATCGGCTTCCACCCGTGCTGCTGTCCTCCTTGTTGGAGAAGAGGGCGGTGTCTTCGAGAGAGATACTCAATTTGTCCTCCAACTCGTTAGTGGATCTCATGCAGTGGACAGACCTCATCCTGTTCGACTACATCACGGGGAACTACGACAGGTGAGACAGGTTCTTTTAGAACTATTGTACACGGCATTAGGAGCGAAATTCATCCATACAAGACCGGTGTCAGAATTTATGAGCGACTGTTCAGTGTTATTTCAGTTGACAGTTAGTTATTATCAGTGAAGTTTTGCTTAAAACGCCATTTTCTGGCATAAACTATTTTCTGTACAAAAATATTTTGTATTATCATGAAATTTGCATCTTTCAGTTATTAAAAACTCGACAATATTAAAACAATTTTTTTTTTAATGTTTACAGACGGTGCCCCAGACAGTCAACAGCATTGCGGTACATTGAATGTAAAATGCGGCAAAGTAAAATAAGACGTTAAGGATAGTCGATTATTTTAATAAAAACTTTAGAAAAATAACTAGATGTACAACTTCCTTCTGGGAAGTATTCAATAAATAATAAAGCAGACTGTTAAGACATTCTGCTAAAAATCACAGTGAGTACTTAATAAAAAGACAGGGCAATAAATAGTATCTTCGGTTCTCAAGGTGGCAGTTAACATAGATGACGAATTTGCATAACCAACATAACGGCACTGGACTGAATCAGTCTGATATGGCGATAGTAGGTCCAATGTGCGCTAGTCCCCACAAGCTATCCAGTATTTTGTTCAATTGAATATTCATTTCTGTTCTGTATTTATTGTTCCCTTTTTATTTAAATATGTTTAATTCAATTCCTCAAGTTAGACATACATTTCACTATGTTTAAATACAAAATCATTAAATATATTTGCAAATTACTAATAAATATTTTGTTTGCATTATTTAATTTTTCTTCCATTGTAGGGTTGCCAGCATGCAGGATGCGGCCGACAAGGAGGGCAGGCCTTCCATCTTGGCCGAGACAGTCCATAACGTGGTCCGTTCTCGCGAAGACGGCGCCCTCTGGTTGCTAGACAACGAGAGCGGACTCTTGGATGCGTACTCCCTGCTCTACGGAGAGAACAGCAGATTTCGCTCTTTTCACTCCCGGATGCTGCATTCTGTGTGTGTGTGGAGGAGAAGAACGGTGGACAGTCTGCGGAGGCTGATGCGGGAGGGGGCGGGCCATCTACTGAAGAGGCGTGTGGATGAGGAGGAAGAGTCTTTTCTGTTCGGCACTCCTCCCACTGCTGAAGTGTGGAGGAGGCTGCAAGAGAGGGTCGAGGAGGTGGAAGCGCACATAGCGCAGTGCAAGGAGGATGCGGGAACGAATGCCAAAAAGACAGGAGCTTATTCTGATAGAAGTGTGGAAGAAGCTGCATCAAGACTAATCGGAGGGAGGTGGACGCTGAAATGAGGCATTTCCTAGAAGGTAGAAATCTCCCCAAGGAGAAAGAGAAGAAGGGGGCTATTCTGATAGTCACGTGGAGGGGCAGTTCGTAAATTGGATTCAATAATGCGATATTGTGAGGGAAGGAGACACATAATGCAAGACTTTACTCAGAAAAGGTTTCTAGAATTTACAAGGTTCCTACCATCAGATAAGGTCTACGAAATGCAGGAGCATAACAGATTTCGTTATTTACCCCAATGCTGTCAGATGGGAAGGTGCTTTGAGAGTACTTTATGATCAGGAGAAAGATGTCGTCCAATCACGAGCATGTGTAAAGTGAATGAAGTTACATGATTGCAGACTGACTGTTGATCGACTCAGTGTCTCACTCGACCACATTTATGCTTTTGTAACTTATTTGAGAACACTATTAGGAAGAGAAGATGCTTTCTAAATATTGACATCACTAAGAATGCTGTCATCAAGGATACTGCAAAGATAACAGCTTATTCGCAAAATATTATTCGAAATTAAACAGCAGCTTTTCTCATAAAATTAAATTCAAATGAAACCAGCAGCTTTTCTCATAAAATAAAATTCCAACTAAACATACAAGGGATGAGTTATGTTTAAAAAGCATTAAATGTAAGAATAAATTACTTGATTAATTTAGTAATTTAATATATCGGAATTAGAAAGATTATCTCTCTCTCCAAATCGACTTTATGTTCTCTTCAGATACGCAATAAGAGCTTGAAAAGTATTTATAACCAGGTTTATGATCAATCTCAAACACTACAGATGAAATTTCTCTCCCACTTAACTTTATAAATTGAATATTTTCATCTAATTTAGGTATTAAGTATTTTCATTTCGATATTTTTATAATTCATACACTAGAAACTTTTACAAATATATTTTACGTTGTTGCTCGTTGTAAAATTGTTTTTGAACTGTGATACTTGTAAAAAAGAACATATTTTTTCCTATTTACAATAATAAAATTGTGTACATTTGTAAGTAGTTAAATTATTGTTTTAAATTTTAAATAACATCGCATCTGATCTTGATCAAGACTAATGTTAACTTTCACATTAAGGAATTTTTAGAACTATTTTAGTAATTTAATTTTTATACTACTATTCTATACACACTGAGTCAAAAATATTCGATAAAATGTGAATTTGTCTTCAATTGGTTCGCCTTTAACCAAAGTCGAATATGCCCTCTATATTCACTGAAAAGTGGGCAACACATAGAGAACGCTCTACATTATGTAGTGTAATTAATGGGTTTTTTGTGGAATTCTTGCAAATCTTTGCATAAATACAACCATGACATTAACTTCAAATTTATAATCTTAATTCTATAAAGTTTTTAATTGAAAAACCATGGAAAGAAAATACATTGTTCCCAGTGTAAATTAATCTCAGCAACAAATAAATAAATTAAATTTCATAAGCTTTCTAAGTGACGAAAATAGTTTGGTTAAAGAATATTGAAGCTAACTTTAAATGCTTTTATTTTAAAATGTTTCTGTAATTATTCGATATGAACTTACAAGAATTAACTTTTTTATGAATAAACTAGTTTAGATACTTTACTTATTTTTTCTTTAGAAATAAATGTTTCAATCATGCAATAGTTATTAAATTAATAATTCCCTTCGAAATTATTGGTCCTCTTTTTTTTTTTTTTTTTTTTTTTTTTTTTTAATTACCTATATGCTTACATAGGGTAATGAAAGTATAGTATTCGGTCAGAAAAAAATACACTCTGATTTAAAAAAAGGTAGTCTAGAAATAATGTCTGAAAAAATGATGTCCTAAAGATTCTATGTGTTATGATCTATGTGTATACACTGGCCAAATTCTGCGAATAGAATCAGGCTTTTCTATTGTCTACAGTCTGAAACTAAGCATTGTTTTGCTAAAATCTTCACGAAGGGCCGCCTTGAAGCTCAATAAATGGCAGCAGTTTGGCCAATCTCTTAGTGCAATGATGTGATGTTTCTCCGGTGGTGATATCTCCGGGGGATAAGATCTCCATCCAAACCACCCCGAGCCACCATCTTTTCTGGGACTAAAAAATATGCCGAGATTCATTCCGCAAATCATGTGTCAGTATGATGCCCAGCCATGGAGACAAACTAGATTCCATTCCCCCCCCCCCCCCTTCACTAAATACAACTGATTTTCATTATAGTCCCTATAACATATGATTTCAAGTCCACAACATCCTTTGTGACTTATGATTAAGCTTTAGAGATGATATTTTTATCATTTTGCAATAAACCATATTTACTATTTCCAAAATTCGCCTACGAATCGTACACTTCGATACTGGAAGACCTTTGAAATTCACGAACAGCAATTTCTTAGGCGCTCAACAGTAGGGTGGTTCGAAAAAAACTTTTTTTTTAATTTTGGATCGCTATAGTGCAGAAAAGTTGCGATTGGTAAAGACAAAAAAAATGCACTAATTATTTTTTTTATTAATTTATCTTCCGTTCGCGCAACGCCATCAAAGTTAGCAAAAACTTGTGAAAAACCTTAATTTTTCAAAAAAAATTTAAGCACTCCAGATGGTTTTAATTTTGTACCATTAATTAACTTCTAAAAGCATGTAAAATCAATATATATGCAATTATTATACATTTATTTCATATCTTCCGGTCGCGCAATATAGTACAAAATGAGTAAAATTAGTAGTTTTTGCAAAATTTCAAAGTTTGACCGCTTAGTACATTTAAATTATACGACTTTTAGAGATGCTATGGTTTAATTGTATTACAATAAAATATTTAAAATCCAAGCTTATAAGATAAATTTTAAAATTCAAGTCGAATTCGGTAGCGTAACTTCGTCAAAAACAACAGAATAGCTTACCTGGACAGAGAGATGATGCGTTTTCCTTTCAGATAATTTAGAACTTTTCTGATAGTAAATATTTGGTATTTTTTTTTATTTCATTATCCAATTGTTTGTACAGCTCTTCGCTCGTTTTATCTTCAAAACGACTCAGAACTCACCACGAGAAGGTGGCTGTACTTCGAGTTCCACCCACACCCTTCCCAACCAACCATCCAATGTAGGGTGGGTTATTTACAATCACACATTTTACATTAAATTACACATTTATTTCACTTTCACACTCTTTATGTTTCTGTTCTAATCTTTATTTATCGATAAACATCGAAATTCGGATTTGTGCGAAAAAGATGGCATTGTTGAGCGTGACAGCAATGTGGTTCTAATGTAGCCATCTCTGGAACTGTATCCACACACTTTACTTGAAGCTTCGGTCACTAGCTTAACGCACCTTTCAACTGCCTGTGTATGGCATGGGAAAGCATCTATATTCATAGCAGGCTTAAAGTCATTGTTCACATATTGTCTTATTTCTTCATTATTCATTCTTCTTAAAAATGGAGGAGGAGTTAATGTATTGGTTTTCCACTTGATAATGTCGGTATAGTCTTTAGCTCCAAAGTTTAGGCTTGGGGTTTTAAAGATTCTGATAAAGTCATCTGATACTGATTGTTTTGCTTTCATGGTATGCCTAAAGCCCAGCTCTCGTATATGTTTTCTTTCATCATTTACCATAGCCAAGAGTAAATTTTCGGGATGGGCAAAGTAGGCATTTCGTTGTAATACGGGATCAACGACTTGAAGTAGCTCTTTTGATAGGTACCTTGTAAATTTAATAGTTTTGAAAACATGTCTAGGCCCATCAGTGAATTTGTGGTTTATTTTTATGGCAAACCACATAGGCATATAGCATCTGAGAATGAATATGACCATTTCTTTCAAATTTTCAGAAGGGCTTGACGCACTGATGTAGAGGCGAAAAACTCGGTTTGCAGTTGTAAGCCATCTGGAATGCGTCATTAGGTCAGGATCACGTACTGCAAAGTTTTCTGTACAAAGTCCTGATTTGATGACTTGTGATATTTCAAGCAAGTAGAATTGGTCCTTGCTAAGACTACCCTTGTCAACTTTAGGAATCTCACAATTAATAAGATTAAAATCAACAACTGGTAGTCTTTCGCAATCAGGAAGGGCCCTTCCAATCGGTCCGGAATATCCTTTTGGGCCTGTTGTATTTCCATCCAGGTGTTGGAAAAGGTGGCGGAATGGAAGTTCGTTATAGTGGAGAAGGCAAATATTCCATTGCAGAGGTCTTCCTACATGCATCTCTATATGTCGAATAGCACCATTTCTGAAACCCGTATTAATAACAGTACCGTCACATCCAGCGACTTCCAATTTGTCAAGTAAAAAGCTATTTTTTGATAAGTAAGACGTGATGCTTTTGGCTATGTCGGTTGCTGAGCTTGAAGAAGGAGAAGCGTGTCCTATGTAAGTGGATCCTAGCTCCTGAATTAAAGAGTAATGCTCCTCTTTATAGGTTCTGCGAAAGTATTTTCTGACAGTTTTTTCAATTGACAATGTATTGTCTTTTTGTCCATCAAAGTAAAGACCATAAATTTCCAAACTTATATCACTCTGCAAACTATCTCTCACACAAGTTTTTTCTCTTCTGATTTTACTCTTGTCTACAACATAAGAAGTATCTGATTCATTAATCAACCCAACATCTTGCAACACACTTGAAGCAATAGCAGCCGTAGCGCGATCCGATACGCCATATCGGTCACTAGTTACAGCAGTAGTGTTTAATGAAATCCTCATCTGCCTTTGCGGCTTTGAAGACAGTGGTACAAATTCTTCGTCACTTTCGTCACTGATATGGGAAACGTCTGAATCTGAATTATTCATCTGTACTTTAACATTTTTGCTTATTTTGGAAGATGTAGGTCGTATTCTTACATAGTTTTTCCGCATTATTTTATGAGTTATTCGTTTGGTTTCATTAACATCCAGAGACCCTATTTTTCCAATGCCGTATTTTCTTTGCAAGTACATAAACCTCAATTCCAAAGGTGGAATTTTTTTCCTTCTTTCACAAATACAGTTCACACTTACAGGACATACACATGTATCTGAAGATTTCTTACATGAACAGTCATCAGCAACAATTAAACATTTACAAGCCGCGATATCAAAAAGAGAGCATCCTTTCTCCTTGAAATTGTCAAGTTTAAGTTTGAATGTTGATTTATCTTTGTCGCGATGAAATGACTTTCTGAGTTTACTGTACGATTCGTAGTAAGAACTAATTAGCTGGATGACCCTGTACTCCGTAACAGTTGGTATAGAGGCTTTGTCATATAAACCGATAATTTTCTTTGCCACTGTTGAGGCTACTCTTGAAAAAGATACATTCTTGTTGTTTATTTTCACAGCTAGGTTGAATCTCTCTTGAAAGCAGCAACGAAGGACATCTTCATGAGTTGGAAGCTTGTTGTGTAACAAGTCTCGTGGTTGACCGAAAATAGGGCACTCAAATTTTTTTCTAGTTATTGTACCTATACCAACTTTCTTTGTTACATCCATTGTATCAATAACTGTCGTGTAGAACTATTCATTAAGCAAAACACAATCTAGAACTGACTCGAGCTAGTGGCATGAGTAGACTGATGGAAATAGCGGGGGGAAATGTTATGGCTACGACGGTCTAAGCAGCGCGCGCATCGCTGACATTAGTCACCTACACCACGCATCTCGGAAGCACACTGAAGGAAATATCGAGAAACAATAATAGCTGAATATTATTTCATTAGATTTAAACTATAGCATCTGTAAAAGTAGTATTAAAATCTACTAAACAGTCAAACTTTGAAATTTTGAAAAAACTTCTATTTTTACTCATTTTGAACGATGTTGCGCGACCGGACGATATGAAATAAATGTATAATAATTGCATATATATTGATTTTACATGCTTTTAGAAGTTAATTAATGGTATAGGGACAAAATTAAAACCATCTGGAGTGCTTAAAATTTTTTTGAAAAATTAAGGTTTTTCACAAGTTTTTGCTAACTTTGATGGCGTTGCGCGAACGGAAGATAAATTAATAAAAAAAAAAAAATTAGTGCATTTTTTTTGTCTTTACCAATCGCAACTTTTCCGCACTATAGCGATCCAAAATTAAAAAAAAAGTTTTTTTTGAACCACCCTACTCAACAGTCTTTGGATATGATGATTATCGGATGTATTCGTCACTCGCGGCTTGTCATATCTGAGTTTTTCTTTGAATTTGTATCCATTAGATATAACTCGATAAATAGAAGTCTTTGATTGATTAATAATAGACGAAATTTACGAAACGAGCTTAGCTTCAGCTTTCAACTACTAATTTTGAGTAAGCTCATTGGTTTGAATTTTTTTAGGCAATGGCATCTTGACTGCGAAGTGATATCGTTTGCGAAATTAAATACTCGAAGTCTCTGACATCATCTCTTTTAAATTTATGTTTACAAATAAAAATTCGCAGAAACTCATGATGTGTCCATACTTTTGCAGCAAGCAATTTTCTGTTTTTAGTAAAAAAAAATAAAAAATTACATTATAGCAAATAAAACATCTTTGTTTTGTTTATGGTATTTTAAAAGAGTATTTGAATATACTTATAGGCTTTTAGAATTCTACTTTCACAATTCGATATTTTAAAGCCCAATAACGGCATTGTCTAAACTTTTGCATCGCAGTGTAATCTATTGTTTCATAATTTTTCCCTCCTGTTGTATGTTAGTTTATAAGACTCGTCATGATTTTTTTTGAAAAATCACGATATATAAAATTTTGACTTTTGAAATTGTGTTTAACACCAGTTGAAGGAATCATGTTATTGAGTGGAAAAAATTTTTAGATAAAAAAAAAAGTTTAAACTTTTTTTAACAAAAGTGAGGTTTTGAAAAGTAAAAAATTTGAATACTTCTGACTAATGGATCCATTTTACTTTAGAACCAATTTAACCACCATTCTATAATTTCTATTTTAAACTCTTGTGTAAATATCCATTAGAAACATGCAAATGGCAAAATTTTGCGTTGGTAAATTCTCTTTAAATAAATCACTAAACTTTGATGAAATTTAATTAAATTTTAAAGAATTTTAATTTTTTGTTCAGGAAGGAAATACATCAATATTTTACAATCCCCCCCCCCCCCCCTCCCGTGTTGTATGTTACCTTGTCCTGACTTTTGTTAAAGCTTCTATGGTAGTAATTTTTTCTTTGAAAAATCAAGATATATGACATTTCCTAGTTTCAACTTTTAAAATGTTGCCATTTTAAAGCCAGAAACTGTATTTGACACGCATTAATGGCTAAAATTATGTTGTTGAGTAAAAATAATTTGATGTAGAAAGATTTAAAACTTTTGATAGTAACAATTTGAAAATTTAACAATTTGAATATTTCTGAATAATGGACTCATTTTACTCTAGATAGTAAACATACTAATTAAAAAGAATTTTGATTTTATTCTGACGTAATTAAAAAATATTGTTGAAATTCCAAGAATATATTTAATAAAAACAACTTTTAATCGAATTTAAAATTTGTTCTCTACAATCTTGATGCACTAAAGCTTCTATGTACCAAATTTCGTACTTCTAGGTGCAAAACTGTGAATTTATATAAGACTTAGACACTCAGTTTTATATACACAGATTGAAATTTGCCAAATATAGAATTCGGAGTGGAGGATAGTGGTGTCCTTTTCGAAATGAGGTGGGGGTACTTTAAAGATTAGGAATCAGCATTCCTGCTCCACTGTATTTATACCGTATTTAAATATTTCATGGCTCGAATGATTCTCGCACTTTTATTAACTGCTATTCAATTTATTTAAGTACTTGTAAATTATTTAGCAAAAACATAATAATAAAAATAGAAATAATTGTAATAATAATCTTGCGATTAACGCTGTAACCATGCTGTTTATTTGAAAGCAAAAAAACTTTCTTCTTTCAACAACACTTACACCTAGATAATTAACAAAGCTGAGCCTTTACGTGCTTAAAAAAGGAGAAATGAGCCTCACTATGCAATTGTCGACAACCAAAAAAAGTTTTTAATGCAAATCCTTTATTTGCACTGGCAACTTTTGCGTGGAACTTAATCAAACGAATTTTGTATTTTGATCACTGCGAAGAAAACTCTGGATCCTGTGTCTAATTCTCTCTCCACCTCCAAACTTGATTCCATGTATTGTCATTGGCAAGGAGTCTATACCGGCTCCATGGAAAGACGGTAAGTGTGTTAAATAGACCTCCACAGATCTACCCCCCACAAACAAACTAAATCGAAAGGATTTAGTGATTTTGAAAAATGCATAATACACATAGTTCAATATCACTCTTTTTAAAACCCTAATCAATAATCTGTAATAAACCTTTAATATAATCCCCTTCATTGCTTTCTATCCACTATTAAAACTAGAAATTCTTTTAAACTAGAGATTTCATATCTCTTTTCAAACTACTTCTATTCTCTTTTTAAATTAGATATTCCATACGTATCTATATTCTGTATTTTCATTGGTCAAAAGTTCCCAATATTCTGCAGGAAAATATCAGGTACAGGAAGGACGATGTCAGCTTAATCCTATAAATATAGGATTAAGTTGTCAACGTCTTGACACTTCTTGAATGGGGTTAAATGATGGCAGTGTGTGTCTTCAATATTTTAATCAGTGATTCTCGCAACTTGTAACAGAAATTATACTTATTAAAACTTAAAAATATTTTAATTTGATTGCAAAAGGATGACATTCTGAATGGGAAGATTTCCTTTGACAAATGCCCATACTGTTAGTGATCCACTAAAAATATTTCGTCTATGTTTTTGTTTTTTATATAAATCTTTAATATATTGTATTTATGATTTCTAATAATGCTAAAAAAAAAAAAAGGAAATATGGCAATTTCCGATAATTTTTAGGATGTTTGTGAGTAATTTAACTTTTCTTTTCCTTTTTTTTTCTTCGGACAAATTGTAAATACAGTTTATCTTAAAGAAATGTTGAAAGTTTCATTAAAAACACTGAAAGCGTTTGAAAATAAATGAATTACATTAACAAAAAGAAGGAATTATACCATATCATCAAAAGAGATATTTTAACGGATATAATCCTTTTAATAACGCTAAACCTGCTGATGCTTCATGTATACCTATTTCTACCACATCGGATAAAATATAACTAGAGACTCCCTCTTCTCTCCCGGAAAAAAAAAATCATAATTCTATGATGTACCATAATAAATATACAAAACTAGTACAATTTGTAGAGTGAATTAAGCACTTTTGTCCAAACAACTATTACAATTCAATACGCTTCGGCAACGCTATCTAAATCTGTCATAATAAAACAAGTTATCCGTGTGTGTGTCTGTGGATCTATAGAAAGCTACTTAAAATAGGCTTAGAAATTTTCAAAGTAAGTAGTTTTTGGCCTTCTACTTTTACCTTTGACAAACAAAATGTTAAAATTTTAATTAGTTCTTTTGTAATTTTTTTTTACAAAGCGACTTCAAATAAGGGTACAGTTTTGAAATTTTCAAGATAAGTAGTTATGGTCTTCCAATTGGACTTTTGAAAAACAGAGTTTTTAAATTTCTATTGTTTTTTTTTTTTTTTTTTTTTTTTTTTCTTCTTTTTTTTCTTTTTTAATTAATTGACAAATATGTTTCAAAATGATTTCTAACTGGGCTACAGTTCTGAAATTTTCAACAGAAGTAGTTTTGGCCTTCTAATTGAACTTTCGACAAACAGAATGTTAGTTTTTTTAAATTAATTTTTTAATTAATATTTTCACAGAAAGCGATTTCTAATAGACCTAGAGCTCTGACACGCTCTAGGTCAAGATAGTTGTTAGAATATTCTCAAAAGGGTGGTGTATTATTGTATTAACGGGGAATTTTTTGTTTGTTTCTCAACTTGGGAGGGTCTTATAATAATAAGGGTTTACGTAGCAATTAGTTATTAGTGAGTGAAGCGGGCTTATACTTAAGCAGCAATGAACCTTTCAGCGGGCGGAGTGAGCCCATGCTTGCATACCAATGAACCTTTCAACGAGTGGTGTAAACCTGTGCTTCTGTCTCAATGAACTTGATAGCGAGCGAAGCGAGCTGTGTTTGTTACTTTGAAACTTTTAGAGGACGAAGCGGGTTTGGTTTAGCCTAGCAATGAACCTTTCTGCGAGCGAAGTGCCAAAAGCTGGGCTATACATCATTGACGGGTCTCCACAAAGCAGGGCCAAGCTAGTATTTCATATGCGTACTTTGTAGATAAACTCGCAGTCGATGGCAATGCATTTTAACAAGTTTTGGGAGCAAGAAGAGTTAGTTGATGTCACGGAAACAATTGTTTTCTTGGTCTGAATCAAAAATCGATCTAAACTCAAATTCATTTAAATAAGTTGTAATTTCTTGTAAATGTTGTCGCATATAAAGTTTTTATATTAAAAACTTTTTTTATTGGAATATATTTTTGATTAACACAGCATTGTAATGTAGATCAATAATCATTCCACTGGGATGACTCGCGTCATGGTAAAGTGATCAATTTGAAAAATTTTGTCTGCGAAAAAAAAAGAAATACTGTGGATGTAAAGTATTGTAAAAGTCGCAAAACCGAATGTAAATGTGGCAAAGAGAATAATTCAGAGATAAAATTTAGAAAAGTACATTGCACAATTTTATGGTGGTTTAGTGTTAAACATCTAATAAAGTTATTTCTGATGGAAAAATTAAGAATATGCGTTCCATCCATTGTCAATGTTGTGAATAATGTCTTGTAGAGAATAAAATAAACTTAAATGTTTTGATAATTTTTGAAGTTAAAAATTTACTTAGACTCTCTCTGTTAGAGAAGTAAAATGACAAAAAGTGAAGCATTAACAGGAAGTTAATGGAATGAAAATCACAGCTTGTACAGAACGCAAAAAAAAACAAAAAAAAAACGAACAATGGCAATATCTTGTATTCTAATTGATGAAATAACAAAAGTCAAGAAAGTTAGAAATCGTAGTAGGTCTTTATTAATAGTATGTATTTTTTTTTATCAAGAAGGGTCATCTACGTATTAAAACTTGATCCATCTTTAAAAAGTGTAATTGCAACCCTATAATATTATACCATATTTAGATTTAGAATCCAAAAACACGTCTAAATATCAAATTTCATAATTTTCCAATAAGTGATTAGTAATTAAAATGACGTCAAAGAATTGAGAAATTAATTTTAAAAGAAAAAAAAAAAACTACTTTTTTGGTCATAAATTCTTAAATAACTAATATATTTTAGTAATTTTTGTTTCAAACGATAGTTTGCCAAATATCAATCATGAATGGCAATAAACTTTGCACCACCAAACAGTGATTTAATAATTAATTATTAATAAATAAAGCAAGTTTTAAAAATTTTTATACAGAAACATGTTTTTTTTTTTTTTTTTTTTTTGCTTTCATTAGATTTACCATGGTCGAAAACCCCTCCAGAATTTTTGTCAATCCATTTTGACTTTTGGTTCGCTCATAAGTGACGTGTTTTAAACATAATGACCTGAAATTTGTATTTAATGTAAACGAAGTATTCTAAATAGACTGAAAACATAAAAAATAGGGCTTCGTATAGAAATTTTCAAACATCGAGTCAAATTTACTTAGTATACAGCCTCTCAAGAAAAACATTTTGCACCAGATATATATAAAATCATAAACAAAACATTTTGGTGCAAGATTCTACGATAATAAAACCACAGATATAGTCATCGTTCGGATTTTTTTTTTTTGCGAACTAAACGATAATTTAACATTGTTGGTTGGTTGTATTCAGATTATCTGGCGCCGTCAGCAACACGAGGGCTATAATGCGCCGAAACATTCGTCATTAGACAAGTCAACATACATTTACAAACACCCATGCCAACACGGGACTCGAACCCGCAACCTCGCGGTCTAGAAGCAAGCACGCTAACCACTATACCGTTTGGTCGGCAATAATTTAACATGAGAATCACACAAAGGATACTTTGTTTTTATTATGAGAAGTATGACGTCAGCCTTATCTGAAATACTAGCTTCCTTAATTATTTTTCTTATCTTGCCATTAACGAAAGTTTTGCGGATTTCTATCTCAACATCAGTGAAAAAATCTTGACAGAAACTGTCATCTTGATAGAATTCATACTCTGAAATATGATTTTTGAAGGATTAGAATATTAGTCTGTAAATATTTAATGTATGATTTACAATAAATTTACCGACATCATTCGTACAATTAGTCACTCAAGATCAAATATGAAGTAACTGTAAAACACGTAAATAAATACGTCATTGGTATCAAACAAAATCTGTAAGTTTATAACATTTTCAGAAAACCAGACTCTTTTTTCACATTTGTTAATATAGGTGAAAAATATGGAAGAAAATGAAAAAAGTAATTGGATAGAAAGTATACTTATAGGATGAATATATTTGGCCAAAATAATTTTCGATTAAAATAATTCTTGATGGTGTGACGATTTCTCGAAATAACGACTACGAAATACAAAGGTAGCGCTTTTATTAATTTTTTAAAAAGAAGTTGTTTAAATTGAATATTATTGAGACTATCATATATTGTTTCATGTCAACTACAATCTTGTTCTTCTCTGGTTTTCACTTGTCAGGGTAACACTTCGGCTGTTGCCACTCGCTTAGATAAATCTTTACAATGGCATAATACAGAATGGTGTGCTGACGTTTATTGAATTCAGTTAATATAACTTTTATTGGGCAACTTTTATTTTCAATTACCCATATGTGTACATAGGGTAATGAAAGTATAGCATTCGGTCAAAAAAAAAAATTCGATTTTCAATTCTTCACGTTTTGGAACATCCTGATTTCGAAAATGTGGTCTAGAAAAATGCCTGTCTGTGTGAAAGTGATCAGCATAACACCCGAACAAATTGACATACGATATTCACATTTTGTGTGCTGGTTAGAGGTGGACATGGGATCTACCATTAAGGTTTTCGTCAAAATCGCGCATACGCATAAGGTAGCAGCCATTGAAAAAATCATGTTTTTCAATGATTGCTAAAAAAACGGATTTAACGATTTTGATCAAAATCGGTGTGGTAATGCCTCTTAAGGTGTTCTAAACATCTCCACCTCCGAAATTCCCGTAAAAATGCTTCAATGTCGTAAAAAGTTGAAAAACGAATGCCTTCAACACAGAGTTCTTTTTCCTTGGCATATCTCATCAGGTCGTTTTTTCTTCTCCCCTCAGTTTCACTTATAATAAAGGATAATATAAGGATTATCTAAAAGCATATCGCCAAATTCACCATTTATTATTATTATTATTATTTTTTTTTTTTTTTTTAATTTAAGACCCATACTAGAATTATCACCAAACTGGCCATTTATTCTAATTGAATGGTGAAAAAATATAAAAACGGTAATGACACAAATCCACTGCAGCATTTTAGTGTAATTGAAAGCTGTGCGATGTTCCAGACCCCTAGTTTTTATCCTATTACAGCACCCTTTCATTATGCAATGGTATCATGCAGTTTAAAACAGGATGTATTTCCAAAAAAAATATTTAAAATCCCATTCAGAGCAAGCTATTTTGCTGTTATTTGTACTAAATGAAAGATTTTTATGTTGAAATAGGTGAATTCTTATAGATAGAATAAGTTATAGTCTATTTTAAAATAAATTGTGTAATTAAAGACTGTTGAACAGTAAGTTCTTATACTATTCTAGTATATATATATATATATATATATATGATTATGCTGCATTTTATTATGAGCAGGGTAGAAAAAAAACTTTAAAAGTCTTTACCTCATTTAGCACACAAAAACTATATTTTAAATCAGGGTTCTGACAGTTTTCATAGAATAAGAAGCTATTAAACACCTATAATAGTTTTCATAAGAACTAAACTTAACTAGCATACATAAATAAAAAATCCAACCTGTACAAGATTTTGTACGATAATTTGTATAAACTATCTTATTTCAAAATAAACAATACAGTTGAAACCATTAATACCATAAACATACAGAAAATGAGTCAAATCTAGCTAGCTAGTAAATAAGCTGGAATTTTAAATTACTATTAGGGAAAAATAAGAATCATTAAAGGCTTTTATAAATGAAAACTAAAAGTAAGGAGTTCTTAATGAAAATGACCTGGTAGAATCCTTGTTTATGCATAAGTTAAATACAAAACATATACCAGATTATTTAAGCTTTTTTTTTTTTTTTTTTTTTTTTTGAATAAAACTTGTAATAAGTTCTAGTCTTCTTTAATGGAACATATTTTGGCCATTAGGACGGTCACAAATGAGCTTTCCAAATCCTTCGATGCAATGTGCAAATAGTACGGGGTAGTTTGTCATTGAAATAGCACTTGGAAAGCATCAGATTACTTATTTATATCATATCCGAACCACGTTCTGGTGCAGCATAATCCTCAAATGTGTACTCATTTCACTTAACTGCGATGTCAAAATAATGGGTCCTGTTTATTGCGGAGATATATAAAAACGCGCTAGGTTGGATACTCGGGAGATACTGGTCTATTTTTTCCTGCCCGATTATCCACAGATGGCCATTCCAAAGCGCCAGTTTTCCTTGCATAGATTAACAATCGATTTCTGACTGGCTTGTTCGATGATTTCTAAAGAGATTCCAAATTGCCATTTCATTTGCAATGAATAAGCCTTCGGATTTTACACATTCAGTGCAGATCAGCAAAAGCTCCATAATCCGAGGTACTATCATCATCGGGAAACTGAAATATACAAAAAGGGCATAATTAAGTCCTGAGTTTATTATTGTTTTTATTACATATAAATTTGTGTTTACTATGCTGAAATTTCAACGAAATATTGCTAGTCGTGCGACACAAAAGGATTTTGTTTTTTGGTTATTCAAACGATAACTATCTGAGACTATTTACTATTTATGCAATTCATTTCTCGATTAAACATGCATAGTCAGAAAGGCTACAGCATGTTTAGGTATTGTATGAAACATCATTCTAAATTTTTTACAGAAAGCGGAGAAAAATTAGTTGATTACGAATCCACTGGTCTGCAATGGCAAAAATGGCCGAAACTGGTCAAAAATCTACTTGAAATGAGTTGAACTAAATACGATTGCCAAATGAAGAGCATTTTTTTTTTTATTTGGTAACCTTTCGCTCTTTAATTTTCAATTAAAAGCTTCAGACGGTTCAGATATCTGGCAGCGGCCTACTCGCATTTTTTAAAAATGAGCCAAGTATGCAATAAATATCACGTCACTAATGACGTAACTGAAGTTGCAGATTCGGCTTACTTTTAAAATATGCTAGTTTTCCGACCCAGAAGTCAGAAATCGTTTGTTTCCTTCTTCATTGAAAATCAAAGTGCGTTGGGTTACCAAACGAAAAAGTGTGTTCATTTATTGGCAAGTTATGGCATATTTGGCAGTTGGATCTAGTTCAACTCATTCAATGTCAACTTTTGACCAGTTTCGGCCATTTTTGCCACGGCAGACCAGTGGATTCGTAATCTACTAACTTTTCTCAGCATTCCATAAAAAATACAGAATTATGTTCGATGGTGTACCTAAACATGCAGTAGCCTCTCAGTCTATTAGCTGTACAAGTAGAATTGAGATATCCATATAGGATATAAAGGGAGGCCACAAAATTCAGGAAAAAAAATTTCCTTGATAATTCCTTGACAGATTTTTAAAAAATTCCTTGATTTTATGGATGTATAGATACCCTGATAGAATAGAACATGTATGCTAAGGAGATAACAATGCAATTTCTTAAAATTAGTTTTGGTGGTAATGAAAAGTTTAAATTATTCCGTAACATTAAACTTCTAACGATTACCACAAATAATCTTCGGATAAATGGTGCCAAAATACAAAAGAACGGTAAAACATGCCTGAAAATTTTCCTGATTTTCGTGAAATTTTATAAAGTTCCCTGACATATCCCTGATTTTTTCCAGAATCAAAAAGCTCGATGACATAAAAAGCTCCCTGCTATATAAACAGACAATAAAGTATGGTGTGAATATATATATATATATATATGTATAAAGTAGCATTAATTGAAAACGTATAATTTGAACGAAAGGGGCCTTAAACATTCTTCTTCTGAGAACGTGTTTTGTTTGAAAGTGCATTGAATTGTTCGATAAATTAGAATAAATTGAACTTTTGAATATTTTGTAAGATCTTTCAATTGCTGTGACATAAACTGTTACGTAATTCATATGAGTGGTCTCTCAAACTATTCTTCCAAAAGCGTGATTAAAAGTTGACTAAAAATTAATAAAATATTATTTAAGTAGTATTATTTATTTGAAAAGGGCAGGGACCATTGTTCACTTTAAAGGGTGGAAACGTTTCACGAAAAATGATTTGGATCTGAAACTGAATACAACAGTTAAAGGTTAAAAACTTTTGGATATTGCCGGTACTTATTGAATAAAATAGTTTTTTATTCATACATATATTGCACCCTTTCTAGAAAAATGGCATAAATCAAAATTTCTCATTTTGAGTAAAAGCGTGTAAAATAGCAGTGACTGCATGTACTTGAAGTAAGTTGAATGGTACAAGATAGTTTTCATATTGAATTCAAGTTGAAATGGAGTCAAGCGTTAAGCCAGCCATATAATCTGTGATTATGTACACACTTTCACTAAAAAAAAAATTGGGGGTTGTGTCACTTTTGTAGCAAGGGTGCGATAGAATATAGCGAAACCAGAAATTTTAAGATATTAATGCATCGCTATTAATTTCGTAAACAACACTTAATTCTAACTGGACACAGGACAAATAAGTTTCTGTAGTCATAAATAATTTACAGTAAGCAAAATATATTTACCATATATATAAAATAAAGCACTTTACTGACTTTGATATTCCATTAATGAACTAAATACTCTGTGCTCAAGACTGTGATCTTGTTTGTTGTGGTCGATTGATGATCAATTATAGTTGCAGTGATCTGAGGTTGAATCATATTTTCGTGAAACCTCCTCGTCAGTGTATTTCGTTGGTGGAAGTTGAACCAAAAGTGGTGCAACTGCCATTCGTCCTTGAAATTGCACTAAAATTTAGTTCAACGGTGAACTGAAATTTTTAACAATGTAAATTACACCATACATTTTAAAGTAATGACCAATATTATAGTGTAATCGAAAGCTGTGTTATTCTTTATACCTCTAGTTTGCTTCTGAATCGAAGATAGTTGGTCCCCATTTATTAAATGTTCGTCCTGTTTGATTTTAAGAGGGATTTACGACTACTCTTTTTTAAAGAGGAATGTCGCTAGATAAAGCTCAATTTCTGTCTGTTTCTCCTGGCTCGACTTATATATTGCAGAGCCGACTTTAAACGGTTTTCCTTTTCATAGTTGTAAAACATACATATCGTCTTAAGATTTTCTTTTTTCCCCCCTTCTCACTACTATATCTAAGACGTTTTTTAAGTTAAAACTTGACTCAAATGAGAGTTGTTAAGATTTATTACTTTTGGGTGTTTGTTGTTTGAATGCAAGAACCAATTTTCGCTGTTGCATTTTCGATATTCTTACACAGTTTCGAGAGCCTAGCATGGAAAAATAGGGCATCTCCCAAATCTCACACTGAAATTCCTCTAAATCTATTAGCCCTTATCTATCAACTGTGAAATGAATATTTAGGTTGGTTGGTTGTATTCAGATTATCTGGCACCGTCAGCAACACGAGGGCTATAATGCACCGAAACATTCGTCATTAGACAAACCAACATACATTTACAAACATCCATGCCAACACGGGACTGGCTTCTAGACCCGCAACCTCGCGGTCTAGAAGCCAGCACGTTAACCACTATACCGTTTGGTCGGCTGAATATTTAGGAAGAAAAAGTTTTTACTATAGCAAGTGTTAGAAGGGTGGGACAGGCTGTGGGTGCTTTTTTAGCAAAATGCTTAAGAACTTTCGTAAATGCTAAAATCAGAAAGTGTGCTTTAGCTCTTTTGTTAAAACATTTTGACACAAAATGTGCAGAATCGTCATTTTTTTATTTGTTTTTGTTATCTTAATGTTAATCATCGATTTTAAAGAACCAGTAAGTTGAAAGGTGACAAGTATTTTTGCAGTTGATATTGGCATAAAATAGCTTATATTTAAAGTTAATTTTGATTTTATAGTAAAAAGGTGGTTTAATTGTGCTAAATTAAACATCCATTTCAGTAATTAAACATTTTGAAAGTAAACATTTTAGCAAAATGAAAAAACAAAAATTGCGATTTTAGCTTTTTTGCTAAAGAAATTTGGTAACCCAGCTTAAACACTGGGATGGAGGGATATTTTTAGTTCAGGTATCTTTTAGGTTATCTCACACTTATATTAAGCTGTTTAAAATCTTTTGTTTTTTAAATGACCAAACATAAAAGTCTGGAATCTTCATTGTGTGGTGGGCACCATTTAATTGAGTAACTAATGGCCGCAATATATGGAAGAATGGAGCTTACTGAAACAAAATTTGATTTAATTAATTTTATAAATTTTTTTTTGCAGTGAAATGTATTGGAAAGCGTAGCAATTATTTTTCATACATCTCAGGAATGCATCGAAATAGACATTCCAAATTAATATTTTTGTACAGTCAGCGATTAAAAATTAAAAAAATGTCTTCATTTTTGAAATTGCAACCCACCAATAGGGTACACTAAGTCATTCTAATCTTCAATATGAAACAACTATTTTTTAAGGAAAATAATTAAACAAGTTTATTTCGGTGACTTTTTATAAGTTAAAAAAGTAACCATTGGATTTCAACTCATTTTCATTCCACAGTTTTTCTTTCAACAATCAGATCTTCTTTTAACCTTTTCTAAAGGGTTTTTCTTTGGAAGCTACACTAACACCTAATAACTTTTTTTTGTATATTGTTATATATGTAGTTTCTTGTTTCTCATAAATTAAAAAAAAAAAAAAAAAACTGTTCTATGTTTTCCTCGCCTTGTATTATACCTTGAAAAGTTTCATTTTACTCAATGTGAAATTTTTTAGATTCTTACTAACACAATCGTAAATTCTTGAACAACACAATTGGAAATTTTTTAGTTGTTTGAAATTGTAATAAAATAAAAACTTAATTTTGTTTCTTAAATGTGTATTTTGAGAGAGAGAAGTGAAATAAAAAGATATTTTAAGAGAGTCAAATAATGAGCACTTTCTGAAAAATGAAAACGAAGATGAAAGTAACATTTTAAAATAAAACTAAATGTAATGGACGTTTCTAAAAAGTGACTAATAGAGCGAAAAATGGCATAATAGAATAATAAAGAATGTTCTGAAATTGTTAACACTCAGGTTTTTTTTTTTTTTTTCCTTTTTTTTTCTTTTTCCCCCCTTTCTTTCCACCCACTATTATTGTTGTTGTTGTTATTAGCGTTCTTTTTTAAATTTTTTAGAGAATAAAGCGAAAGATGAACGCGAAACAAAGTGAAAATATGCAGAACACTTGTTACCATTATTTGTTAATAGAGCACACTTATTTCTTGCTATCGTAATTCGTCGTAAGGCTGATATGTGACCGATCATCTACATTCATTGTGATAATCATATTTTTAGGATGAGCAAAGAAGCTGTTTAACTGTATGACTGGATCAATAATATGTGTTACTCTGAGTGATGAGAGAATAATTGTTTTCAATATATATTGTGCACCAATGCTACATGTTGGTAGGAAACAAATTAAATTAAGGGTGTGGAACCTAGTACAACTTTCAATTACACTATGATACTGACGTGGATTTGTGTCATTTACCATTTTTAAAATTTTCTGAAATTTCGGAGGTAGGGATGTTTAAAGCCCTATCAGAGGCGATTTTGATCAAAATCGTTAGAGCAGTTTTTTAGCAATCATTGAATAACATGATTTTTTTCAATGGCAGCTACATTATATACGATTTTGAAGAAAACCTTAATGGTACCATGACCATCAACAACCCAAATTTGAACATCGTAAGTCAATTTGTTCGGGAGTTATGCTGACCACAGACACAAAGACAGACAGTTTTTCTAGATCATTTATTTGAAATCAGGATATTCCAAAACGTGGAGAAATACAAAAAAAAAAATCTAATTTTTTTTTGACAGAATCCTATACTTTCATTACTCTATGTATATATATGGATTATTGAAAGTAAAACCACATTGGGGCGTAAACATATCATCAAATTCTCTCAAAGTCTTAAAGTTCAAATTTGAAATGTAAATTCGAGCGATCTTATTAATCAACCGTCTAGCATGACACTGAAATAGTGTTTTAAATTGTATTTTGGGGTGCATTCTGAAGCTTTGTAGTTATCTGAAGATTTCTTTAAAATTTACCGATTTTTTTGCATAACAAACAACTAAATGTTTAGTTGCTTGTTATGCTAAATGTCTAAATTTTAACATCTTTCAATATTTCTTTTACAGAAAATTTTCCAAATGAATTTTTTTTTTTTTTTTTTTACAATTGTCCAAAAAGTGCAAAATTGCTAATTTATAAGTGTCGGTGGGCAACTAAAGATATTAACTAAAAGTTTTTAAATTTAGCATATCTTATTTTTAACACAAATAACAAGTTTGTAGCATTACTAAGCAAATTTTGAAAAATGAGGTGTTTTTTTTTACCCGGCCTACCTGGATTCAAACCCCAAGTTGAGTCTCAATTTTTAAGGCATTTATGTCGTTTGGTATTGGGGGAGCTTCTAGATAGTTGAAATGTCTGAATAGGGTGAGGAGTATCATTATTCACGTTCGTAATGATTTCTGACAGTTAGGTTTGAAATATTTAACAGTGTGATATCATCTATGATAATACTGCTCTATATTAAACATGTTTCATCTCCCTCGTTGATTGGAGCATGCACTAAAAATACTAGTTTCTTAAATTAAGACTCCATTTGGAGTCTGAATCCATTGCTACTTTTCTGTCTTATTTTAAGATATTTCAATTTGCAGTGTTTAAGAATTATACTGCCCCACATTTTGTTATACTACTTTTTAATTATTAATAAAAACTTTAAAATACGCACTGTTCTATAAATGATTTATTTGGAAAAATAAAATACTTCGGGGACTACTTTATTTTTTAAAGGTACAGTGGAGTAATATATATCACATGGAAATTGATTAGTGTGTGACTTTATTTATTTATTTATTTATTTATTTATTTGTTTGTTTGTTCGTTCGTTCATTTAATTATTTATTTATTACACTGTCAAACAGAAAGACAAATTCTTTTACAATAAATATTCCGCACATGTTTTGCCCTATCATCTCGCCTGCCAGACTTCCTCACACATAATTCCCAAATTCTCCATAATAACATCAACAACAATAAAAAAATCTCCAACCTACGTTTAAGATAAATATTTTTTCCCCCACCACCTAGTGTAAACGACCCCTGTCCGATGTCTTCCAGAGAAACCTGTTTGCTTCCCCCCCTTTCAGGATGAGAGAGAGAGAGAGTGGCTTTAAGAGGAGAATGAATATTGATTAGTGTTCTTTTCTTTTGTGGATGAGGAAGAGTTGTGATGTCTCTGCCGCTGTGGTTCAAGGGATTGACCCCGGAGTTGAGAAAGGCAGCAGAGGAGAATTTGGGAGAAACCCCCGAAGTGAGAGAGAAGGGACTACTTGAGCTCAGGACGCTCATTCAAGGTAAGGTTCTTTTTAATTCGATGATAGAGAACATCATCGTTCAAATTTCGATTGATTTTCCCCATCAAATTTGCTTTAAACTACTAAATAGTTTTGGAAAGCTGTACTGAGAAAAAAGCAGAGTCAGTTTTTATTGCGTTATCGTATGGTGACTTTAATTACCTTCAAGCAAATCTGCATCACAATTGACTCAAGACGTGGTAAATCGAAGAGTTTGTGATTTTTGCTTTTGGATTTGCCATTTTTTTTTTACTTTCAATTGCCCTATGTTTACATAATTTAATGAAAGTATTGAGCTCGGTGAAAAAAAAAGTTTTTTTTTTTTTTTTTCATTTCTCCACGTTTTGGAACATGCTGACTCCATTTATTTAAATAAGTGGTCTAGAAAAAAGATGTACGTTTCCGTGGTCTAACTTTCAAACAAAATGTCCCACGGTGTTAAATTTAGAGTATGGGTTAATGGTGGCCCTGGTACCTGTCATTAAAGGTTTCGTCAATATTACACTTGCACAGAAAGTAGCTGCCATTGAAGAAATCATGTTGCTCAGGAATTGCTAACAAAACAGCTCAAACGATTTTGATGTCCTCCTACATTTTCGTAAAAATGCAATAATGGCTTAAAAAGCAGAAAAACGAATGTCTTCAACACAGAATTCTATTCCCTTGAGCATCGCTCATCAAAGATCGGTTTTCTCCTCTCATCACGATTTGTTTTGGGGAGTTGGTTTGTTTTAAACGTGTAATTCATAAATATTATTTTTGAATTACGTGTCTCATTAAAAATAATAATTACTTATTACTATTAATATATTATTAATAATTCATTCTTTTTGGAACTATTAGGGTGTGATAAAAACAAGCGGAAAGTAAATATGCAATATATCCTTGATATAATTTATGACAATCTTTTGAAATTGCTTAAGGGGGTCCGGTACAGAAAATAAAAAAAACTTTATTTGTGTACATTTTTATGTAACAAATTTATTTTGTGTACTATTATATATCTTTGAGAAAATGTTTTTTTAAATATTGTGTTTAGTTGTTTAAAAAAAATTAAATAACCAAGAAAAATCCATAATAATTGATGTTTGCGTATTTTGATATAAGTCAAGAAAAAATAATTTTTTTTCAAAGTGAAAGCTTTCTGTAATATATAATTATAAAAAGAAAATTTTGTCATCACAGAATTTTGATAGGTGAATTAAAAAAAAATTTAAAAATTCTCAAAGTTAAAATATTGAAACTTTTGCTTTTTTTTATGTTATCTTTTACGCTAAATGTTATATTTTAAAACAGAATTAAAAAAATAAAATTCTGTGAAGTCAAAATATTTAAAACTATATAAATTAAATGCTCCAAAAATTTGAATAGCCAATTGTTAATGGTTCTGGAGATATATCGATTTGAATATGCAACATCTGTGAAAAACACTAGTGCTCGAAAATCGCACTTTAAGCAGACGCTTCAAGGTGTTACGCCCATTAGTGATGTTCAAATCACAGGTAATTTTGTGGCGTTCTAATCACTAGAGGAATAAGATAAAAACATCATTCTCTTCAGGAATGTATGAACTATTTTTTAAAATCAGAAAAAAAATTTAGGATTTTTGAAGAAATTTCGGTATTGGACCCCCTTAAGATTTTAATATTAATTTTTTTTTTAAATATTAAACATTTTTAATTTTATATCTTTAAATAAAAGATACTTTGATTATCAAAAATAATTTTTCTGAAAACTGTTATTAGTCGTCTATTTAGTGGAATTTTCTTGAAAGAAATTATACCTATGCTAAGTTCAGAATCAATGGAAGAAGTGGTTATTTTCTGAAATTAATTCAATGACTTGTAGCTCAAATTTATAACAAACCATTTTATTTTCAAATCATCTAATTTGTAATTTTCATCAAAATCAAAAGGCAATTAAAGCTAGGAGTGTGGAACATCGCACAACTTTCGATTTCGCTATAATATTGACGTAGATTTGTGTCATTTACCGTTATTCTATTTTCATCAATCATTTAGAATAAATGCCCAGTTTGGCAATAATTTTTCAAATGGATCTTTTATAAAAGAAAGGGCGGGGGGGGGGGGACACGCCAAATTGGCTATTTTGGCCAAATAGTTTTCGGTAATTCCCATATAATACTTTCATGTAAGTGAAACTGAGGATAGAAGAAAAAACGATAGTTGGTGAGGTATGCTCAAGGAAAGAGAACTCTGTGTAAGCATTCGTTTTTCAATTTTTTACTCCATTAAATCATTTTTTACGGGAATTTTAGACGTGGAGATGTATAGAACATTTTAAGTTGCATTACCACAGCGATTTTGAACAAAATCGTTAGAGCCGGTTTTTTTTAGCAATTACTAAAAAACTTGATTTTTTTCAATGACCGCTACCTTATGCGCATGCTCGATTTTGACGAAAACCTTAATGGTAGGTCCTTGGACCATCTTTTCAAGATCACTTTTTAGGAATCATTATGTAACAAAACGTGGAAAAATGCAAAAAAAAAAAAAAAAAAAAAAAATCATTTTTATTCTTTTTTAGCCTAATACTAAACTTTCATTATCCTATGTATACGAATGGTTAATTGAAAGTGAAAAGAAACTTTTTACTCAACTTTGAAAATATTTTAATTCTGAATGTTTTCAGTTAAATTAATAAAACTTTCTTAGTTGTCTATATCTTAGAAATTAAATGAATCAAATGAATTCCAAATTTCAAATTAAGTCAAATTTCGTCCAAATTTCAATTTAGCTCGACTAGATTCTGTGTTAGTGATATTTTTTAACGTTTAGGTTTGATTTTATTATGCCTTTGAAACTTGTTAGATTTTTTAAAATATCATATCATTGTTTTAAACTACACTATTCTCAAAAGATTTAATAAGAATTATTATTGAAATTAAAAAGAATCAATTACATAATTAAAAAATAAGTGGCAAATGTACACTACTACTTGAAGCCATGAAAATAATGTAACACATTTTGACAGGGGTTTCTCTTCTCAAATTGTGTTAGGTTTATTTTTATTTTTTTATTCATTTATTTTTTGTCTTGAGTCTTGAGAAGGTATTAAAAATCGCCAAACATTCTTCAGGAGAAAGTCAAGGAGAAAGGTTCTTGAGGAGACTTCGGAGATGACGTAATTTTTTTTTTATATATGAATGTTTTCTTCTGTAAGAACCGGCTTTGCGCTTCATTCATTCGAATAATACAATGCTGATGGTCACGTTTGCTGTGGCAGTAGAAGTTTTTTTCACACTTGAATTATTATTGAGGCTGTACAAAAGCCTATTTTATAATCAAGTTTTGTTTCGAAAATAGTAAAAAAAATTCGATGAAAAAAAAAAAAAAAAAAAAAAAAAATACCGCATAAAAATTGGATATATTAAATGGAAAAATTCAAACGATAGTTATAATTTTAGTTTTCAATGTCAAAGGATTCTTTTTGTAACTTTGCTTTTAAGAATTGCTTTACAATTTTTAGACCTATCTCATTAAAAGAATCTCAATGGCCTATTTTCAAGATTATTCTAATAACTTCAAAGCAATCCATATTTTTAAAACTTCGTTCTATTTATTATGCTTCTCTTTCCCTAAACATTAAAATTTCTTAATAAATTTATCTAAATATTAAATTTATCTAAATAATTACATGTTTACAAATATTAAATTTCCCTAAATAATGCATTTCACGTTTGAAAGGTTTAATTAATAAAAGTATTTTGGCTAATGAATTTATCATATAGTTTTTCTCTAAAGAAAGCTGTCAATATTATATTAGACATTATTCTATTTTAAATTGATGCTCATTCCACGTTCACTTAAGTAAAACATTAGTTCTTCCTTAAATACAAAAGCAAAATATTTTAAATTCAAATTTAAAGACGTTGAAACAAAATTTACTAAAGATCTTTCAATATTTTATTTCCATTTATGAATGATGCGTTACTAAACGTTATTCAAATTTAATGAAATGAATGAATTTTTTGAAATCAAATTCACAATAATTCTTTTAATATTTTATTTCCAGTTCTGAATATTGCGTTACCAAATATTATTCAAATTTAAAAAAGTTGAAATCAAATTCTCTATAATTCTTTCAATATTTTATTTTCAGTTATGAATGATACGTTACCAATTGTAGTTCAAATTTAAAGACGCAGAAATCTAATTCACTAAGGATCTTTCAATATTTTATTTCTAGTTCTGAATTATGTCATATCAATTCTAATTCAAATTTAAAGACGTTGAAACAAAATTTACTAAAGATCTTTCAATATTTTATTTCCATTTATGAATTATGCGTTACCAAACGTTATTCAAATTTAATGATGTTGAAATCAAGTTCACAATAATTCTTTTAATATTTTATTTCCAGTTCTGAATATTGCGTAACCAAATGTTATTCAAATTTAAAGAAGTAGAAATCAAATTCTTTACAATTCTTTCATTATTTTATTTCCAGTTCTGAATGATGCGTTACCAAATGCTTCTCAAATTTAAAGAAGTTGAAAACAAATTCTCTATAATTCTTTCATTATTTTATTTCCAGTTATGAATGATACGTTACCAATTGTAGTTCAAATTTAAAGACGAAGAAATCTAATTCACTAAAGATCTTTCAATATTTTATTTCCATTTATGAATGATGCGTTACCAAACGTTATTCAAATTTAATGAAGTTGAAATCAAATTCACAATAATTCTTTTAATATTTTATTTCCAGTTCTGAATATTTCGTTACCAAATGTTATTCAAATTTAAAGAAGTTGAAATCAAATTCTCTATAATTCTTACAATATTTTATTTCCAGTTCTGAATGATGCGTTACCAAATGCGACTCAAATTTAAAGTAGTTGAAAACAAATTCTCTATAATTCTTTCATTATTTTATTTCCAGTTATGAATGATACGTTACCAATTGTAGTTTAAATTTAAAGACGCAGAAATCTAATTCACTAAAGATCTTTCAATATTTTATTTCCAGTTCTGAATGATGTCATATCAATTATAATTCAAATTTAAAGACGTTGAAATCAATGAATCCTTTTAATGTTTTATTTTCTGATGTATTGCCAAATGTAATATATGTGGTAGTGCAATATTTCACTCAATGTCCTCACCACTTTACACATACACATATGAAATACATTTAATAAATATATTTCGAATATATCCTTCGGATGATTGCCTTTAAGTTTTAAATACAAAACTTTGAGGATCTTCTCTTTCGAAATCTCTTTATTTCTATGCATTTTGTCGAATTTGTGAAAACCTCGATTTGTTAGTCGAAAACAAGTAAAAAATTGATCCAAACCAATAAAAGTGAGAAAAGCAAACGATAAATACTTTCAAGAAATAAAAGTAAATAATCTTCTTCTGAAAAAAAAATATTTAGCCAATGATATTTCTAAGGAAAGTCAGAAGATGTCTATATTTATTAGACAGGCATTTTTTTTTTTTTTAATTTACTTATTTTTATTATTTTTTACAATAAAACTAAATACATCATTTAAAAAAAAATATTTGAATCGTTTCTGAAAATATATGAAAGGTATTTTAACTTTGTATGTCATTTGTGATCTGCGTCTATATTTTTGGGACAGGCTGTACGTTAAAAAAAATATTTGAAAGATGGATCACTATCTTCTATTTGTCCCTGGTTTAAAATCCTTTCTAGACATCGCTGATGTGTCTTGTGGTTTGGATAACAACAAGTAATTACAGGTATACAACTATGTATCTATTCAAGGTCAAATGATCAACAAAGCAACCGCATTGTAAAAGAAGAAAAAAACGAACTAAGTTACGAAAACTAGCCGGAAGCATTTATTGTTGCCAATTTAGGAAAGCACTTCTTGCATTCTGAAGAGAAAATATGAAAGCTCTTTAGGAGAGAAAGAAAAACATGAGTTTTTTTTCATAATGCAGTCTGAGGGATAGTTTTGAATTCGTAATTGAGAAGATTTTTTTAAAAGGTTAAGTTTAAAACAGTTTACAGAATTAAACTTATTTTATTCGAAAAAATAAGTATCAAGGATGTAAATCTTAGACATAGGATCCGAATCTTCAAATCAAAATCCTTCGAAATATATGAATATTTTGTGATGAATGAAAAGTTGAATCCTTATTTTTCTTATTAGGTTTTAACAAGTATTGTTTTTAACGCCTTACAGAGTAATTACCCGATTTCTGTGATAGCACTATGGAGCACAGTAAGTTATTTCACTAGTAATAATAATACCCGTAGAAAAAGTTTTTTTTTTTATATTCATTAACAAAGCACCGTTTCTGTTGCCAGCATGAGCTTGGTGAGGCATCTAATTTTAAACATTTAAAACATCTCTATCAGCAAAATATGCGTTAAACTACTTTTCAAAATTTATTCATTAAAAAAGAATGGGAATTTATGCACTCAAATCCAAATATCTTTTATTTATTCAGATCAAAACAATGTTATTATTTATTTATCAAAACAATTTTGGCAAACAGGAAAGATTTTCTTCAATGATTGGTTAAATGCTATTTCAGCGAGATTGGACGATGGCAAGTTGATTTATTCAGGGGTGGGAAGTGCTAAAGCCCAGTTTGGAGCAATTTTGGAGCAGCAAAATTTAACGTTTGGAGCAGATTCGCAAAAAATTGGAGCAGCAAAATTTAGCTTTTGGAGCAGAATAAGAGAAAATGTAGCAGCAAAATTTGAAGATTAATAGCAGAAATATAATAAATTGTAGCTGATTTAACAACAATTACAAGAATTAAAATTTAAACTTGTATAATTTCATTTTTCTACAAAAAACATGCATTATTAAATTTAAAATTATAAGACATACATACAATTACAATATAAATATAATTTGTAAATTAGCAAAATTAGAAGGCCAAAACTACTTATATTGAAATTTTCAGAGCTCTAGATCTATTAGAAGTCGCTTTGTAAAAATATTAATTGAAAAACAAATTAAAATTTTAAAATTCTGTGTTTCAAAAGTCTAATTAGAAGTAGGGATGAGCCATGTTTTAATAACAGTTAAAAGTTATTGATACTTAAACTCACGCGAACTAACAGTTACCTAATTTTCTAAGTAACAGTTATTCATTTATTATAAATACAATAGATGGCGCTAGTATGTCCATATATTTCTGTTATTGAAGATTATAATATCAGAATCACGAAATAAAAATATATTTTTCTAATAACGGTGATCGGAAAAATATATTTTTCTAATAACGGTGAACGGAAAAATATATTTTTTTATCGTGATTCTGATATTAGGATCCTGGTCGTTATTCCTGGAATAACTAACTGTATCCATCGAAATAACTTGTCTGAATGGATTAACGTGTCCGATTGGTATCAGTTGATATTGACATAATTTTCAATAAAAGTAGATATAACTGTTATAAGATATTGACAGAAGTTTTTGTATTGGAATAACTTTTGGACCATTCTTTGTTAGCGCTGCTTTTCAAGATGGTATTTTAAATTTCGTTTCGATTTTTGTTTTACAGTTCGTTATGATTTTCGTGTTTATTCAAATTAATTCGAATTCTGCACCAATTTCTTGTTATAGTTTATATCTCGGTTTCAGAATAGATGTTTCAGTTTTATTTGGATGCACATTATGAGTGGTGGGGTGAAGAGGAATGTGAGTGGGGGGGGGGGGAAGTATCTGACGCAACATTCTTTGGGTTTAAATGACAGAGATGGGGGAAAGAAGGTGGGGGATTAGGATTAGGGATTTAGGAAGAAATGCATGCGTGTTTTTGCGGAAGGCTCTTTTGTTTATGTTACAAGAATTCCTTTGGTGGGAGAGGTTTTGAACGTTCGTTCGCATTTCATTTCAGTCTTCTTATGAGACTTTTAAAGACTCGCTGTGTTTCTTTCGTATTGGTTGGAGGTAAGAACATTTTTCGTTATTGTTTTGGAATAAGAAAATGATACTATATATAAAAAATAAAGAGTGCGTAGGATTTGAGTTTTTCCTTTTGATGGAAAATAAATTATGTTCTTTTCCTTGTAAAGCAAGCTTCTAATTTCAAATCGTTATAATCAAAAGATTGTGTAGTAAATTTGGAGCGTAGTTAAATAGGTTTTAATGTTGAGCAAAAATTTGTCTATACATATATTTTTTATATTTAACGCATTACCTGAGAGGTTTTTAATTTTTTTATGATCATTTTTCAATTTGAACTAAATAAAAGGAATTTATTATTTTTAAAATTGCTTTTCTTGATTAATTATGAATTGAATTTTTTAAATAAACATGACATTCATCTTTTTTAGTTTGATTAACTTTATAATATTTGTATTTTACTTCAAATTTTTTATTAAAAATATTTTTATTCGGGTTTAATATCGTAGCTTAAATTTATAATTTTTGTTTATAAATTTTTATTTCATGAATTTATGTATACATATATGTGGTCATGACGGCACAATTATTTATAAAATACATAATTTCTATAAATAGTTTTAACGCGCATAATTAATTTACAATAATTTCAAAAATATAGTTATTGAAATAATAATAATATCCCTATATTTAAAACATATATTTTTTATACTTCAAAGATTCCTCTGAAAATGTACATTTTTCTAACAATATTACATAAAATTTATATGTAAGAAATAATTTTAAAGCCTGTGCACGTAAAATGTTTCAAAATATGTGTTCATTTAAAAATCACTTTTATTTTATATGTATCAGTTATGAATTATGTTGTATTGTAAATTCTTTCTCCAATTTATTGCTAAATCATAAAAAAAAAAAAAAAAAAAAAAAAAAAAAAAAAAAATTCTTATAAAATAACCTCAAAACTATAAATGATTTCTTTTATTTTGATATTTTTACAAATTTATATTGAAAGATGTTCTAATTTAAAATCGATTAACTGATATCTAAAGAGAATGTTGTAGAAAAACAGGTATGTTTTATTTATTCCATGTATTTATTTTTATTTACCTTTTACTTTAAAAATAACGGATAACGGTTATAATATTTCGTTATTTCCTAATAATTTTAATGTAACTGCAGTTATTTAACAATAACTGTTAAGCTCATCCCTAATTAGAAGTCCAAACATATTTAGGTTGAAAATTTCAGAGGTGTACCTCTAATTGAAGTCACTTAGTAAAAAAAAAAAAATTTATTTAAAAATTAATTAAAAAAATAATAATAATAACGTTTTGACATTCTGTTTATCAAATGTACAATTTGAAGGTCAAAACTACTTATGTTGAAAATTTCTGAGCTGTAGCCTAATTGGAAGTAGTTTTGTAACTTTTTTTTTATTAAAAAAAAAATTAATTAAATTTTAACATTCTGTTTTTAAAAAGTCTAATAAAAAAAGGCCAAAACTACTTACGTTGAAAATTTCAGAACTGTACCTCTATTTAAAGTCAGTTTGTAAAAAAAAAATAACTAATTAAAATTTTAACATTCCGTTTGTCAAAGGCCAAAACTACTTAGGTAAAAAATTGAAAGTATAGTTTTACACCTATTTTAAGTAGCTTTCTATAAATCCACTGACTCTTTGTTTTATTATTATATAGGACTCATTTGTATAAAAATAGCAATTCTTATAGCAAAAATAGCAATACAGTAAAATTAAAATAAGATGTTTCTAAATTTTTTGTAAATGTTCTAAAATGTTGTGAATTTTTTATTTTATTTTCCAAATCGGGTCAAATTCAGAGTCAAAACGGCGATTTTATCCTACATGCCGTTCTATAAACTTATAAAAAAGTTTTTTTTTTTTTTTTTTTTTTTGTTTTTTTTTTTTTTCAAACCGGAAACATTCAGGGATTTTGATTACATTTCTGTGATACTTAATTCCAAAAGTAAAACGGCCGTTTAAAAGTTAATTACCAACAACCGACTAGTAAATTAGAAAACACATCCCTAAATTTAATAGAAGGTATCGTCATTACGCGTGTCGGAGCGGAAATATTCTTTTTAAATGCTTAGTAAAAACATTTGATAGTTATACACCTTTAACTTTTTACCAATTCCTTTCTTCTTTATATTTAGAGCAAAAGAGGGTGTGGTAAAAATCCGGCGAAACACACTTAATTAAGGTACGTACGAAATGGCCATCCGTGCTAACTAGTAATCGGAAATTTTGAGGCTGCCCCCTAAATATTATCTAGCAATAACGCACGAGATATCAGCTATCAGCATTCGGCGATTTGAATTTGTCCCGATGCAAGGCGCGTTTGAACATGAATGCGCATGCGTGAATGTCGATTTCAGAGGGATAATCCACACATTGCATTCTGTTAGTGGGAAAAATCGAATGTTTTGCAAATTCGTGCGAAAACGGCCCTTGATGTTGCCGTAATTTCATCTCCACATAGATTTGGCGTGCGTAATCTGGTTTAGAGCTTTAGCGTGAACGTTTAAAAAAAGATTTAAAGCAAAATTGGCGCAGAATTGCACTTAAATGTGGTTTTGTAGCAGGTTGGAGCAGGATACCACTTTTAGCGCGCGCTGGCGCAATTGGCGCAGAATTCCCACCCCTGTTTATTACTATTCCGTAAAAGCGATCTTTCAGTGAGAGTGACAGCCGCCAAAATTTGATAGAATGCAATGTCATCGACATCGAATCTATCTGTGAAGCTGTCAGCCCGATTGGATGACGGCTAGGGGGTTAATTAGGCCTCAGCAAATTTGCCCACCATCGACGTATTTTAACTTACCAGCCATTACTTAACTAATAGAAAACGTTAACAATACAATGAAACAAATCCACAATCCCTCATGTGGTAATAAAATGAATTGAATAAAAAAACTCATTAAAATAGATTAAGAAAACGACAACTTACACAGATTTACAAATTGAAACTTGTGAAGAGAACAATACAATGAAAAATTCCCAAATAAAAGCGAACGTTCTGAGAAGAACAGCGAATTTACAAAACTTCTTTGATGTCTAATGATTCGAAATTGTCTGAGAGTTGTCAATTCAAAAATACAAAAGAACCCAAAGAAGGAAAATGGAAGACACGTAGATTGTGCACGATGACGGCCAAATTTTAAAATGTATTTAAAAGTAGTAATTGAATGTTACTATTGTGGCTCCATTTAAATAAATTTCAGGGGCGAAAATACTTTTTTTTTTTAAATTTCAGATTTGACCGAAAATCAGTTAAAAGTCTTAAACAAACTGCACAATCGGAATGAAGCATCACACGGATTTTATGCATTTTGTTGTCGGAAGTGACGTTATTCCCCTATCCCTCCCGCGCTTTTCATCTTTTCATCAAAGTCGAAAGAGAGCTCCGAAGCGCGAAAAAGCAAAGTTAGTGTTCACTAAAACATAATGTATGAAATTAATTTGTTATCATCCAACGACATTTTTAATGCCATCCGAAAGAGAAGATTTCATAGATTATAACCATATTTTTTTCAATGGAAAAAAGTAAATATTTCAAATATTTATTCAGATAGAAGAGTAGGGGGAAACCTTTTTCCCATTGGATTACCATTACGACCAAATTTTGAAATTTAATAAAAAAAAACTAATTCAAAATTCAACATCTTTTTTTTTCTTTTGAACTAAACGAATGCAAAAACTACTTATGCTTAAAACTTCACAGTTCTCTTTGCACCAGAAATTGCGATACAAGTGACACAGAATTATGTTCCTTATTTTCTTTTAATATAGAGAGAAACCACAAATTTAATTACTCATAAATCTCAAGTCATTAAATATTTAAAGACGGGGAATTGCCCTAATTGTAGAATCGGCATTTCCTTCTTTTCCCTTATTAAAAATACCATTTTGTTCACTAATACATAATTTGTATTTTTAGCTAGCAGTAAAAAAGAATAATTTTAAAGATATTTGAAGAAACCTCTTAGAGTAAAATTCTGTGTTGTGATATTCTTACCTACAGAAAAGTTATTTGCATAATACTTAACATGTGCCCTTGATGGAAACCATAAAAACAAAAGGTTTTAGCATCTAATGGAACCTTGACGTTGCTAATTTTACTTACTTCAAATTTGAATATTTGTACTGTGGAAGGTTACCCGGTAAATGTATTATTTTTATTTGGGAGGAGAGAAGAAAATAAGAGCTTGATTTCTTTTGAATTTTTCAGACGGTATTATGAAATTTGTAAATATATATATATATATTAATTAAATTAAAGAAAGGTGCCTTTTTTTAAAATTGTACAGATTATAAATACACTTATAATCGCCGAGAATACATCTTTGAAAGGAGTTATCCAAAAAAATTTAATTTCTAATTGCAGTTTTAAAAACAGAATTTCGAAATTTTGATTAGTTTTTTTTAGTAAATTTTCTTAATTAATTAAAAAAATTTTTTTACAAAACGACTTCTAATAGGGCTACAGCTCAGAAATATTCAACATAAGTAGTTTTGGCCTTCTGATTGGACTTATGAAAAACAGAATTTTAAATTTTTATTTAGTTATTTTTTAATTAATTTTTATTTAATTCATTAATTAATACTTTATAAAACGATTTGAAATAGGGCTACAGCTTTGAAATTTTCAACATAAGTAGTTATAGCCTTCTAATTGGATTTTGGGAAAACAAAATTTTAAAATTTTATTTGCTTTTTTAATTTTTTTTAATAAACAAATATTTTACAAAACGATTTGTAATTGGGCAACAGTTCTGAAATTTTCAAAACAAGTAGTTTTGGTCTTCTAATTGGACTGACAAAAATAATGTTAAAATTTCAATTTGTTTTTTAATTAATTTTTTCACAAAAAGCGACTTCTAATAGGCCTAGAGCTCGGTTAATTTCAACATAAGAAGTTTTGGCCTCTAATTTTGCTTTCCACAAACACTTGTAACAATAATCTTAAAGGGGTGTTGTATTATTGTATTAACGGGGAATTTGCTTTTCTCGACAAGGGTGAGGCTTCCAATTTTAAGGCTTTACGTAGTAATTAGATTTTAGTGAGTGAAGCGAGCTTATGTTTACGCAGCAATGAACCTTTCAGCGAACGAAATAATGCCTATGCTTGCATAGCAATTAACCTTTCAACGAGAGAAGTAAGCCTGTGTTTATGTATCAATGACATTTTCAGCGAACGAAGCTAGCTTGATTTTGCGTAGCGATGAACCTTCTTGCGAGAGAAGCGCCAAAAACTGGGACCTATATACGAATGACAGATTTCCGCAATGCGAGGTCTCACAGCTAGCTAAAATAATTCATGTGTTAAAATTTCGTAGCGAAGCGCGGGTATTCAACTAGTTAATTATATAAGAATTATTTATGGTCAAACAAATTTTTTTCTTGTTAACATTAATTATTATTATTATTATTATTATTATTATTTTTTTTTTTTTTTTTTTTTTTGACATCGTTTAATTTACTAACCACTCAACTCATTGGAAAATTATGAAATTTTATATTTAGACGTTTTTTTGGATTCTAAATCTAAATACGGTATAATATTATGGGGTTACCATTGAACTTTTTAAAGTTTGGTTTAGGTTTAATACGTAGATGACTCCTCATGATAAATTAAATACAATTAATAAAGACTTTCTTCAAATTACAACGGTACTTATTTTTTGTTATTTCATCAATTAGAATACAAGATATATCCACCATTCGAATTTTTTTTTCGTTCTGTACCAATTTTCTTCTCTAGTTTCAAACACTTAATAAGATTAAACTAATATCACGGAAATTAAACTTGTTTTTACCTTCTCTCCGATGTCCTGGCTGAAATTTCAGGTTCTTATCCCAAGCAGTATAAAAGTTCGACCAAAGGTCAAGTTAATGAGAAGAAAATGTCATCACTTTCTTCGCATTTCCGTGCGTGTTTATATTTAAATGCCCCACATTAACTCCATTCAATTTTGAAAACTGCCGTCACACTTTAATGCCACAGTTCCGGGTATTTCCCGCCCCCCTCGGAGACGTCACACCGAATGTGTCACCTGCCAGTCACCAGAATCACTTTTACTTTTTGTTTGGACCAGGCAGATGGAAGGCCACATGCTGACACGTGCATTCGGAAATTGGGTTGACGAAAATTTGCTTTGTTCGTCGCATGTTGTCTTTGTCTGATGATTAAAATGTGTGAAAAACTTTAAGGCCGCGACTGAACCGGAAGAAGATTCAATGAGAGATTTTTGATAAGCGAAATACTAACCCTTTATTTACTGAAGGTAAATAAAGTCTTAATGTAATAAACAGCAATAGTAATGCGGGTCGTTTGTTGTAATTCGTTAATCTATTTTGTTAATTTAACAATACGAAATTTTTTTGAGGAGTGGCCCATTACTCATCAAAAATTGTCAATATTTCCACCGAAGGGCTTGTCCTGAGTTTTACGAAATATTTTTCAAACGATGGGGCATATTTGAAAATATAAAAACAACTTAAAGCAGTATTGCCTGAAGTAGTATTTTTACTTTCAAGTACCAATATGCATACATAGGGTAATGAAAGCATAGCAGTCGGTAAAAAAAAAATTAAAAAAAAAAAAAAATTGATATTTTTTTTAAACATTTCTCCACGTTTTATAACATCCTGATTTCAATAAATTGATACAGAAAAAATGTCTGTCAGTGTGTCTATATGTCTGTGTGTACATGGTCCACAATAACTCCCGAAGAAATTGATCTACGATGTTCAAATTTGGTGTGCGGGTTGGTGGTGACACATTGACCTACCATTGTGATTTTCGTCAAAATCGCACATGTGCATAAGGTAGCTTCAAAACAACCTGTTTTTCAGTAATTGCTACAAAACGACTCGAACGATTTTGATCAAAATCGCTTTGGTAATGCCTCTAAAAGTGTTTCAAACATTCCCACCTCCGAAACTCCCATAAAAATGCAATAAAAGCGTAAAAAGTTGAAAACGAGTGCCTTTAACACAGTGCTCTCTGCCCTTGAGCATCGCACATCAACGATTGATTTTCTTGTGTTTCACGCACAAGCAAGTCTATCGTATAAAAACAACAATTTTGACAAATTTTTTTTATGTAAAAATTTGACCAAAAATATCTCCAAACTGACCATTTTTATTTAAATGAGTGAAAATAAGAAGATGGTAAGTAACACCGTGTCAAGTTTTAATGCAATGACCAATATTATATTGCGTAATTGAAAGTTTTGCGATGTTCCACACCGCTAGTTTAATATCACGCTGTTGTTTTTCCCACACCAATATTTAGACACAGTACTTTTCTTAATACTTTTTAAAATGCAGGAAGTCTTAATTTTTGAACTAATATTGATATTTCAATAAGTAAAACTATTATTAAATATGCTACGTCTAAAATCTATTGTGAAAAGTGGTCTACCTAATAATTTTAAATCCGACATCTTGTAATGCCGTAAAACGGTGTGAATCGGAACACTTTTTAACTTTAAAAGTAAAAATCGGGTGTAATAAGATTTCTAATGAACAAATTTTTAACTTTGAAACTTGGGTCTTACCTTCTTCTTTAAGGATCAACCCAAAAATGTTGAAAAAACTAAGACTTTCATTTATTTTGAATTTTTTCATGGTGTTCCGATTCACCCCGCAGAAAGGGGTGAATCGGAACACTCGTTACAATTTATGTCTGATCTTATTTAAATGTTTACAGGGTGACAAAAAACAAGTAATAATGCATTGTGGTAAATAGGAACACAAAATTATCATAAAAAATCATTTAATATGACGGATGAAATTTGTTTTTGTCAATTATTGTCAAAACAAATCATATGTTTGAAAGCCTATCAACTCTTCTGATATAACTCATCCAAATAGTCTTTAAAATTAATAATATTTTTTAATCTACTTTATGTTTGCGTGCCGTATGACTGCGAATTCCTTAAATTATCTTGAGAAAAGAGAAAAACATTGTCATTTATTTCAGAAAATTTACTAATTCGTGGGTGCTTTTTGTAAAACAGGCTTATTCAGATCTTGTGGGTGTAAAACTTGTGTCGCATAGTCTTCATACATATGGATTGCGTTTTCCATATTCCTTAAGGATAACGAAGTCATAGAGAGAAAAACTACGAGAACAACCACGTTTTCTGCCATGCGGAAACTTTTCTCTTAAGATTTATTTAAGCCGGCTATCTTGCTTAGTGTCATGAAGGGAGTAATTAGATTCTTCTTCAGTCGTTGAATCTTGTATGAAACATAATCTTTCCAAAAAACAGCTTTTTAATATCACTTTTATGTCACAAGCAAATGTCAAAATCAAGATGAGAAAAACATAAAAATTCATAAAATAAAAAGTTTTTGAAATCAAGTTAAATTAAATATGGTATGGTGTTCTGGATGTTTCTACTTAAATAAAATATATGAGTTAAGTCCGTAACACTTACATGCTAATAATTAGGGGAGAAGTTTTGGAGAGGTTAAAACTCACTGGATTGTGTACACGCTGTTTCAGATTTTTGATTTTTTTTTTTTAAAAAAGGGACAATGTTGAAACCTCACAAAACATATGTTACACCTAACTCATCGTGCTCACTTTTCATGCCAACTCTAATAAAAAATAGATATTTTTAAACTATAATAATTTCGAAAATAATTTCATTATGTTTATTATCCCTCCAGTGTTTGATTTCGGGTTGTAAAATTGCAAATAATTCTTGTAGCTTAATCTGCAACAATTAAAATGCTTCTTGGAAAACTTTGTAAACCATGAATTAGGAGGGAAGCACATTTTTATGAAATAACCTTCGAGAGTTGGAGGTGCAACTTAGTGCACACTGAAAAATGTGATGTATGGTAGGTTACAGGTGATACAAAATATTGGTATTTATACTTGTTGTAATATTTGTATTTATTACTGAACTGTAGGTAAATGCTTTGAGATTAGTTCAAATCGCGGCCACCAGATGACTGCGTGCTCAGTGATGTGACCTCTTATGCCAAACGTGCAGGGGTCAAATTCTGAGTTTAGGCATAGATGTTCGTTTCCATTCAGAATCCATGTTAAGTTGTAGGTCTCTGTCTTATTAGCTCTGTCTTATGCTGTAGTTGTGTTCATAAATAGGTCGTTGAAATACAAACCAACCATCTTTCAAATCGTAAAAGACTTGAACAAATTTCAATCAATTTTAAGGAAATCAAGAAGGCTATTGTAACTTTATTAAAAAAAACTGTAGTTGGCTTGATCTGTTGAGTCAATATTCAACTATGTCTCGTTTTTCCGCAGATCGTGACGACTTGTACTCTCGCACAGACGACGTGTTCCTTCTCCGGTTCCTCCGCACCAAGAAGTACGACGTGCACAAGTCGCTGAGGCTGCTGCTCAACTACTATGCCTTCCGTGAGAAGCAAACGGGGGCTTTTGTAGGGAGTAGTCCCTCGCAAATGAAGCACATCATACAGATGAACACCATGCTCTACTCGCCGAAAAGGACGCAATCGGGATCCCATGTTGCTGTGTACAGGATGGGTTAGTTAAATTTATCTACGCATCAGGAACAAAACGGGCCTTAAGCACAACACTTTACAGCAATAAAAACCACTTAAGTCTTCTCCAATTGGATTCCGTATATAACGTTTTTATAACTGTCGCTTAATGTTATTCCCCCCCCCCCCTTTTTCTTTTAGTTAAGAAAAGTGACACAAATCTGAGCACTGATGTAAAAAAATATTTAGTTCATAATTTTGAAGAATGTAGATGACAGTATTTACTCGTAAAGTAATGTTAATGAGGTGAAAGAGTGCTAAAACTCTTACATTTTAGTAATTAAAATACGAAGCGACGTAGTAAAGCAAACGAAGCGATATTTCACGAGGCAAAATGTGTTTTTATAAATTTGATAAGCGTATCCTTTCCATTTAGAGAGATCATGCCTTGATCATTAATCTCTATCGAGAGAATTAAGTGGATTTCCTTATCTATCAAATAGCCTTGTCGCGAATTTTGAACTTTGTCTCTATCTATTTTCATTAAAGTACATGATTTTGAAGGATGACCATAGTAGATGAAAGGGTTCCAAGTATAAGCATAGGTTTGCCACATGGCCTTGGATGAGCAAATTTTATTTCTTGGAACAAAGAAATATAATAATTAAAATGCTTAGGGGTGTTCATATTTGGGTCACTTACCTTATAATATTATGGTTCGATAGAAAACTCACTTTTAAGACATAATCTGCAATAAAACAAAAATCGCTAAATTTGTATTTAGGTTAGTTTAGCTTTTAGATACAGAGTGACGAAATTTAGACATACTTTGCCAAAAAAAAATTATTTTAAAATTCTTTATATTAACTTTGATTTTGTGTTTGTCGTTGGGGGAAAAGCCTGCAGAGGCCTAATTAACTCCATTGCCTTCATCCATCAGGCTGATACTGGGCAGATAGATTCGATGTCGACGATAATGCATTCCATCAAACTTTGGGGTTGCAACTCTCACTAAAAGTTCGCTTTTACGCATGCCTCTAAAATCGGTTCGGAATACTAATAAATAGCCTTTTACCGATCATTGTTGAATCTCTTTCTTGTTGCCAAATTTTTTTTAATCAAAATAAATAAAAGATACGTGATTTTATTGCCTTACCTCAGACTTATCAGCTTTCGTAGATCGTTGTAGATGACAATGTATTCAATCAAGTTTTGAGGGGAAAAAAGAAGTTAGTAAATTGTTCGGAATAGATCTTTTGTTCTCAGTGGTCAAGCACTATGAAAACTTGATCTGACCTCAAGAAATTGCAATTGCATGTAAAAATTGGCAATGCATTTAAAGGATTTATGTTTAAAACTTTATTTTTTATGGGTTATGTTATTTTAAGTTTATTAATTTTTGACTTTGAATCGGTCGCATTTGGCCAGACAAACTGGTGATTTAGTGCCAGAATGGCTACTACTAGATCTGAGTCGAATAAATGAGTTTTTTCAAAAAAACTTTTTAAATGTTTTTTTTTTTTTTTTTTTTTTTTTTTTTTTTTTTTTTTTTTTTTTTTTTTTTTTAGAATAAGAATAGATCCCGAAGAAATAGAATATCGAAATTACTTAATAAAAGAAAACGAAAAGAGGAAGGAAACGTCTTGAAACTCTAAAAACGACCTTGGTTTTAGCCTACTTCGTTGATAAGTATGTTACAAGTTTTTAACGAGGAGGAAATATACGAAAAGGCAAGTGTCTGATGTGTCAATAGATTCTGTTAATTCTCATTCAACTTTAAACAAAGAGAAATGCACCTAACAGTAATGTTCCGGGCGGTTTCTTGTGAGGTGATTCACACTAGCATTTTTCATTGTGATTGTATGAAATGAGCAATTATGAGTAGGAAAACACAATTTTTTATTTAGTTGTGAGTTGCTATCTTCTCTTACTTTCGAAACTTTTGGTGATATCAAACGATTTTGCAGTTTGCGCTTTTCACCCACATCTGGTAATTTTTTATGCTTAATCGCCGCTTCAGATATGGTGGACTTGGAGAAAAAAAATTTACTTTCAATTACCCATGTGTATACATAGGGTAATGAAAGTATAGCATTCGGTAAAAAAAAAATATTTTTTTTATAAAAAAATTTCTGCAATTCTATGTGAATTCTCTCAAACACTTTAGAGAAAATTGGAAGGATTCGCTAAAGAGAATTATACTATAAAAGACATACCTTTTACTTTTTTTCTTCAATTGACATTGTTTAAGGTATTATGTAAATGAATGCGGCAGTTACTGATAAAATGCATTTAATAAAAATCCAATAAAAAAATTTAAAAATTAAAAGAAAAAAAAAAACTATAGGTCAATTTTTGCTTTGTAAGAGTAGAAATCAATTCCCTAACTGTATTTACAACAGCAATAAATAGCGCCATTGCAAATAAATTGGCACACTTTTTCTTTATTTTAATTCTAATAAATTATATTCATCTAACCAATTTATTGATTTACTAAAATATTAGAAAACTAAATACAGTTGTTTTGTTACGGAGATCCTCAAATCATATCTTATAAATATTCTTTTATACATCAAATTCGTAAAGAATGATTCTTATTATTCATTAAAATTTTATTTTTAACCAAATTCGTAAAGAATGCTTCCTATTATTCATTAAAAATTTTCAAATCAATCAATTCGCGTTATTTGCCAACTAAATTCCATTTCGTATCTCAGAAGAAGAAAAAAATATCAATATTGTGTTTGCTTTCTAATTATGATTTCTCATTTGAATTGAAGAAACACTCACGGCTGACTATTTACCTTTTCATCCCTCCTACGATTTCATTCTTCAAGCACGCTGGGCAAATCAGTCAAACAATCGTTTACCAACCTCTTTCATCCATTTGGTGTTTTCGAGTAATCTATGTCAAATTGCATTTGCCCTTCATTCTCAATAATCCTCTTACAGTGCTGAAAAAAAAGTTAAGGTCAAGCGAAACACATTATTAGTTTTCGCAACTACGAATTTCATTATTAGGCGAATTTATATTCAATGCAGATAATGACAGTTTCAATTATACCAATAATAATATAACACGTAAAAGCAAAGTTTCGTTTATGTGCATTGTAAATTTTTTACCCCCAAAAAAAAAACATCTCTGTAAAAAGGCGCCAAGTTTTTCAAAGATATGGCCATGAAAAGTATTGAGATCTCAAGCAGAGTCAAGTTTAACATTGTTGTAAATTAGGGACAATGAAAACGAGTAAGATTTTCTTCTCGGAAGTAAAAATTCCCCTTCATAGGCCTAAATAGCCAGCTACAAAAATACTTGTGTGACTTGGCCATTACGTGTCACAGTAACAACACAGCCAAAAGTGAACCAGAATACGTAATGGCCAAGTGTCACAAGCATTTTTGTGGCTGGATATTTAGGCCTATGAAGGGGAATTTTGACTTCCGAGAAGAAAATCTTACTCGTTTTCATTGTCCCTAATTTACAACAACGTTAAACTTGGCTCTGCTTTAGATTTCAATACTTTTCACGGCCATAGTTAAGAAAAACTTGGCTCTTTTTTACAGAGATGTTTTTGTTGGGATTTCACTTCTTTTTTTTACGTTGCGCATTTGAGATATATTAATTATTTGTACACATATAGCTAGTAAAAAAATTTTGAGCATGAATGATTTTGAAAATAAATTTGTATAACATTCCTATATGGTTGGTTGGTTGGTTGTATTCAGATTATCTGGCGCCGTCAGCAACACAAGGGCTATAATGCGCCGAAACATTCGTCATTAGACAAGCCAACATACATTTACAAACACCCATGCCAACACGGGACTCGAACCCGCAACCTCGCGGTCTAGAAGCCAGCACGCTAACCACTATACCGTTTGGTCGGCCATTCCTATATGGAATATGTATTCTAATAATGACGAATATTTAAAAAAAATTTAACGTGCTTTTGAAAAGGATCTGGGATACTATGAATTAGTATCATATCATATACTAACACAACAGGTTTAATGTGCACCAGGCCTCCATTAAGTACACACCGATATTTGGCGGACCGAGACTGAACGCACAATCCCCCGATTATGAGCCCAATACTCTAACTACTAGGTAATCGGAGCCTCTTAATTTACTTTTAGAAATACAGATATAATTTTTACCGGGAAACAGAACTTGCCAACTGAGCCTTAAAAAAAATACTACTCAATTAAGCAAATAACTGTACTTGACATGTATAATAAATTCACACAGTAGAACTCTTTGAAAATGACGAGCAATCGGAGAATTATTTGAGATTTTTCCTAAGAAAGTATTATTTACCAGACCGCAGTCCATAAAGTATTTATGCATTGAATGTGAATGATGATAATATAAAATTATTTTAAATAAATAGTTTATTCAGATATGCAAAAAAAGTTGGCAAATTGAAAAAAATTAACAATTGGCGATCATTTCGTATTCGATTAAATATTGCCAATGGTCAATTATTATAATGTCAGGTACCCTTTTTTCTTTTTTTTTAATTATTTCTCTATTTTAGAGGCTTTGCGGCGTGTGGTGAGTTTCTCTCCTATATATATATATGATAATAACTACTCTAGTATACCAAGTTTTATAATTCTAGCCCCAATAAAAATGTCTTAGAAATAAGATTCAAATGTTTCGAACATTGACCCCTTTAGAGAATTCGGAGGGGAAAATCTCGATTTTTAGATTTTTTTCCTTTGTATATACATGTTAAACCTTACAAGCATACCAAATCTAATAGTTTTATTTGTACTAGATTGGTTGGTTATTTTCAGATTATCTAGCACTGTCAGCAACACGAGGGCTATAATGTGCTGAAACATTCGTCATTAGACAAGCCAACATATATTTACAAACACCCATGCCAAACACGGGACTCGGAACCCGCAACCTCGCGGTCTAGAAGCTAGCACGCTAACCACTATACCGTTTGATCGGCTTATTTGTACTAGAAGTACCTTAGTAATTTGATGATCAGTGAGTGAGTTTGTGGGTGGATATCAAAATGTCAGCCATTTTCAAATTTGATTATCTCGACAACCGATATAATTGGAGACTTGAAACTTAGGGGTCTTACTAAAGTTGCTAACAGTAAGTGGCTAAGTGGTAACAGTTACCCATAAAAAAAAAATTCAACTCTCAGGCAAACTGTAATACGCAGGTATGAGAGGTCAAAATATTGTTGAGTGGCTTCTGGTAAAAGATGACTGGCAGTGAACTAACAATGATCGGTTGAATGGGTTGGTTGGTTGGATTTCTGGCGCAAGGGCTTCACGAGGGCCATACTGCGCCGAACAATTTGACTGCTGTCAACCATCGGTTGAATGGGATTTGTTAGTAACGATTATAGGAATGTTTGTAAAAGCTACCTTTCAGTGACTGTGATAGCCCCCAAAACTTGATAGAATGCATTGTCATCAATATCGAATCTGTCTGGCAAGTTTTAACCCGATTAGATGATGGCGAGTAGATTGATTGGGTTTCCGCTGCCACACAAAAACAAACAAACAACATCGAAGTTACTATAAAAGATTTAAAATTCTTAATGACATCCACTAACACTTTATTCATGATTTTTGTTTCACAGATGCTTTAACTAAAATCCTCCTCCATTCCTCAAATTTCTAGGAGAAATCAAAGATACACAATTGGTAAATTTTTTTCATTTGGAAATGATAGGAGCAGTATAAGTTTATTATAAACTAGCTGAATACCCGTGCTTCGCCACGAAATTTTACCATAAGCAATATTTTAGCCAGCTGTGAGGCCCCATGTTGCGAAAATCCGTCATTGGTGTATTAAGCCCCAATTTTTGACACTTCTCTTGCAGGAAGGTTCATCGCAACTCAAAATCGAGCTCGCTTCGCTCGCTGAAAAAGTCATTGACACATAAGCACAGGTTTACTATCTCGTTGAAAGGTTCATTGCTATGCAAACATGAGCTCGTTTTGCTCGATGAAAGGTTCATTGCTGCGTAAGCATACGGTCGCTTCATACACTAACAACTAATTGCTACGTAAGGCCTTAATATTAGAGGCCACTCTCTTGTCGAGAAACAATAACAAAATTCCCCGTTAATAACTATAATACAACATCCCTTTAAGAGTATTTTAACGCGTGATGTTTGTAAAAAGAAAAATTAGAAGGTCAAAACTACTTATGTAGAAACTTTCAGAGCTCTAGGCTTATTAGAAGTCGCTTTTTGTGAAAATATTATTAAAAATTCATTAAAAAACAAATTCAAATTGTAACGTTCTTTTTGTCAAAATAACCAAAAAAGTCCAATTAGAAAGCCAAAACAATTTGTGTGGAAAATTTCAGAAATGTAGCCCAGTTAGAAATCGTTTTGTAAAATATTTGTTAATTAATTAATTAAAAAACATAAAAAAAATCTCAAAATTCTGTTTTTCAAAAATCCAATTTGATGACCAAAACTATTTATGTTGAAAATTTTAGAACAGTAGCCTTATTAGAAATCATTTTGTAAAATATTTATTAATAAATTTAAAAAAAATAATTAAAAAAGAACTAAATAAAAATTTAATATTCTGTTTTTCAAAAGTCCAATCAAAAGGCTAAAATTACTTATATTGAAAATTTCATAGCTGTAACCCTATTGGAAATCGTATTTCAGAGCTGTAGCCCTATTACAAATCGTTTTGTAAAATATTTATTAATTAAAAAAAACTAAATAAAAATGTAAAATTCTGTTTTTCAACACACCATTTAGAAGGCCAAAACTACTTATGATGAAAATTTCAAAACTGTAGCCCTATTAGAACTCGTTTTGTAAAAAAAATTGTTAATTAAGAAAATTAATTAAAAATAACTAATTAAAATTGTAACATTCTGTTTTGCAAAAGTCCAATTAGAAGGCTAGAACTACTTATGTTGAAAATTTCAGAGCTGTATCTCTATTTGAAGTCACTTTGTAAAAAATAAATTAAATAAAAAAGAACTAATTACAGTTTTAACATTCTGTTTGACATACATAAAATTAGAAAGCCAAAACTTCTTATGTTGAAAATTTCAGAGCTCTATTCCAATTTTAAGTAGGTTTCTAAAGATCCACAGAGCCACAGACAGACAGACACACAGCTTGTTTTGTTATTATAGATACCCATTATTTTAGTCTAACTCAGCTTGAACCCTTTTTTAGCACGGAGTATGTAAAGTCAGTTCAACTTAATTGCACATCGTCAGTTATCCTGGTGTCAAAATATCAGGAACAGAGTGCCACACACTGATCTTTAACTATAACTATTTGAAAGTTTATAAGCGATTTCTGCTCTGCAAGCAGATGAAGTCAATTCATTACTATTCTCCATCTATACTACGCAATTGGTTACCAACATATTCTAACTCATTTTTTTTTTGGGGGGGAGGAGAGTTTCTGATATAGATCTCTATGATAATTGCTAAGCCTTTTTCGAATTCAAATCCATAACCAAGCATTTTTGGCACGTCTTTTTCACTGGCTAAACTCTTTGTACAAAAGGTTATTCTAAAATAGAGAACTCTTCACCAGCATTTAAAACTCAATAAAACTTTTATTAAAAGCAATTAAAAAGAACGCAGTACACAACGAACGAGGTAGACTTGCTGACAACTCTTTTAAATATAACAAGAAAGAGTATCAGATACAGAATATCTTAAGGTTCGTTTGCAGATCCAGTTGGTTCAAGTTCACTAAAGTCAAGGGTCAAAAGTCAGTCCGATCAGGCCAATAGTCTGATCAGGACGATCAAACCCAAGCTTCGGACATGTCCTGTCACACATTCACTTTCCAGATGTTGTATAGTTAGAGATCAGTAACTTCAACATCTGATCATGAGATTAAAACAAGACCATTTTAACAAACGCTGCGTCAAGTACTAAAATCAAAAGCAAAAGAAAACATACAGAGAACTATTTTTCACACTTCGAGCTACAGAAGAGGCACACGATCAAGTAATTGTTGTTTGCAAAGAACTGTATCTACCATTTCTAAATATATATATATATATATATATATATATATATATATATATATATATATATATATATATATATATATATATATATATATATATATATATATATATATATATATATATATATATATATATATATATATCATTCATTCATTCACTATACTAGTTTTCTAGAGTAATTTTTTAATCAGTGATAAAATATTATGATTGCAGTGCACTTGTCGCCAGGGCAATTCCTTTTCATACGCGATTGTTGCCTCTAACATTCTTCTCTGATTCCAGGCTCATTCGATGTGTCTCGTGCCTCTGCCCAAGAACTGGTCTCCACCGTGTTGTTGGTCGGTGAGATGATTCTTGAATGTGAAGCAACGCAGGTGTGCGGAGGCATATTTGTCCTGGACATGGCGGGCATGACAGTTCACCACTACAGCCAGTTCGTCACCATATCCTTCATGTCATTCGTCATCAGCGTCGTGCAGGTGAGACTTGTCCTAAAGAGGACTGCACAAGTAGATTTGTAAGTCGAAATGGGAAGGAGTACAAATTCTAGAACTAGTTTAAGAAATGACTAAACTTTATTTGTCTTAGCTATATATGAATAAATAAAAAATCGTATGGATAAGATAGACGATAAGAATCATCAATTTAGAAACTTTGGCGAAAGTTTAAAAACATTTTATTACGCAAATGTCACCAAATTGGGAAGTTTCAGCGACAAATGTCATTGCCAGATTTTAGTTTGGACAAAAGTGTGAATATTTTACGGAGAGACAGACGGGAATAGATTTAGTGAAAGCTTATCACTACAACACAATGCAGATCAGTTAAAACGAAAAATTAAATCCTTCACTCACCCCCCCCCCCTCTCCACTCCGCTAAACGCTGTAAATATACCTGCCAAGTAAAATGGTCAATCAGAGAGTTAGGAAAACATATGGTAGGCGTCAAGAAATCGCGTTAAATTTCTTTGTGGTACTTGCATACAATGAACTAAATTAGAATTATTGGAACCTTCATACATACTCAGTACCTTGTCAGGCTAGAGTTTTTATCCAATTAATCTCTTTCCATATGTTTTAAATGCTTTGTATCCATTGCACAGAATTGAGATTTATTCTATAAAAACTCTAAACTGCCAAGTACGAATTGCCTATCGAGGTTCCTAATAACCCTAATTTAGTTCATTGTATGCAAGTACTCCAAATGAATTGAACGCTGCCACTTGGCGGCAAACATTAGATTTCACAACTTTTCTGGTTGACCAATTTACATGGTGGATTTTTTTTTACAAAGTCTAATTGTTTTTTGGGAGATATCAATTCTATTTGTGGCGTTTGTCGTGTTCTAAATGAGTAAGATGGATGATTTAATGTGAATAAATTACATAGTCGCTCTAAATGCAAAATGGGATAAACACTAGCAGCTTTAGATTCACATATGACTCTTTGTATGATTATTATCGTGCAATATTGTAGAGATTTAGGTTTTCAATTATAACCTGTTAATACGTTTACTTCAAGTAGAAACCTCCTTACAACAACTAGAAAAGTGTTTATTCATAATTAAAAATATGCGCCTATGATAACTTGAGTTCAAAAATACGACGTACTAAAAATAAGTTACAATAAAAAGTAAGTATGACAAACTAAAAAAAATATTTGCTTCATATATGAAATAATTGAAGTTTACCATCTTTAGATATATAAAAAAAAATGCGCTTGCAAAACCACTTTCGCTTTTAGTTAAAAAAAATAACATTTGTTATAATTTTCAGAAAAATGAAAGCAATGTTCCATGGTTCAGTCATTAATCTGACGTGACAGTGATCGGAAGGTGTGTGGTTCAAAACCAATCAGGCACCTTGATGTGTAAAACTTTATTTTAAAATGAAAGTGGTTGTCTAACTCAAATTTAGTTGAAAAATAAGTAAATTTAATTTATATCTAATTTACGTTGTTTTATGGTTCCAACTTAAAATATCAATGTCACATATTTACATCAAGCAAAAAAAAAAAAAAAAAAAAAACCATTGCCTTGTTTCAATTAGTCATTACCCTGACTAAAATACCAAACTTCCGGGATCAATCCCGGAGGAAAGCACACCCTCTAATCAAGCCGAGAAGAATTAAAAAAAAGTATGACGAAAATTCATCAAACCATTTTAGCTATCGGCCTGCCTAAAGTTTTGTTCAGAATCAGAAGAAGAACACATTTCCAGTGATTCCGGTGATTTTCGAATTTTTTTTCCATATTCCTTTGTTCAAAATTACCAACCGTGTGATTATTTTTCCTCTACTCACCCGTTGCAACACGATAGATAAAAAATAAATAAAAATCAGGGCTCTAGCTATAATTGAAGCTAAGCTGTGAGGAATAGAAAGCCAGCCTAATTCAGTCAACATAATATACACTTACATGTTCTGTCGCTTTGACATCGGATTGGTAGTGAAGTAAAAAACACTTTAATCTGTCAAGTTTAATTAAATTTTATAAACGTTCATTTTAGTTTAATTTATTTACCTTTCTAATTCTCCTGACATGCTGGAATTTTATTAGTATTTTTCTCGGCATTAGTGAGTAGAAATCTATAAGAAAAGATTCTTTTTAAATGTTCACATTTACAAATTTACCATCAGAATAGGCCACGTCACTCAGGTCTTCCAAAACACAAATTTTTTTGTTGACTGGGCTGACTAATTTAATTGGTAAATATTATGTTTTTCAGTCAACTGAATCCAAAAATAATCACTTTTTTTTTTTGTAAAATACGTGGTGTTTAAAGGGGAAAAAAACACATGTTATTTTATTGCATTGAACTGAATAATCTTTCTTATAATTTTGCATGCCTATGAAACCCCCTCTTCTACTCTTTAATACTTTTTCGCTTTCTTCCGCTTTTCAATTTTTGTGTCCCGCTCAAGCATCCAACAATAGTCAGCTAGCATATTGATTCCCCGTTTTCCACCGCAGCGTCTCTCGAAATGAGGTTCGGGGTAACATCAAGTTTTTATTTTCTAATCTTGATCCCAGCAATTCGGAAGTATCTTTCGAAAGGCTAAATTCGCAAAAACCATGTCATTGAACTCGCTCTAGCAAAAATGTTGAGTCCCTCATCAAGAAAAATATTTGATCTAGATTATTTTATGGAAGCTGTTTAACCTCCTCAAACTCACTCAGGATATCATTCAACCTGGAAAGAGGAATTCCAGAGCTATGAGACAAATTAAGGTTTGGATAAGATATTTTCATTTTTGTATTGAAACTTTTCACATCTACTGAACAGAAAATCAGTCGGTAGTGTGGTTTTGCTGTTCACTCAACATCATATGAATGCCTGAATGAGATAACCCTTAAACCACAAGCGAAGATATTCTTTGCAGTTTATGCACACCTTTTGAGGAGTCCAGGCTTTATATTGACAGCAAAAAAAAAAAAAAGAGTCGTCTAATGAAGTAACACCTCTTATAATCATAGCTTCTCTTAACCATAATATAAGTATAAAAATACGAGCACAGTCGCGTTTGAGTGCAATATGCAAAGTGAGAGTAGCTTATACAGCTATTGAGTCTATAGCAACCCTGCCATATGCTGGTTCCCAGGTAAAACGTGAAAGCCTTCCCAATCAATTAATGTAGAATCTTCAAGAATACCCCAAGAAACTTCGTGAAATTCATTTGCATAGGATTTTCATAGTCAAGAATATGGTACCAAATTTCAGGTTAAATGGGTGTTTCACACTCAATGAAACTGCAAAAACGAGTTTGTCAAAAAAACTGACTTGCTGGAATTTTATTAGTATTTTTCTCGGTTTTATTAAGTAGAAATCTATAAGAAACAGTAAAAAAAATCCTATGCAGTTTTTTGTTTGTTTGCAGACCTGTGTAATTCCTGATAGGGTAGCTCCTGCAGATATGTCGATTAACTGGAAATGGAGACTACTTCATTCACGTTCAAAGTAAAGGGGGAAGTCGATCGGAAAACATATTTCTGTTTATTGTGTGTATATTTTGAGTCTCTTCCTGATTTCAGGATTGTCTTCCCGAGAGACTGAAGGCTGTCCATTTCGTGAACGAGCCTTTCATATTTCACGCCATTTACAAAGTGATGAAACCCATGCTGAAGAAGAAACTCAAAGAAAGGGTGAGTCACACAATCAAACATGGGGTGCAACCATAGAAATATTATCAGGGGTGTGCAGTTTTTCATCTAAGGAGAGGTGAAAAGCGGTACATTTTTTGTTTCAACTTTGCTTTTTCAACTGGCTATCTATTAAGATTGCCAGTTGAAAAATAAAAGTTTAAAAAAATTAACAGTGTTGCTCCTTCTTGTAATTTTAATTAATAGTTAATGTATATTAAATTTCAAATTCATTAAATATCTAAAAACCTATTCCATATTTCGATTTCCTTTGAATCATATCGCATTTCTCCTCATTATTTTTAGTTTTCAAAATCTATTTATTTCTGAATGCTGCAGAAATATTTTCAGGGGGATGCAGATGACACATAAGGAAGTGCAAGGCGGTACATTTTTTGTTTAAACCTTAAATGTCCAATTGGATATCTTAATTAAATTTAAATTAATCGTTAAATATTAAATTTCTTATCCATTGCATATCTATAACATACTTCCATTTTCATTGAATATTGCCACTTTTTTCCAAATTATTTATACTTTTCAAAATCTAGGTGTGAAATGCACCTTCCTAGCGACGACCTGAGCCTGACAGCGTCCAGACAAACATTCTAGAAAATTTAATTGTACAAGAATTTTTTTTTCTTCATATTTACTGCTTTGACCAAAAGATAAATGTTTGATTACTATATAAATTGCAGATACTTTCTTTGTATTCAAAATGAACTATAAAATGTAATTGGAAAAGTTGAAAGACGGAAAAACTTCTCAGGTATTTCAATATTTGACATTTTAGAATTATTTTTAACTTAAAAACAGGTAGACAGACTGACTCATTAATAATCACACCAAAGTACGACCCTGCACTTACATTCGATATCATTTTCTTTTCGTTTCTAGATCCGCTTTCACGGCCGCAATCTGAGCAGCCTCCACGAGTGCGTACCAAAAGACCTCCTGCCAGAAGAACTTGGCGGCCACCTTGGCATTTCTGACTACTCGATATTTTCCGAACACTTCTTCAGTCAGGAATCCTACATCGAGAGCATCGGCAAGTTCGGGTTGGTGGGAAAGAAGACAACTGTCCAGTGACAACACTAAAAAAGCGAAGTGCCATCCACTACACTTACTATAATATGAAACAAACTGCTAATGAGCTATAAATATGAGAATTCCGTACACTTTCCATGTTACCATTCTTGTCAGAAAGAACATGAAAGTTAATTCATTTACACTTATTGAAGCCAAAACACCCACCGACTTATCCTTAAATTTCAAACTTCCATTTCAGCCTGAATGCCGAAACTTAGTGGATATGTTCCCATGTTCGTTCAAAAGAAAAGCAATCCAATGTAATTTAAATAAATTATTAACGCTTATGGTTGAAAAGGGTAAAATTTACTAATTATGGTGCATGACTATCTCCTACTTGGCATATAATCATGGTCATAACAAGATTTTAATTACCTGCAAAGTTTAACTTTTGAAAAATAGGTGAAACATACATGAAAATTATACGTATTGGCATGGTAAATTGTCAAGATATAAAATATTTTATTGAGAGCATTCCACTGTTTACTAACAGCTCAATTCTGAACTCTTGTACAAATGTCAACAGTTATTGATAATGCTATTTTGATCTCCAATTATATATCTTCAAACATAAAAGAAATATGTTGAAGTAGTGCATTTCAAGACTTTAATCCGTAATAAGTCATGGAAAAGAGATAAAACATAAAGGAATGCCTTATCATTACTAAAATATACGGGATAAAATTTCGTAGAAAAGCACCAGAAAGATAATAACTTCGCAATCTTGATTCGCTATTGATTTTCATGTTACTAATTGCACGTATTTAAAGTGTGTCATGAGAGAGTTAATACCAGTGGCTGCCCGTGGTCAAAAATGTTAGTGTAGCCGAAACAGTGACCCCCCTCCCACTTCCCACAACCATTCATGACAAGATATTCTTTAATCTTAATTACTTTAACTCAATATTTCCTTTCAATCTTTTCAAAATGATATGAGATAGAAAATAGACAAAAAATAACTTATTTTAATTTTCTTATAACGGGGCTCAATGTTTCACAAAAGTTCAATAATTAGTTTTAGTAGTAACTTAAGAAGTAACAACAAAACACATGTTTAAACTTATCGCGGAAACTATTTCCAGTTAGTGAAGAAAATGGTAAGAGATTCTCGTTCCTCTCCCATCCACACATCCCGACTAACTCGCACATAAATCAGTCAGTACATAGAATTTACAAGTATAGCCAAAGTTGTAAAATTCGTAAAGGGCTACATGTCGCCACAACGCCGTATACATTTAACGTGGAGGGAGATTCCATAGTAACAGTTGTAACCATGGCATCGGTGCAGCTTATTTGGAACTTTTACTCGGGGGGCCGTATCTCGCTCCACAATCATTAGATTTAGTTGATTTGGCGTCACCCCCCTTCTCCTTCCTTCTCAATTGTACATTGGGCTAGAGGTTTGCTATTTTTCAGAGATTTTTTTTACTTTTTTTTACTTACCGTAGAAATACCATCTTCATTTGCGATACTAATCTATATTTAAGAAAATTAATAAAATAAATAATCAAAGCAATTAATAAATTTTATTTATAAACTAATAATTTAGATGCAGTCTGCTGTACCCCCGATCCACCACTGGTTATTATTAATCCACTGGTACTTATTAATTTTTTGTATGATGTTTGGTTCGTTCGATAAACAATATATGCCGTTTTTATCCCATCTCAAATTAACATGGTGAATTGTCTTTTTTATATATGCGTTTAATTTCTATTTGAGTGATTTTTGTTGGCGGAGCGAATGGCCCGCTAGATGCAACAATACACAACACTTAAGTCGTCTATATCAATGCAAGTTGTAGGCATTTCAAAAAGTATAAGTATTATAAGTATACATACAAGAAGTTACAGATATTTTAAAAAGTATTAATGAGTCAATTAAATCATAAAGAAAAAACAACTCTTCGAGTACGATAAAAATAAAATGAAAAAACTAGTGTTTGTATAATGAGTTTTTTCCTACGGAGAATTTTTTTTTATCAACGGTTTTGTAGTTTTCGAGAAATGTTTTGAATATTTTAAAGATTTCGATGTTGATTTAATTGTATTGTTTTAAACAAGGCCGCAAAGAATAAATATCAAAACCAACTATCTCGTAAACAAAACAAGAGCAATACTTAAAATAAGTATTTAACATATAACACGAAGAAATTAGGTAATAAGGAATAAAAGTGAGCGTGACAAATAAGGAAAATGTGCGTCTGAATGATAAAAACACCGCAATATTTTTAAAGAAAAAACTAATGATTAATATTTGTTTTTCCTTATCAAGAATATTTAGAAGAATTTTATATCTGAGTGTTCAATTTAAAAAACTAGTATCTAAAGATCACTTGATTTTACAAGAGCGAGCAAAAACCTATTAACTTTTTTAAGAAACATATAGGTTTTCTAGGTTTCAAGGAACAAAATCCCTAAAGCTTTGGATTTTTGTTGCCAATTTATCTTTCAGTGTATTCAAAATATATTAAAAGGGCTGACAACACACATAAAAATGCTTGTTCACGACTTTACTATTTATTTAAATTGGACTTCCAAATCATCCCCAAAAGTGAGATTCCATGGGAAAAAAAGCAGCGAGTTTAAATTGATGTAAAAGTTTAATTTTTTGTAATCAATTTGAAACTTAGTCATAAACTTTTGGTTCAATGGAATATTGATGAACCTGCATGGAACTCTGTGAGGTACAGTACGCAAAAAAAAAAAAAAAAAAAAAAAAAAAAAAAAAAAACATTTGCCAAAATTGTGATTTTGGCGATGTACTTTTCGATAATCCGGATATTATCCTTTATTATAAGTGAACTGTGTGGAGAAGAAAAAACGATTGTTGATGGGGTATGCTCAAGGAAAGAGAACTCTGTGTTGAAGGCATTTGTTTTTCAACTTATTACGCCATTAAAGCATTTTTACAAGAATTTCGTAGGTGGGGATGTTTAGAACACCTTAAGAGGCATTAGCCCAGCGATTTTTATCAAAATTGTTGGATCCGTCTTTTAGCAATCATTCAAAAACATGGGCTTTTATCAAGGGGAGCTACCTTTTGCTCATGCGCGATTTTGACGAAAACCTTAATGGTAGGTCCCATGGCCACCAGAAACCCACATACCAAATTTGAACATCGTAGGTCAATTTGTTCAGGCGTTATGCTGACCACAGACTCAAAGACACACATACATCCACTAAGACATTTTTTCTAGATCACTTTTTCTAAATTAGGGTGTTCCAAAACGTCGAGAAATGCAAAAAAATAGATTTTTTTTTTGACCGAATGCTATACTTTCATTACCCTATGTATAATACATATAGGTGATTGAAAGTAAAAAGGAATATATTTTCTTATGGAAAAATGCAAAATAATGCCTTTAAACATAACATTGAAATGTAATGGAAGGCACATTAGGTTTGCTATGCAAGCCACTACAAGGTATAAACCAAATTAAATGCTATGAAAAAGATAAATATTGATTGATTCCAAACTTTAGGTTTGGACCCGAACCTACAATAACATTAACTGAAAGAAAATACCAGGTTCAATGTATTGATTGCGGTGTATTTCAAAAAGTCCCAAATGAGAATTGCTAGTTGTTCAAATCGAACAATCTGTAAATTAAATTAACTTTAATTTATTTTTCAAATAATTGAGGAATTCTTTCCAGCAGCATAGTAGAAAAATATACTAAAAATTACAAAGGGAAGGTTTCGACAACAGAGACGGTCTTAATTGATTCCATCTTCAGTATACGCATTGCTTAGTAGAAAAAATCCTCTTTTTCATTATTAGGTAGCGTTTAGTCAAAGAAAAAGAAGAAAAAAAGAAGGTATTTATTTGTGGCTTAGTGTTTTCACTTAATATGACTTCAGGCAGAAGAATCATGGAAAAGAACATTCTAAAAAGGAGAAACCAGTTGCTCCACTTTTTTTTCACTTCAGAAAACAAGCCTATTTGTGTGTGTTGTTAGAGATGAACATACTTTTTATTTCTTTTATCGAAACTAGCTTTTCACGTGACCTGTTGTTAAATATAGATAACATTTTACGAAGTATTTATCCGATGTGGCATTAACCGAAGTATTTCCAATTTTGTACGGCTCTACAGCTGCTGGAGCTATGAGAAAAACGAATCAGATTGTAAAATAAAATTCTCCTCATAAAGAAAAAAAAAAATCATTTTCACAACAGGTCGAGGTCAGCAAAATGTTATAAGAATGTCGCTGTAAGGTATTGTTGAGGTCCACTTCAATATCGAACAGTTACATCTTTTAGCTGAACTGCACTTTCAGTGTGTGGAATGAACTTTTTACTTTCAATTCCTCAGATGTAAACAAAGGGTAATGAAAGTAGAGCATTCGGTCAACAACAACAACAACAAAAATTGATTTTTTTTTTTTTTTTTTTTTTTGCATTTTTCTACGTTTTGAGCATTCTGATTTCAAAAAAGTTGTCTAGAAAATATGTATGTTTCTGTGTATGTGAGTACATGCTCAACATAACTCCTGAACTAATCGACCAAGAATGTTCAAATTTGGTGTGCAAGATAGTGGTGACCATGAGAGACCTACAATTAAGATTTGTTTCAAAAGAGCGCATGCGCATAAGGTAGCTGTCACTGAAAAAAATCATGTTTTTCAATGATTGCTAAAAAACGACTCTAACGATTTTGATAAAAATCACTGTGGTAATGCGTCTTAATGCGTTCTAAGCATCCCCACCTCCGAAATTCCCGTAAAAATGCTTTCATGGCGTAAAGAGTTGAAAAACGAATGCCTTCGATACAGAGTTCTATTAGTTTTATTCCCTTGAGCATCGCTCATCAAAGATTGGTTTTCTCCTCTAATCACGATTTGTTTTTGGGAGTCAGTTTGTTCCTTGAGCATACCTCATCAACGATAGTTTTTTCTTCTCTCCTGAGTTTCACTTGTAAGAGGGGATATTATAAGAATTATCGAAAAGTTTGTCGCCAAAATCATCATTTGGTTAAGGAGTTTACCCTCCCCCCCCCCCCATTTCTCTTTTTTACAAAAACTCATTTAAGAATTATCGCAAAAAATATCACTAAACTGGCCATTTTTTCTAAATGAATAATGGAAATATAAAAGCTGTAAATGACACAAATTGACATCAGTAATGTAGTGTATGTGAAAGTTGTGCAATGCTCCACACCTCTAGTTTTTATTTATAGTTGTTTTGTATACTTTATAAAAATGTTTTTAAAATTTTCTTCTCCCCATTTGTAAAGGAAAGAAGAATGAAGGGAATAATGGATGGGGGAAAAATCTAAATATTCATTAGGCTGAGCTAGGCATATAATAGCATTAAAGTTTTTTAAGGTTGGCGGCGAAACAAACGTAATAGACCATTATGAAATAGTTCAGTTTCAATAAAATTGAGTACAAATCTCTATATATATAAGGCAAAGCCCTCACTGACTCACTCATCACTAATTCTCCCACTTCCCACATGTCTACAACTCTGAAAATTGGTACAAATATCAACAATGGTAAACATAGAAAAAGTAAGCTATTCCAATCTCGATTAACCCACTTTAAGGGGTCCAAATGGGGTTAAACGTTCCAAACGAGGGATATTCGAATGTCCTACTTCCCATATAGTCACAAATCTAAAAATTGGTGCGAATATCAATAAAGACAAGCGTACAAAAAGTAAGCTATTCCGATCTCGATTAACCCACTTTAAGGGGTCAAAAAGGGGTTAAACTTTTTAAACGAGGGATATTCGAATGTCCCACTTCCCATTTGGTCAGAACTCTGAAAATTCTATCATATATTAACAATGGTAAACATAGAAAAAGTAAGCTATTCCGATCTCGATTAACCCACTTTAAGGGGACGAAAAGGCGTTATACGTTTCAAACGTGGGATATTCGAATGTCTCACTTCCCATTCCCTCACAACTCTGAAAGTTGGAGCAAATGCCAACAAAGACAAATATAGAAAAGTAATTAAGCTATTCCGATCTCTATTAACCCTCTTTAAGAGTTGGAAAAGGTGTTAAGCGTTCCAAACGAGAGATATTCCAATGTACTACTTCCCGTTCGGTCACAACTTTGAAAATTGGGACAAACGTCAACAAAGATAAGTATAGAAAAAGTTAGATATTCCGATCTCGATTAACCCACTTTAAGGGGTCGAAAAGGGGTTAAACGTTCCAAACGAAGGAAATTCGAGTGCCCCACTTCCCATTTGGTCACAACTCTGAAAAGTGGGACAAATGACAACAAAGACAAGTACAGAAAAATTTAGATATTTCGATCTCGATTAACCCACTTTAAGTAGTGGAAAAGGGGTTAAACGCTCCAAACCAGGGATATTCGATTGTCCCATTTCCCACATGGTCACAACATTGAAAATTGGTGCAAATGACAAAAAAGCCAAACATAAAAAAGTAAGCTATTCCGATCAAGATTAACTCTCATTAAGAGACGGAAAAGGTGTTTAACGTTCCAAACGAGGGATATCCAAAATGTTTCCAATGTTATCACAATTCTGTTATTTGGGGTAAATGTCAAGAAGGGCAAATATAGAAGAAATTAGATATTAAAATTTAGTTATTATTAAAAATTATTAAAAATATCCAAAGGGTTCTAAACGAGGGATATTCAAATGTCTCATTATTAATTTTGGATAAAATATCAACAAAGGAAAGTTCTTATTTTGATAATTCAAATTGTCTGGATCGAAATGGAAGCAAGCGTCTGAAGTGTAAAATAAATGAATGTCTTTTGATTGCTAAAATGCACAATGTTAAATTTCGTAGCGCAGAACGGGTATTCAGCTAGTAAAAAATAAAATTCATATTTTAGCTGCTGTCGCCATCTGTCTTTTAAAAGCAATACTAAAATATATCCTATCCGTGGCTCCTCTTCTGTAGTTTAGTGTTGCCATCTGCTGATGAATTATAATATTAAAGTAGTACTTCTCAAAACTCCTCGACTCACACAAGTTTATGCTGAAATCAAATACTGAAATTCGCTTTCCCGGTATTATAAGTACTGACTGGGAAAGGAAAAAGAGAAATGAATAACTTTCAAAAGTTAACGATCCAAAAGAAGTATATATTGCATTTTAAGCTTATTCAGATAGTTTTATGTAAAAGTATAATAAAGGATATCGCATGTCATGGGGATCTTGAAAGAGTCGAAATATGAGAATAAATTTACAAAATTAAGAAAATGATTGACAATTGGTTAAAAAGTTAACTTGTATTAAAACCGCTCATTCAAACCAACACAATCATTGTTTATAGAAACTATATTAAACAAAAAAAAATTTAGTATTCTTGACTTTTGAATTGATATGATTAATTGGATAATATTACAACCAATGATATCTTAAATAATCGCAAAGGCACCCATTTTAAAACTTACCTTAGTTATGTATTATAGCTCAAATTGATAGAAAAATATTTTAATGCTGCTTGGGTGCAGCCAAATCAATAAATCAATATCTTAGTCTTATTCTAAAAGTTCTTAGTTTGCCAACAATAAATATGTGGGATATAATTTTTTTTAGTATGTATATTAAAATTGACAAAAATTGTATTAGTCCACGTAATTAAACTAGGGGTGTGGAACATCGCACAATTTTCAACTACTGCTGATGTAGATTTGTGTAATTTATCATTTTTATATTTTCATCAATCTCTTAGAAAAAATTGCCAGTTTGGCGATATTTTTTGTGATAATTCTTATATAGGTCTCTAAAAAAAATCGAAAAAAATGGGAATTTTGGTGATATGCTTATGGATAATTCTTATATTATTCTCTCTTGTAAGTCTCCGTTTAAGCATTTTCACGAAAATTTCGGAGGGGGGGGGGGATGTTTAGAACACCTTAGAGGCATTATCACAGCTATTTTGAGCAAAATCGTTAGAACCGTTTTTTAGCAATTACTGAAAAACAGGATTTTTTCAGTGGCAGCTACCTTATGCACAAGCACGATTTTGACGAAAACGTTATTGGTAGGTCCCATGGACGCCATTATTCCTCATACCAAATTTGAACATCGTAGGTCAATTTGTTCGGGTGTTATGCTGATCACAGACACACACACATTTCATCTATAACAGATCCAATTCCTCTCTTTAAATTTTTATTTGAGCTTCAGTTCATTGTAAATTTTATTCCGATGCAATTTTTTGGGTTCTTGATTTTTTATACAGATGAACTTCCTGATCTAATAATACACAGCTGGGAAGTCCTAGTAAGGATATACTCGGAATGTTACAATCTTGTCTTCATTGAGAAGCTACTTGGTAGAAAACCATTTGGTGAGGAGGTACGATTACTTAATTGAGGGAGGGGAACATCGCACAATTTTCAATTAGACTATTATTTTGGTCATTGCATTAAAATTTGAGAGAGTGTTATTTACCGTTTTCTTAGATTTTTACTAATTTAAATAAAAATGGCCAGATTACCAAAAAAAAAAAAAAAAAAAAGATCGCGAAATTGGCGATGTTATTCAATAGATATTATATTGTTCTTTCTTGTGTGTGAAACAGAAAAAATCAATCGTTGATGGGCGATGCTCAAGGGCAGTGACTTCTGTCTTAAGGCACTCGTTTTTCAACTTTTTACACTTTTATCGCATTTCTAAGGAAATTTCGAAGATGGGGACGATTAGAACAGCTTCAGACTCATTCGCAAAGAGATTTTAATCAAAAGCGTAAGCCTTTTTTAGCAATTTCTGAAAAATGTTATTTTTTCATTACTATTCATTATTTCAACCTTATGCGCACGCGTGAAAACTTGAATGGTAGGTCCCATGGCCACTATCCCGCACACGAAATTTGAAGATCGTAGGTCAATTTATTCGGGAGTTATGCTGACCACGTACACACAGACAGAAAAATTTTCTAGGCAGAGTTTTTGACATCAGGGTGTTCCCAAAACGTGAAAAAATGTAATTTTTTTTTTTTGACTGAATACTATCGTTTCATTACCTTATGTAAACATACAGGTAAGTGAAAGTAATAAAATGACATAAATTAAAACTCGAAAATAGCGTCATTTTATTTTATATTTGAAATCTTTGCGACAATTCTTACACCCCCCGCAATATTCTTTTTTTATTAATTTTCGTTTATAATAGAATGACATTAAATGAAAACATTTTATGACATTTTATTAAATGATAATTTTAATACCTACTTTCAAGTTTTTATTCAAAGAATGCTTTTAATTGAACTGGGCTAGAAGATTGGGACATATCCATTAACTAACGTACAAGAACAATTTGCTTGTGAACATTGAGTTTTATTTACAAACTTCTTTATTTTACTATGCTCACAGAAGTAACAATGAGTTAACATATTATGTTTTTCTGAATTGAACAATGATTAAAAGTTCGTTAATGTTTTATATTCTAAAAATACTGACGCTGTCTAAAAAGAGTAATATTAATATAAAAATATATAATTATGAACCGCGTGTAAATGTGAAAGTGAACTTCATTCTTAATATTCCCAACATGAGAAAAGGCCGACCAAACGGTCGAACTAGCGTGCTAGCTTCTAGACCGCGAGGTTGCGGGTTCCAGTCCCGTGTAAAGCATGGGTGTTTGTAAATGTAGGTTGGCTTGTCTAATGACGAATATTTCGGCGCATTACAGCCCTCGTGTTGCTGACGGCGCCAGATAATCTGAAAACAACCAACCAACCCAACATGAGAAAGTTATTCAAATAGTTGTCACTTTATTCCTAGTGTAGTAGACAAGACACAAACCTCAATAGTCTGTTGCGCAAAACTCAATAGAGCATATAGAGCTAAATGCCAGCTGCGACCTACTCACCTATAAGCGAGAATTTCATGCATTTCTTTTATTATCTCAATTATATGTATCTCTTATGCCAAAAATCATGAAAATTGAAAAAAAAACAAAAAAAAAACCTATACTTATTGATCAGGAAAGCTGTTATTTTCTTCATATATTTGTTTAAAAAAAATAATGATTTCAAAACAATATTGTAAACCATTGGACCGTTAGTCTGCAACTAAAAGTTTTGATTCTACTAAAATGTTGGAATCTGAAATTTTTGGTTTCTTTTAAACAAAGGTGCTTTTCGACCTTTAACTGAGTTTAAGAAGCTCTATTACATGGTGTAGAAACTCTGTTTAGGTGATAGGATCTCTTTGTCTCTCTTCAACTGGGGAAAATATGAACGGCCCGTTTTTTACAGTGTTTCAGCAAGTGAAACCGTAAATATTAATTGGCACTTTAAAAAAGAAGAATGCAAATAAACAATATCAGAAAAACAAAATAATGGCGATAAAAGGATTATATTAAATCCTAAACAAGTTTTATTCCAATGTTTTCATCTACAACATAAATTATTCAGTTTTAAAATTCACAAAATACTATTCTCCCAGTTACACACTTAGTTTTCAGCATTGGATATTGCTACACAAATTTTCTGTACGTAATTGTAAACAGTGACGTATTTCTTTCATAGTTCCATGCTATTTTATTTTATTTGTTAGCACCGATAATACAGGTTAAAAAACAACATCTAAATCAAAAGGGAAATTTCGAGGCCTTTCCATCACTTGTTTCGTAAATTCTGACTAATTTTCACTACTTCTGTGTCGTAGTCTATTATGTCAAGATCAGACTCAATTAAGAAAAATAATTAACGAGTTTAATATTCGACATTTCTATTAAATATTACAAATCTCTCAAACTCTTACAAAAGCAACTAAAATAGCTTATTGTTTTTGTTTTGTTTTGAAACCACCGACTGTCTATTTCTGCCACTTATAAAGTGCTTAACACAGCCAAATACGTCTCGTAATTTTGAGCATCTAGAAGAATACGAGATCGAAATCTTCTAGTGTAAACCCGTCTCTCCGACCCCACTACACCAACGAGAGGACATTAAGGCCACGACAGATTTAATGTGCACCAGCCCCCATTAGGTACACACCGATATTTTGGCGGACCGAGGACAGAACTCGCAACCCTCCGGTTACGAGCTCGATACTCTACCGCCTAGGCTATCGGGAGCCCAAATAGCTTATTCTAAACAGTTAAAAAAGAACAACAGAAAAAAAAAATCATTGTTGCCACTTAAACTAAACTAAAAGAAAAACTAAAATTATACAAATTTATATTCATACTAAAAGTGACGTCACACCTTACTTGGGTGTAATTAAAATAAAAATAAGTTTACATGTTCGTTTATTTCCGACAACTTGATTGGTGAGCTGGATTTTTCGATAAATTTCTGCCACGAGACAATTAAAAGAGGCGAAAAATGGAATCGTGAGAGCAGACGAGTATTGGACGCTGTTTGGAAAGGATCATTTGTTTACTTTCGCTGTATTCGAAGTTGTACCAACCGAAGCTTGTATTGAAGCTTGATAGCAATAGTTATGTTGTTTGGAGAAGTTTTGTGAGCCTTCGAAAGAATAATAAATTATAGTTTTTAATTGGCAAAAACTGCGTCATCATTTTCTCAGATTCATAACAATATAAATAGTGTTACAAGATCTATAAATAAAAGAATAAACAGATTAACTGGACCAAAATAAAGCATTTGGAATATATTTATCATTTACTTCAAAGTAACAAAGTTATGACAAATAAAAACCCCAAGTATAAAAATTGTCCTTTTAAATAAGCGCTGTTTATTAGATATCCTCTGTTTTAGTAGAAGAACATGCCCCAAATATTTTTTTACCAAAGCAGAGAAATAATCTATTTGATAAATTTTTTTCAAGTTAATATGTATCAAAATATTGTGGGCATTTCCTTCTGTTTATTACGTTATTTAAGGTTTCATTTACAAAACGTATTAGTGAATTATTTTCTTACGCATGTGGTGTCCTATGGAAATGTATAACTTCGTAAAAAGTACTATAAGGAAATGAATGTAATTGCGAGTCAAAGTGCAGTCTAATTATTTTCTTTTCTTTTCTTTAATTTATCTGTCTCAGTTATCAATTGTCTCATATAGGTCACTAGACCCGTTATCTTTTTCCCCCTTCATTCCGCCATTTTGTTTTTTGTTATATTAGTTTTCTTTTGGTCACGCTTCACCTAATGGTGATTCGTGGTCCAAAATGAGTTTTCATTTCACTTTAGAACGACTTGGAAAAAAAAGTTATCATTCTTTTTATTAAAAAAAAAAAAAAAAAATGATGATAATAATAATAAAAAATAAATAAAAAATAACAGCATTTTGAAGTTTTTGTCATAGTTGCGTTTCCTGTAAAATTGTTTCTGTATTTATTTTAAGTACTAAATCGTGGTAAACTATCAAATTTATTGAAGGAGAGCTAGAAGGAATAACATAAAATATACATTTATAAAAATAAAAAAAAATGATCCTATTGTTGGGAAACAACATTTTTAATTAAGAAATGATGCCCTTAAAGCACTGAAGAAATGTTATAAAATACTGGTCAAGTACGAGTTGGTGATTCAACTCTATGCAATCCACATTGTAAACAAAGCAACAATTTGACAATAAGTATGATTTAGACTTATTTTTTTAATGAGACTGAAGCATAACCTATTGTCAATTGTGTTTTAAAAATATTTTTTTTGCCCTTCTTGGACGTTCCTCAATGATAAAGAAGATTTTTCTTAATAAGCCAATTATAACATTTAGATGTAGATTTATTTGCTTCGGATATGTTGAAAATGTATTCAAAAATGTTTAAGTCCTTTATATTAACTTAGATTTTGTATGTATGTATGTATGTATGTATGTATGTATGTATGTATGTATGTATGTATGTATGTATGTATGTATGTATGTATGTATGTATGTATGTATGTATGTGTGTGTGTGTTTGTGTGTGTGTGTGTTTGTGTTTGTCGATGGGAGAGGAATCTACGGAGGCCTAATTAACCCCATTGCCGTCATTCAATCGGGCTGGAACTTGGCAGAGAGGTTCGATGTCAATGCATTCTACCAAGTTTTGGGGTTGTTGCTCTCACTAAAAGGTCGCTTTTATGGAATACTAATTAACCAACTTGTCGTCATCCAATCACGTTAAAATGGCATTTATCCGATCACTGTTGAAACTATCACCTATAGCCAATTTTTTTTTTTTTTTTTTGATGAATAAATAATAAAATTATTTTAATCAGAATAAATCAATGATATTTGGATGGCATAAATTCACGTTCATTTTTAATAAATAAATTCTGAAACGTAGTTTGTGGCACATTTTGTGATGGGATATGTTTTTTTATATCGACACAGTGTTAATGAATAAAAAAATTTACAATGCATATAAAGGATTTTTCAAAAACTCTGTTTTTATGGGTTATATTATTTCTTTTAATAACTTAAATTCTAAAGCAAAGAATCAGCACAAATCGATTTTTAGGATTTGGGATAAAATCGTGCATTACCAGCGTACTGTAAACCGATTTTTTTTTTTTTTTTTTTTTTTTTTTTTGCAGAAGAAGGTAAGATAATAATTTTCGATAAAATTTAACAAATATCAACTGCAAGTGGATTGTAGAAACCGAAAAATTAATGTGCAACTGTGTATGCGTCTTATTGAAAAGTGTTCTATACACTTTCCAGTTTTTAATAATGTCACGTCAATAAAAAATGTAGTTCATTCGAGTGTTGGCCTTATTGCAAATTTTCTTTCTCTTCAAATCACTTCCATCAAATAACATTTAGGCGAACTCTCTCTATATATTATCAAATAAAAACACATACTAACTATAAGTATGATGCTCAGCAAGGTTGGTTCAGTTAAATTGTGTTTAACTATCCCTCAATGACTATCCAATTTCTCTTAAACCCTATAGTCCGAGAGGCGACTACAATTTTTGGACCCCATCGAACATCATTCTGAAATTTTTATAGAAATTAGAGAAAAGTGAGTAGATTAAGAATCCACTGGTCTGCCGTGGCAAAAATGGCCGAAACTGCTCTAAATCGACTTTTAATAAGTTGAACTAAATCCAATTGCCAAATGCTCCATAACTTGCCAAATAATGAGCATTTTTTTTTCTTTGGTAACCCTCACTCTTTAATTTTCAGTTAAGAAGGTTGCAGACGATTCAGATATCTGGCTACGGTCTACTTGCATCTATTAAAAGGGAGCCAAGTTGGCAAAAAATATTACGTCTCTTATGACGTAACTGATGTCGCCAATTTGGCTTACATTTAAGAGATATAAGTTTTCCGAGCCAAAGATCAGAAATCGTTTGCGCTTTTTCTCATTGAAAATAAAAATGAAGTGGGTTGCCAGATGAATAAGTTTGTTCTATTTTTAGCAAGTTATGACATATTCGGATATCGGATTTTAGTTCAACTCACTCCAAGTCGATTATTGTTCAGTTTCGACCATTTTTGCCACGGCAGACCAGTGGATTCCTAATCTACTCACTATTCTCCAAAACAATTCCATTTATCATAACACCCTATTATTAAAATAATGTTTTTTCCTTTCTGTATTTAATTGCGAACAATTTAAAAACATGACACCTCGTTCCTGTAATAAATACCAAACACTCAGACTCATTCTGTTTAGCCATTTTGAGTAAATGAATTAAATCTCTTCCAATTCTTCTCTCCTGCAGCGTGTACATGTTCAATTTTCTTAATCTATCGCTATTTTATAATGATGCAAAACTCTTAATCATCTTTGTAGCCCTGTACTAAAATCTCGCCAGCAACTTTAAAACCTTTATATTAACTTCGCTTTTGTATGCAAGTATGTTTATTTGTCGATGCGAGTGGAATCTGCTAAGGCCTAATCAACCAATCGGGTTGAAACTTGGCAGATAGGTTCGATATCGATGATAATGGATTCTATCAAATTTTGAGGCTGCTACTGTCTCTAAAAGATCGCTTTTATCGAATACAAATAAACCAAGTTGTCGGTATCCAATCGCTTTATATTACCTTGAAAGAATTATTGTTGGAACTCTTTCCTATTGCCAAAGTTGTTTTTTTTTTTTTGGATAAATAAATAAATAAATAAATAAATAAATAAATAAATAAATAAATAAATAAATAAATAAATAAATAAATAAATAAATAAATAAATAAATAAATAAATAAATAAATAAATAAATAAATAAATAAATAAATAAATAAATAAATAAATAAATAAATAAATAAATAAATAAATAAATAAATAAATAAATAAATAAATAAAATTAACAGGTTTTTTTTCAAGTGATACACACCTAACACCTAAGAAAATGTAAAGTGAAATATCTAAGAAATAAATTAAATCTTTTGTTGGGGTTGCTTTTATATAACATCATAAAAATTTTACCTATAATATTATATTTTTGTCGAAAAGTTGAATTATATCAAATCTGTAATGTGTGTCCCATCATCGCAGTATAATATTAAGTGGAGACTATTTTTCAACAAGATAAAAAAAAAAAAATAGCATTGTATAATTTCCGCACTGGAAAGCGAGACATTTTCCCAGTATATGATTAATTTGGGCCAAGTTTATTTAGTTGTCAGTAACTAGCAATAATATTCCTGTTTGCAATCATAATATTCACTGTGCTATTATAAACTATCACAGTATTTGTTTTGTTTTGTTTTGAAACCACCGACTGTCTATTTCTGCCACTTATAAAGTGCTTAACACAGCCAAATACGTCTCGTAATTTTGAGCATCTAGAAGAATACGAGATCGAAATCTTCTAGTGTAAACCATTCTCTCCGACCCCACCACACCAACGAGAGGACATTGAGGCCACGACAGATTTAATGTGCACCAGCCCCCATTAGGTACACACCGATATTTGGCGGACGGAGGCCCGAACCCATAACCCTCCGGTTACGAGCTCGTTACTCTACCGCCTGGGCTATCGGTACCCATCACAGTATTGACTTCAGTTTTTCTATTTTTCGTTCAAGTGCCATATCATAGGTTGTTGCCGTTTGTTTTTTGAAATTGTGTTCTTGTGAAAAAAAATTCTCTTTCGCACAAGGTTTTTCTCGCACTAGGTTTTTCTATCATTCGAATATCTCTGGGTTTTTTTTTAGTTGCAATAAACTTTAATGTGAAAGTTTGTTTTGAATAAACTTTTATCTTGTAATTTTCTTGAATGAAACAAGCTTTTGACATCTTGTAATTAAACTTATCGTCAACCAAGTAAAGAAGTAATAAACATGTTTAAATTTTCATAAATCTAAATTAAAGTTTTAAGATCTAAATTAAATCCAAATTATAATTTTAAAATTCATACTTGTCATGGTGGTTAGCTATAACATTTGTTTTCAGATTTCGTAAAAAATATAATGTGACTTGCTGCATAATATATTCAAGTAAAAATTCTATTCAGTGGCCCATTTGATTCAAATTCTTTCCAGATCCAAAAACATCTAAATGAAGCCCAGTAAATAAGTGTCGCTGCCTTTTGCTTATGTTAAAAAAAAATATCAAAAAACACATCAGGTTACCAACGAAACGCCATTTCACTTTATTTTTCGAAAACTCTCCCGATACAATCAAAACATATTTCCTTATTATTTTAAAAATACTATCTCGTGCAACAATGATTAAAAAATTGTAAAACCCGTTTGTTATATTTTAAATACCGTGGCTGGTATCTAGCAAAATAAACAGATGTAAACGCATTATTAATTCGAAAACCTTACAGGTATAAATAGACAACGATATATTTTAAATGCTTGTCTTAAAAACTTCATTTTTGGTGATTTGTTCTGACGAGAATTGAAGAAGTGTTTTTTTTTTTTTTTTTTTTTTTTTGGAATGACGGAGTAGTCTGGTTTTAGTGCAAGGAATATTTACTATATTCTGCTTGTTGAGAATGTATCTTCTTACTTTTGTGTGTGCCCCTTATTTTAAAGTCACCGCCACTGCCTTCAGCTCTCGCTTTTAAACCATAAACTAATTTTTCAGAACAACCACCTGCTGCCACTACTCCCTCTTGCAAATTATCACTCTTTGTTTATTTCATATATTGCATTCCAATTAAGAAAGATCTATGTCCATATTTTTCTATTTTACGGAGTCGAAACCTACCCTTTAAGCACTATTTTAAAAAATGAATTTTCAGGTTTGTTTTGCTTAAGTTTTTCAAAATTGGAGAAATATATTTTAAGAAATACATATTTGACAGCATACAGACATTTCAGTGTGTAAGAAAAATCCAGTATAAACTGTTGTGGTTGTTTTGGTAGTTTTCAGATTATCTGTCGCCGTCAGCAACACGAGGGCTATAATGCTCCGAAACATTTGTCATTAGACAAGTCAACATACATTTACAAACACCCATGCCTAACACGGGACTCGAACCCGCAACCTCGCGGTCTAGAAGCTAGCACGCTAACCACTATACCGTTTGGTCGGCCTTTTCTCATGTTGGGAATATTAAGAATGAAGTTCACTTTCACATTTACACGCGGTTCATAATTATATATTTTTATATTAATATTACTCTTTTTAGACAGCGTCAGTATTTTTAGAATATAAAACATTAACGAACTTTTAATCATTGTTCAATTCAGAAAAACATAATATGTTAACTCATTGTTACTTCTGTGAGCATAGTAAAATAAAGAAGTTTGTAAATAAAACTCAATGTTCACAAGCAAATTGTTCTTGTACGTTAATTAATGGATATGTCCCAATCTTCTAGCCCAGTTCAATTAAAAGCATTCTTTGAATAAAAACTTGAAAGTAGGTATTAAAATTATCATTTAATAAAATGTCATAAAATGTTTTCATTCTAGAACTCGCACATTCTAGAACAGCGTCAGCCACTAGGTGGCCCGCGACAGCTTTTTCTCCGGCCCGCCTGACAGAAGAGAAAAAAATCAAATTTTGGGGAAATAATTTTAATTTGTCTACGTTAGTATGTGTTTACTACCACAAACCGCGTTTTCCATTAAGTGGCCCGCGTCGGTAAGTCTGAAAATCCTTCCCCCCCCCCCCCGAGACTGCCAGAGAAAAGAAGAAAAAATAAATAAAAAAAAAAAAAAAAAAGCAATAGTGTGAATTATTACCAATGACGCATTCCTTAGTTTTGTACTTATGATACCCTACCCCCTCGATTCCTAAATGGCACAATTCGATTTCTGCTTTTCTGAATGTGATGGGCAGGAGTTGGGTGTTTTAATGCATATCTCTTTTGTTTTGACGTGAAAAGAAGTATCGCGATCTCTGTGATTCCAGTGTAATAATGGCGTTGAAGACTAGATATAAACGCAAAGTAGATAGTGAAAAGCGGATCGGCCGTCATCGTCTTGTAAATGACATCGACTATAATGGATGATTTAGGAGGTATGGTTTAAATATTTTTATTGATTATGAGTTTATGTCGTCACATTGTAATATTGCCACTAAAGTTTAATTTTTTTTATGACTTTGATGTACTATGTAAAGAAAATTATTTTTTTAATTATTTGAAACAAAAATCAAATATCAATTGTTATTTTATTATTATAAAAAAGTTAAATTATTGTTTCAGTTTTAAAAATCCTTTTATGTTGTTGAATCTTTAGTAATTATCACATTTCTAACATTGAACATATGTAGTAAAGCAATATATTTATTGGCGTATTCGGTATAAATCTGCTGCCCGCGGAAAGTTCCAGCATAAGTCATGCGGCCCGTCTCTAAAAGTTAGTGGCGAACGCTAGTCTAGAAGCTAGCACGCTAACCACTATACCATTTGGTCGGCATAAACTGTTGTGAAAAATTAGTCTAAACGTAAATAAGAGATTTATGGAATTAAAATATTTAAAATTTCTCGCTAAACATGAATTTAACTAGAACAATATTTTCTTTAATAATTAAAAACAGGTTTTAGATATGCATATTAAGTATGAAGTTGTTTTATTTTAAGTAATACAATGTGTAATTTAATACATTTTAAGTGAGGGTGCCCTTCTAATTACCATTGTATCGGATCCCACATTATCTCATACTAGTAGTATATTATTACTGTTCTGAAATGAAACGAAGTAATTTGTTACTACTTTATTATTGCTGTTTTAATTGTAAACGTATATATTGATAAAAATTTAATAAGTATATTCACCAAATTCGAATATTTACCAAATTCATACATTCATCACATGCATGATCTATTCACAAAATTCCTCTGATTGCATGTACACCAAATTTTGAAGAAAAAAAAAGCACCTAAACGTAAATAAGATATTTATGTCATTGATGTATTTAACATGTCTGGCTAAAAATGCATGTAACTTTAAAAATATTTTTTTAATAATTTAAAATAGTTTATGTTTTTAGATACATGAGGTTGTTTCATTTCAAAGAATACAAATGTGTAATTTAATAACTTCTACAACATTGTAGTTTTAATTGAAAACATATATACAAGCTAATACATATATTTATCAAATTCATATACTCAAATTCGTATAATTTATTCACCAAATTCCTTTGATCGCATGCACACCATATTAATTTTCATCTAATTTTTGTCATCACCATCATATAGTTTTTTATCATAAAGGACGCGAAGTTCGTTTGAGAAAGTTTAATGTTAAAAAGTATTTTCACCAGCAAAACATCAGATAAGATATCTTGAAATTTAAGAAAAATAAAATAATTTTGAATAGAAATCTAATATTAACCCAAGCATGACTCATGCGAATAAACTATACTCCTTAAACGAGGAACTGGGTTAGAAGGGCAAATGTTTTTATTAATCAAAGTTCGAAATAATTACAAGAATATATTTGACAAATCAATTGACATTTCTATTCATTTCACAGGTTCTCACTGATAATCGGAGCGTGGTTAGATTTTGTTATTTTAAGACCTAAACGCAGTGTAGTTGTGGTTTTTAACTTAAATATATTTAGCGCAACAACCGTAACAAATAGAGAGAAAGGTACGAGATTATTTCTATCAACTGAAAGTGTAAAAAAAATACTCTTGCTAAATATAATAATCTTATTTTTCTACTTTAAATTAGGAACAATAGATAGTAATTGTCAGTTCTTTACTTATTTATAATAATAGTAATACTGTCAGGAATTCATTATTCTCGGCCAAGTAATCGATTTTTTTCTGATTTTGAACATTTTTCTGACATAGTATATAAAAATACAACATAAAACTTCTACGTTTGTTTCACTATTAGTGGGGATTAAAAACATTATTCCGATAACATAATCAGGTACAAAAATCCACACAAACAAAGCACTAATATTCTGAATCAAAATAGAATACACAAAAAGTGTTGAAAATGAAAACCATTATAATTTTATGCCAAATGTAGCTTTAAGAAGTGAACCTAAACATCCTATAGTGCTAAATTAACACTATTAAAATGGATTTTTAAAAAAGTATGATTCCCCAAATCAAAAGAAAGATGGATTTATGCATGGTTGATTGAGATATGAATATGTTCAAATAAAACTTGCTTACATGTGAATACTTGCTTCTTTTTTTTTAACTTCCAATTACCCATATGGTAATGAAAGTATCGTATGAATTTTTCCACTGAGGCAATGATGGCACAATTTTTAAGATAAAAACTACTATTTATTCACTTCAGAAAACTCAGAGAATTTATTCAAAGGCAACAGTGTAATCACTCTTAAGCTTCAATACAAGCTTCAACAAAAACAACTTCGAATACAGCGATTATACAAGATCACTCCCATAGGTAAACAAAGCGAACAACTTTCATCGAAGTTCGAAGTCAATCTGAACACTTTCCCGATCTCCAGTCTTATTTATATTTGGCGCGAGAGAACATTCCAGAAATTTCCAGCCAATTCGTCGGAAAAGAAACATCTCGAAATTTCTCGATTGCTTTAGGTGTTGCCACCTTTTTCTAACCTGTATAATTTCTGTTAATAAATAAAATGAGATAAAATAAATTACAATAAAATTTTAAAATAATACGTCACTATTTACACTATATACAGACAATTTGTGCAACAATATATATACACACGATTTTTTTGCCTATCTCTATGTGTTGGAACATTCTGACTTCCAAAAAGTGGTGTAGGAAAAAGTGTGTCTGTTTGCCTGCGCGTGTACATCGTCAGCATAACTCCCGAACGAATTGATCTACGATGTTCAAATTTAGTGTACGGGTTAGTGGGTGCTTTGGAACATTTCATTAAGATTTTAATCAATATTGCACTTGCGCAAAGCATGAAAACATGAAAAAATCATGCTTTTCATCAATTGCTAAAAAACGGGTCTAACGATTTTGATCAAAATCGCTGTGGTAATACCTCTTAAGGTGTTTTTAAACATCCTTACCTCCGAAATTCCCGTAAAAATACTATAAAGGTGTAAAAATGTGAAAAATGAATGTTTTTGACTCACAGTTCTATTTCTTTAAGTATCGGTCGACCGTTGTTCTTCTCTGTTTCACTTTCAAGAAAGGATAATGTGTGAATTATCGATTAGTATATCTCCGTCATTTTGACCTGTTTTTTAACCCTAGAATATCGCCAAGCTGTCAAATTAATGAAAGTATGAAAATAGTAATAGAACATTCAAATTTAATTGTAGTGGCCAGTATTATTGTGTAATTGAACGTTGTGAGAGATTTAACAACCCTAGTTTATATAGAAAGTGGTGTAAATGTAGAAACACTATTTTTTTAATTTATAAATTGTGTTTCCCATTCTTTTCATTAGAAAATAAACACATACATTCTTAATTACTTTTTTATAGATTTTATTTATGAATTACTTGAAAATTTCAATGGTTTCGTCACAAACTTGTATTGTTGTACACGTGTTATTGCCAACATGTATTTTTCAGAAGCCAGCTGGTGATGTGGAAATGTAGAAATAAGTTCAATAGTTTTAAATGAAAATCAATTTAAGAAATCATTTACTTTTTTATCAATAAAATTACAAAAAAAAAAATTGAAATCAGTTATGCACAGAAAGTTCAAACGTACTTTCAATTTTTCTTCTCCGTTTTTTTTTTCTAACTACACTCTTATTCATTTCATTAAGACCTCAATTATTCACAGCAAGCTTTGTACTTGGTTCCTCTTGCTTTCGTGGTAACTTCTAGACCAAAACAGTGAAAAACTATGATATATCTGTATTGATGGGTAAAGTAAAAGCGATTTCAAAATCTCTCTCATTAGTGTTTTCACATTACAAGCACATGACTTTTTGAATTACAGTTCTTTCAAAGCAAACCCCGTGCAATGTGAATCTGTTAAATCTAATAGTTATGTTTTTATTTCACATAATACTAGCTGGTGGCAAAGTTATAATGAAAAATAATTATCTTAACTATTAAAAATATTTTTTAAGCAACGGATGTGTCCCATACGTCGGTGGCTTTTAAATGTATATTTAACCAATTTAAAATAATTATTTTCAATATAACTTTGCACCAGTTAGTATTTATTGCATGAAATAAAAACATAACTAAACTAAACTTCAACTTAACTTGACATCACTAGACAGTAGATCGTGACAGTGCTCATAGGTATTTAATCCATTTTGGCGGCGTGAAAGCATAATGTTCGCCCAAACCACAACCCTGTAGAGAACAAAAGGCTATAAGGTTTGGCAAGAATTATGTCTTCACTACGCTAAAATGAATTAATTGCTATGAGCACGGTGAAGATCTATAGTCTAGTGATTTCAAGTTAAGTTGGATTTTAGTATAGAAGATTCATCATAATTTTGCAAGTCTAATTTGTTCACGAGTAGAAAAAAAAATGTACGCTGTGTGCAACAGAGAATTTTTCCTTATGTGATTATTAGTTGATGTACAGTAAAGAGAGAGAGAGACAACCGCATCGTCCAAATACTGTAACAGATATGGACCTACTTCAAATAGACATGGTTTGAGGATTATTGATATGGCTCTTAACCTGATAGCTGTTGATACGGTGCTATCTAGGTTTAACTGCTCTCAAAGAGGAAGGTTATTTGATTACTTCTTGTTGTTGCGGGACGATAAATTCACTCAACAACTGATTTTCAAAAGAATCCCTACTGTGTTTGCCATGGGCGCCGGCAGAGTTATTTTCAGGGGGGTGGAAGATGATTATTTTTTTTCCCAAAATTGATTTTTTAATTGGGTTTCCCAACGAAATGTTAAAGTATAGTTGTGTAATAAATTTCTGTTCTATTAAATACTTTAAAACTTCTCTTCAACCCTTATTTTTCAGTGATTCATACCACTTTTAAGCACTTTACGTTTAATTTTCAAAGTCCAGGGGAATGCAAGGGTACCTCCTTTTACCCTTCTAGGGGCGCCCATGGGGTATGCTCTCTTCCAAACACACGGAGGACACATCTCTCTCAGTTTCGGCCAACGGTTGTTATAGGCACGGAACAAATGTAGCAAATGCCCTTTCTTAATTCATGATAAAATATATATACATTATCTTCTACCATAGCTAAAATCAAAATGTTATGCAAAGAGCTGGTCACCTGATCTCCCACTTATAGAATAGTTAGAAAACTAGAATTCAACCAAGAGTATTTTAAGTTTTATCCAGAAGAGTGTCGTGGTTTGGTTAGTACAATCAGCAAACATATTAAAAATGGCCAAATATTGTGATCATTATGTTCATTGACATTGAGTCATGGGAGCAAGGAATAAAAACATTAAAGGTTTATTTCTCTGCATCATATTAAGGAAAATAGTAATAGTAGTTAATAATCAATAGTAAGTTCGTATCTTAGCAGCAAATCGTGATTTTAAGTTGAATGACCTTAGAGACATTTTTGTTTCTTATTATTGATTTATTTGGCAATCGAACATTTTCAAATGCAGCAAAAGAAACACCCAAATTATTTTCATTTACTAGTAATGAATCAATTTGGTTTAGTATTTAAAGTGTGAAGAAATATCTTTTGCAAATCTACAGATAGTGGACAAAATAATATAAGCAATCAAGCAAGAACAACACTACAGTTGGTGATGGTTTCAACGACCCTAACCCTAGCACAGAAGTCTGCTGTTATGAGTTTGTAACGTGAAGATTTCATTAAAAATTCTGATGACGTACTTTATCTGTCCTCTTAAAGTCAACATATGGGATGATGGCACAAAAGTTGCACGATAATCGAAGTGCTCTCAGCTGGAGCATCAATTACAAAAACCACTTCCCTTGTGAGGGTGGGGTTAGAAAAATTGCGTCGACTGTTATAGCAGCCTATACAAAATGTGGTATAAAGCGCTGTATGTCTTTTTTAACCATAATCCCCTAGGCCAATAGATGTATGTGATGCGGACCTCCTCATCCCCCCTTTTATGTCTATTAATAATTTTAAAAAATACAATTTTTTGTATAGATGCACCGGCTAATGTTTCTTTATTAACAAAAGAAGCATAAACAGTAGTTTTATTAATGTTTTCGAGAAATTGATGCCGCACTAAATCTTGGATAAATTTCTACTAATAAATGCACGAAAGGTTTTTCAATATCTAAATCTTGAAAGCTGCACGGGCCACTTTATAGTTTGCCGGGGACTGCCTGAGGTTAACGGACCATGAGTAGGAAACCATTCTCCTAAGTAAGACTGTGGTCGTTATCCAAAACTCTTCGGTTCTGAAACGGATAATTTACGAATTAAACAACAATTTCCATTCATTTGTACCTGATATAAACTGTTGATTGAACTGGTTTTTTGTTTTTGTTTTTTTATAGGTTTCTACTACTTATATTTATAATTGATATATTTTGTAAGACTTCTATACTGAAAATAATAGCAATCTTGTGGGCATATGGTCTTTTATAGCTATTTCTCTCAGTGAGCCATTGGTTATTATAGCTCTACAAAAGAAGCCTTCAAGAAATTTTATGAACTTTACTTTCTAATACCACTGAGCATTTTTAAATAGTACTATACACAACTATTTTTAAATAGTATATATATTTTTTGTAGGAACTGCTTCCTGCCATCTTAACATCAGTGGGGCTTTAGGCACATGATCAGGGTGTTTCCGACAGAATTTACGCGCTGGATTATTACTTTAAGCATCAACTCAAGACGGTTATTCTCTGCACAGGTGCTATACATTAGGCAGTATGACCAACGAGAAGGCTGATATTAAACTACTTCACAGAGTTGAAGGTGAATGGATTTTAATATTATATATTATAGTTTTCCTCCGATTATTATCGGCGAGTGGCTGAGCGTGTCATCGAAGAGAAGTTGAAAAAGTCAACGTCCGGCCTTTATTCGCAACCAGAAACAGATCTGCCGACTTAGTGGGTCAACCCGACCTCCTCAGCCGACGGAACAAGGGTGGCAAAAACGAAGGACGGCGCACGTGCAACAGTTGAACCGCGGAAGGTCCCGAGTGAAAGTTGGCTGACTGCTTGTACGTTGAAAATTCATCTGCCATTTCTAATAATCGTCTGAGACTCGGCTTTTATTCAATTCAGTCCTGAAGAAGATGGATGCAACGGTTCTCTGGACACAGACTAGGAAGTGGATTTTTAGTTTTTAATTAGTGAAGAAAAAAGGGTTATCTGATTCAAAGAGGAATCGAAAAATGTAATGATCTTTGAGATGTCAACAGACGACTGGTTCTTTGGATTCATTCATCATTTGTGTTGATATTTGTTCTGTGAGAATTCATCAAAGAAGAACATTTGGACGCTGTAACGGTTGCTTGACTATCGACTAAGAAGTGGTATTTAGAAAAACTTTTTGTCTGAGTTATTCATCTAATTTTGACTCTTTTATTTATAAATTAATTTGTGCGAATTCCTTATAGTAAAATATTTTTTGAATACTCCCACTATGCATTATGAACTGATAGAATTATTAAATCACAAGTTCGCGTAGCAGTATCGTGAATATATTCTAGTACTGCTTAGGACAGTATTTTTAATCAATCATCAGTCATATCCTTCAATGCGGTTGGCACTAACTTATTATTCTATGATTGCTGATTGATGAAAAAAAGAGTCGTTTACACATGCTAATGCATTTTTTGTTTTTAAATAAGTTAGCCATGGAGATAACAAAAAAAGTGTTTGAGATAAAATCTCAATGATGAATTAGATAAAAGGCATTAATTAGAAAATAAATAATTTTGACGAGATATCCAATCGAATATTTGAAGGACTGTTCTTTTTGTATACTTACAAATAGTTTAATAAACGTCAAACTTAGAAATATTTTAAAAGCTGTGCAACTATCAAGAGGAAAAATATTTTTATAGAACTTGCTTGATTGAAAAAATAGAACTTGTATTGACTGACGCGTGTATATTCTAAAAGATTAAAAAAGTTTTTGCATGGGAAACATGGAAACTGAGACAAAATAATTACTTATTCCTTTTTGAAAATTTATTCTACTGATTTAAATTTTTTTTAAAACCTGACTTTCTTTCTCAAGTTATTCATCAAACTTGAAAAAGTATGTGTCTTGTTTAGTTCTTTTTATGGTGGTATACATAAAACAAATCAGTAGACTTGTTGGAAGATCATGTAAAAAGATTTCTACTTCTGCAAGAAGTGATCTGCACAAGAAGAAGAAGAAGAAGAATAGTTCACCTCATCATGGATTACAACGGATTATTCTCAAGAATAACGAACAATGTTCCCTTAAGTTAGGTGAGTCCTTTCTTTTTGTTTTAGAGTTGATTGAAAAAAAAAATTAAGATTTTTTCGATTTATAGGATAATTTCTATTATTTCTTTAAGCCTTTTACGGGGCGTTGGTACCCAAACATTTATAAAAAAATCAATTTGAAATTTACAATAATTAATTAAAACTAAAATTTTTCCTTGTAAAATGATACTTCATTTGTAATAATATCTCAATTAGAAGTTTTTTATTAAGTTTTTGAAGATAAAGTGGGAACTTTTAGTGTGAGTAAAGTTTTCTTAAATATGCGTTTTTCTCAAAACTTCATTTCTAATTACTCCTGCACATTTTTCTCAAAAACTGTGCACACTGTGAACCTAAAATTTTTACCACACATTCCTTTTATGTATCTGTATCTACTGAAGAGAGATTTTGCAGTTACTATAAAAATATTTTTTTCTGGCTTATTTCTTAAAAAAAATACTTTTGATTTTTAAAAAATTTGGATGACTTTCACGATGGAGCATTAAAAAAAAGTAAATTAATTACGATAAAAATCTCACTTTAGTATAATTACAAGCATCCGCTAAATGCTCTGAAAAAAAATCAATCTTCTTTGTCATTAATTTCTGAGGAAAAGGTACATGAAATATAGCAAATTAAAATCACCGAGGGTGTACCAATTCTACTTAAAACGTCTCGAATAGCCACGGAAGTAACGTGTACCTGTAGTAAAGTGACTAGTAATGCTAGCTGAATGATAACACGGGAGAACACGTTTCTCAATTTCAGGACGGCCCCTTTTTGAAGTCGCGAACAGCCCATAATTTCGAACAAGATTATATCCGTTAATTTTGATAACCTATAACTTCATGAAACTTTTTCCTGTGGTTTTGTCTTATTATAATGAAATTGCCTTTAGTTTTTTAGTTCTTTTTTCTAACTTCCGAAAACCGCCGCTAGGGGCTCTGTAAGCTATCTCAAAATATTTAACACAGTCACTTTACTATAGGTTACTTGCCTACGAGACGCCATTTTAAATTCCCACTGACGGTCATGGGAATGAGCGAAATTCCCCAGTTGTTTTCCCTGCAATAATTTAGAAATTATATTTCTAATTCAAATACAGAATTTTTTTAAATCATTTTTTATTTATTTTGTTTTAGATAGACTATAGACTATCATCCTAATAAAAATATCTAAAATATATCTTATTTTAAATTTTATTTATAAACTTAAAAATGTTGTGTATTGCTAGAAAAACTGAGGATCCTAAGACGTATATATACGTGCATGACCGTCAATGGGTTAAAGGGCTTAAAAAGTATTAGGGATCATTTGCATGTTAGTTCATTTGTTAATATTCTAATTTTTGGCATTTTGAGATATAGCCATGTGAAAAATGTGTTGTTGCGCTCCCCTAAATATTACCCACTTGAAAATTCTTCATATTGAATCGCAATCTTTTACATTCTTTAATTCAGTTAAACCTGAAAAGGCATGGTGTGAGTGAATGCATGCGTAATTGTGTGTGTTTACTTTATTCACCAACAGAAAATTGTCTCTTTTGTTCCTAAACCAAATAGTGATCGGAGATAATTGGTACTTGCAATGGAGTCCAGGCATCGAAACAAAAAAACAATTATAGGGTTGTTCGCATAACAAATACATTTAATCCACAATCTTTATAAATTACCTTAGGGCCTATAAAGCGGACTAAACAAAATAAAATGTGCATTTTCTTGATTCAAGAGATCAAATCCTACAAACTAAATCTGAACCGCGCTTCATATAGAAGAAAATTAAGAAAACTGCCCTTAGAAGGCTAGGAAAATGCTAACAACTCACATTTGTATTTAAGCCATCGTATTTAATGCATTTTCTTATCAACCAAGAAAGGACCAACTAAACGTCAGTGTTTACAGTAACAAAATGGTATTCTGTAGAAATTTATTGAAAGATTCAAGAAATGCTTGAAAACTGTATATTACTACTTTAGGAAACGAACTGTAAGTTGGTTAATTTGACAAAGAATGTGGTTAAGCAATTTCACTATCTTGCTAATGATAATTTACTATAAAATTATAAAGTGAAGACTTATTAAGAGCGCGATTTTTTTTTTTTAAATATTTTGATAGAAAGACATTATTTAAAACTAAATATAAACTTTGATTTTGATAAAAAAAATTCATACAGAAGAATGAAATTTAATTTATAAAATCTACTATACTAAACTTCAACTTAACTAGACATCACTTAGACGTTAGATCGTGACAGTGCTCATAGGTATTTAATCCATTTTGGCGGCTTGAAAGCATAATGTTCGCCAAACCACAACCCTATAGAGAACAAATGGCTATAAGGTTTGGCTAGAATTATGTCTTCACTCCGCCAAAATGGATTAAATACCTATGAGCACTGTCACGATCTACCGTCTAAGTGATGTCTAGTTAAGTTGAAGTTTAGTATAGCTAAATACCCGTGCTTCGCTACGAAATTTTAACATGTGCAATATTTTAGCTAGCTGTGAGGCCTTGCATTGCAGAAATCTGTCATTCGTGTATATAACCCAGTTTTTGGGGCTTCGCTCGCAGGAAGGTTCATCGCTACGCAAAATCAAGCTCGCTTCGTTCGCTGAAAAGTTCATGGTCACATAAACACAGGCTTACTTCACTCGTTAAAAGGTTCATTGCTGCGTAAGCATAAGCTCAATTAACACACTAAAATCTAATTGCTACGTAAAGAATTAATATTGGAAGCCTCTTCCTTGTCAAGAAAAAAAAATAATTAAAAAAGAACAAAATAAAAATTTTAAATTCTGTTTTTTAAAAGTCCGATTAAAATGCCAAAACTACTTATGTTGAAAATTTCAGATCTGTAGCCCTATTAGATATCGTTTTGTAACATATTTATTAATTAATTAATAAAAAATTAATTAAAAAAAGAACTAATTAAAATTTTAACGTTCTGTTTGTGATGGTATACAATTAGAAGGCCAAAACTACTTATGTTGAAAATTTCAGAGCTGTAGCCCTATTAGTAATCGCTTTGTAAAATGTTTATTAATTAATTAAAAAAAATTAATTAAAAAAGAACAAAATAAAATTTAAAATTATATTTTTTAAAAGTTCGATTAAAAGGCCAAAACTACTTTATGTTTAAAATTTCAGATCTGTAGCCCTATTAGATATCGTTTTGTAACATATTAATTAATTAATTAATTAATTAATTAAAAAAGAACTAATTAAAATTTTAACATTCTGTTTGTGATGCATAAAATTAGAAGGCAAAATCTTCCAATGTTGAAAATTTCAGAGCTCTACTCCAATTTTAAGTAGGTTTCTATAGATCCACAGAGCCACAGACAGATAGATAGACAGACAGACACACCACTTGTTTTATTATTATAGATAATCAAAGATGAATATAAAATTAAGTAAGACTTATGGAAATATTTTTTTTAACTAATAATAAATGAAAAAGTTCAAAGAAAAAATTTAAATTTGAGACTGTGTAACTAATAATGCAGAAATAATATCAATACATAAAAAACTGAACTTAATCGTAACAACATGAAATAAAATCCCGCATGGAAAAAAACCAGCTAAATCAAAGCATTAAAACTTAAATATATATATTTTATTTCTTTCCAAAACCAATTTTGTAAACATTTTGACCAAATTATTCCATAATCTCATCCATAACGATCCGTGGTTTTTTTTTTCTTTTTTTTTCTTTTCTTCTTTCTTTCTTTTTCGTTGATGTTTAGGTGAAAGAGTAAAGTTTCTACATCGCCGCTCTTTTAGGTTTAGAGATCAAAATCTAATGCAACGTCTAAAAAAATGAACTAAAAAGAAAAGTAAATTAACTTTTACTTGGCTATTCAAGATTTCTTTCGAAAGTTTATATTTAAAGTTTAAAAAGAAGTGGGTAAATCGTGGTTACTCTTTCAATAACATTTAATGTAAAAATTATACATTTATAAATAGTTAAATTGAATTACCTGACTTTATTACTGATTAGTTAAGGGTAAATGTATTGTGGAGACCAGCCTATGTCCATAAATATAATAGTTTGAAACTTCGCGAACCAGGTTCGCTAAAAGGTTCATTGCTACGCAATTAATACTTAAAATTCTGTTAGTTAAAATTTATAGCACCTTTTCTCCATTGATCTCCTTCCCCCCCTTTATGAAAAAAAAAAAAAAAAAAAATGCAGGGCCGTTTAATCAAATGCTGCAACTAATTTATTGTTCCATCTGGCTGACGTTTTTAAACTGGCGATAAGATGGTCGGTTTCGCTAATCGATTTTAAAAGTTAGAACTTTGAAAAATAGTAAACAATTATTTTAAATGTTAACATTCTGGCTGTCAAGTATGCAACAAAAGGTTAAATACTACTTATATTTAAAGGTTCAGAATTCTCCGAATAGTCGAAATAAATTTCTATTGAAGTAAGAGACGCAAAATTAAGCTTTCTTTACTTTCCTTTGTTATTATTATAGATACAAAATGTAGACTATTTCACTTCTACCTAAAAAATAAGCGAGGCTTTTTCTGCCTCCAAAGTAGGCAGACCAACAAAAAAACCACTAATTCTACGAGATCCAATAATAATGATAATATCTATCATTTATTTAAACCTACGTCTTATATTGATCTAAACCCTTCCCAATAATAATAACTCACTTACAATATTATAAAAATTTACTCTTAAATACCATTTCATATATATATGTGAAAGAATATAGATCCTCCAAGCCCTTTTCGCTTTATTTACAGAATATAATTTTGCACGTTTATGTTACATTTAACAGCATGATCCAATAGGGATTGAAGTTAAATTTTAAGATTTTGGCCACTTCTGCCTCGCCCCCCTTCCAGAAACAGCACTTAGATTAGCACAAGAAATTAGATTTCTAAAGTTATTAGTTTTCGATGTAGAGGATGACCCATATGAAAAAAAAATTCTTATTTTGTTGCATAATAAGTCAAAAACTAAAAAATTTACGTTTCTAAATTTTTTCTTTTCAGTATATTTTTCAAACATTTCTCTAAAAATATGTAAATTTCATACTTTTAAATCCAATAGATTTTGCACTGTGAGACACACGCCGAAAGTATTATGAAGCAGCTTCAAAATTTTCTTTTCAACAGATTTTTTTAACATTTCTCGAAGAAACTACGGGTGTGGAACATAACACAACTTTCAATTACACTATAATATTGACGTGGATTTGTGTCATTTACAGTTTTTATGTTTTCATCATTCATTTAGAGGGAATGGTCAGTTTGGCGGTATTTTTTGTGGTAATACCTGTATGGGAATAAATTATTTTTTTTAATTAAAAAAAAAAAACTTTGCCAAAATGGTATTTGGGCGAAATACTTTTAGATACTCCTCATATTATCCTTTGTTATAAGCGAAACTGGGGGGGGGGGGTAAACGATCATTGATGAGATATGCTCAAGGAAAGAGAATTCTGTGTTGAAGGCATTCGTTTTTCAACATTTTATGCCGTAAAAGATTTTTTATAGGAATTTCGGAGGTGGGGATGTTTAGAACGCATTAAGAGGCATTACCACAGTGATTTTTATCAAAATCGTTAGAGTAGTTTCTTAGCAATCATTGAAAAACATGATTTTTTTCAATGACAGCTACCTTATGCACCTGTGCGATTTAGAAAAAAACTTTAATGGTAGCTCTCATGGCCACCAGCAACCCGCATATCAAATTTGAACATCGTCGGTCAATTTGTTCGGAAGTTATGCTGACCACAGACACACAGACACACATACAGACAGAAATTTTTTCTAGATCACTTTTTTGAAATCAGGGTGTTCCAAAACGTGGAAAAATGCAAAAAAAAAAAAAAAAAAAAAAAATTTTGACCGAATGCTTTACTTTCATTACCCTTTGTATAATAGATATGGGTAATTGAAAGTAAAAATATGTAAAATTTCTTTCTTTTTAATGCAATAGTTTTTTGTACTGTGAGACAGAGAAGTAAGCTCGGTGGAAAAATTATGAACTACCTCAGAATTTTTTTAATCCTTACTCTTTCAATGACCCTGCCCTGTATGCAATATAAGGTATTGAAAGTATTGCACATATTTTTTTTTTTTTATTATTTTTATTTTTTTTTGCATTTCTCCACGTTTTGGAGCATTCCGAGTTCAAAAAAGTGGTTTATAAAAATGTCTGTCCATGTGTCTGTGGTTAGCATAGCTTCCAAACGGATGACTTTCGATGTTTAACTTGTGCAATCGGGATACGGCCTATTAAGGTCTTCTTTCGAAACTCCCGTAGTATAGCGATAAAGGCGTAAAAAGCGAATGTCTTAAACACTAAGTTCTCTTCCCTTGCACATCGCTCTTCAACGACCGTTTTTTCTCCTCAAAGTGAAAGAGAAGGGTTCTACAATTACGCAAATATCGCTATTTTGATCTTGGCATTTTTTTGTGTTTTTGTTTATTTCACCAATAAAATAATTAAAACTCAATTGTAATTCTTTTAAATTAAAGAATATATGAAATAGAAAATGGTAAATCTCACCAATCCCAAGCAAATTTAAATGCACTGACCAGTATTAAGTGTAATTGAAAGTTGAGCAATGACCCACAACCCTAGCTTTACTTTTAAATACCCATAAGTTAACATAGGATAATGAAAGTTTTGCATTAGGTTAAAAAAAAAAAAATTGTATTCCTATACGTTTTGGAAGGTGTGTTGAGTTCGAAGAAGTGTTCTAGAAAAAATGTTTCTAGAGTGTCTGTGGTCAGTATAAATCCCAAAAGGATTGACATACGATGTTCAAATTTTGTATACGGATTAGTGGTGGCCATGGGACTTGTCATTAAAGTTTTCGTCAAAATTGCGCATGTGCATGAAGTAGCTGCCTTTGAAAAATTTGTTTTCCAGAAATTGTGTAAGAAAACCCCGACTCTAACAATTTTGTTCAAAATCACTGCGGTAATGCCTCTTAAGGTGCTCTAAACATCCCCATCTTCCAAACACAACTGGTGATACTGAACAGACGCGAAAGGAGTGTCCGGTCGTCACACAAAGATGAGGTCGCAGGGTAGCCTAAGGTCTCTTCCAAGCATCATTTGAGATGGTGTAAATCCGGTGGTCTCGTGAGTTGCACTCCTGTAAACCAACAAAAACAGTGGAAGTTTTTGATCCCAATCTTGCTGGTTCTTTGAAACGAGCAAAGAGAGGAGATTCAAAATGGTTCTATTAAACCTCTCTGTCATTCCGTCGGATTATAAGTGCAAAGGAGTTGTACGAGTCTTTTCCATGTTGATCAAGTCACAAAGTCTAGTGAAAACAGCAGAATTTAAGTTCGTTCGATGGTCAGAATGTATCAGCAGGGGTACTCCAAATCTAGAGATCCAATTCTGTACGAGGACTTCCACTACGGTCGTGGCTTCCTGGTCCGGAATCGCGTATTCATCCGACCACTTTCTGAAATAGACCACGACAACTAAGATGTATTTGTTGTCATTAGTTGTGTGAGGCAGGGGGGCCTAAAACGTCCTACGCAATTCCTTCGAATGAAGCCCCTACATTTTAACGTTGAAACTTTCCGCGTGTTCGTGTCTTTAGTACATTCCGTGAGTTGCATGCATAATAGCACTTGCACAACTTTTCCACATCGGACTTTGCTTCATCTCAGAAGAACTTTTCCCTAACTTTCTGAAAAGTATTCATAACACTGAAATGCCCTTCAGTAGAGCTGCTGTGAAGTTCTCCCAGAACGTTGGTAACTCTGGAATACGGTAAGAGTAATGCCACCGGAAGTTCTTGAAATCATCGAACTCCCATCGAAGGTACGGTACTTCATTTTTCAAGTGCAAAAAATCCAAAATATCCCAATATCTCTACATGGTTGGGCTATAGCGTGCAATCTCCTGCTAACTGGGTTTTCCGTTAGCTTCTTTACGGAACACAATGAGAAGTCTCAAATCCTGATCTTCAACCTGATTCCTTCGGATGTTCAGATAACTCCAAGAGTTCACGTCTGGGGTAGATTTTCTGAACAACAGATGTGGTTGTCCCAAACTTAGATTCTGCGTTGGAACAATAGCGGCAATTCTCCGGACATGGTCTTCTGGAAAGAGCATCTGCGTTCCCGTGGGATGTTCCATTCCATTGGCGGATATCTATATCGTATTTCTGTAGGTGCTGAATCTACCAAGCTATTTGTCCCTCTGCATTCTTGAAATTCAGTAACCAAGTCAGACGCCTGATCAGTTCTTAAAAAGAATTTTCGCCCATACAAGTATATTTGAAAGTGCAAGTATATTTGAATGGCCTTTACTATTGCCAGTAACTCCTTTCTCGTGACGCAGTAGTTCCGTTCGGATCTTGACAGGATCTTTCTAAAGTAAGCGATGACTTTCTTATGTCTTTCCATTTCCTGAGAAAGATCAGCTCCCACCCCTTCACTGCTGGCATCTGTGTCCAGAATAAAGTCCTTGTTAACATCTGGAAAAGCCAAAAAAGGCGCGGATGTTAAAGCTGTCCTCAGTTGGGTGAAGGACTCTTCACAATCGGCAGTCCTCAGGAATTTCTGCTTGCTATCGGTTAGTCGATATAGGGGTCTGGCGATCTTGAAGAAACCCTTTACAAACCTACGGTAATAAGCGCTCAGTCCTAGAAAGCTTCGCAAATGATGAACATCTTGGGACCGGGACCAACTTTGTACGACATGGATATTCGCTGGATCTGTGCTCACTTCCTCGGTTGAGATAATGTGTCCTAGAAAGCTGACTTTCAAGTGGGCTTTCCTAAGCTTCAATAACATGTTCTTAGCGTTCTGCAGGTGTTGATCAAAACTCCTCCCGATTATAATGCTATCGTCCAAATATACCATACAGGTATCGTAAGGGAATCCTCTAAGCACAGTTTCTATTAGTCACTCGAACGTAGCCGGTGCATTACATAAGCCGAACGGTATCACTTGAAATTGCCATAATTCTTGGTCGGTGGTGATGGCAGTCTTTTCACGATCGTCGGGATGTATTTCCACTTTCCAGTACCCACTCTTTAGGTTCAAAGTCGAGAAACACTTGTTCCCGATAGAGTTTCCAGTGTGTCATAAATTCTTGACAGGGTGTAGCTATCCTTTGTAATAATTTCGTTCAGCTTCCGGTAATCCACAAAATACCTGGTGGAACCATCCTTCTTTCAAACGAGTACGACTGGAGAGGACCATGAACTTGAGGAGGGTTCGAGGACTCTATTATCTCCCATCTCTTGTAACAATTTTCCAAACTCTTTCTGTTTCGCAAATGGAAGTCTTCGAGGATGTTGTTTAGTTGGTAAATGGGTCTCAGTATCAATTTGATATTGTGTGAGATTCGTTCTTCAGAGATCTTTCTATGACACGGAGAAAACATCTTGAAATTCTCTTATAAGGTTCCCGACAATCTTCTTTTGACTCCCTTCCGACCGAGCATCCCCGAGAAGCTGTTTCGCTGTTGCTTAGGAATGATAAAACTTGTTCTATTTTTATTTATTTTGTACTTTCTTCGTTATTTTAATTAATTGTAAAATTAATATATTGTTGAAGATATTACAAAGAGGTAGTTATATTCATTATTTATATTAACTAGGAATGTGGAACTTCCCACAACTTACAATTACACCATAATATCGGTCATTGAATTACAATTTATGGAGTATGGATTATGGTTTCATAATTTCACTCATTTAAATAAAAATGACCAGTTTGGTGATAATTATGGCAATAATTTTTACATGGGCAAAAAAAAAAAAAAAAAAAAAAAAAAATGCCAAGTATGCGTTGTTATTCGATAGACATTACATTTTTCTTACTTGTGAGTGAAATAGAACAAAATTAATCGTTGATAAGCGATGCTCAAGGGCAGATAGTTCTGTGTTAAAATCACTCGTTTTTCAACTTTTCACGTTTTTACCGCCTTTCTTCTGGAATTTCGAAGGTGGGAACGATTAGAACACCTTAAGAGGCATTAACACACATAAATTTTAATCAAAATCGTTAGAGTCGTTTTTTAGAAATTACTTAAAAACATGATTTCAACCTTAAGCGCATGCGCGATTTTGACGGAAACCTTAATGGTAGGTCCCATGACCACCACCAATCCGCACACTATTTGAACATCGTGGGTCACTTTATTCGGGAGGTGTGCTGACAACGTACACGCAGACATACAGACACACAGACTGAAATTTTTTCCATCCACTATTTCGAAATCAGGGTGTTCCAAAACATGGAGTTAATAAATAATTAAAATAAAAAAATAATTAAAAATTAAAGGAAAAAAAAAATCAAATTTTTTTTTGACCGAATGCTACACTTTCATTTCTCTGTGTACACATATGGGTAATTGAAAATAAAAAAAGTACTTGATCAGTCACAATAAAATTGAACTGATTAGTTTGTCAAATATTTATATAAGTTAAACTTTTAATATTAACTTTCTTTGATTTACATTAAAAAAAAGTGGATGTTGATTATTTGGACCAATTGAGGGGGAGGGATTGGTATGGTAAATAAAAATAAATTATATTTTTCTGAGAGGTGGAATTGTATTAACTGCAAGTGAAAATATTTATATTTTGCATTATTTAAGTTTTACAGATAGTTTCATACTTTCAGTAGATGAATTTTATTTTTACAAAAGGTTTTTTAAATACTAATTCTACAATCAAAACTATTTTATACAATTGGTCTATCCCCGATTGACTAATCTACATATCTTTCAAAGAGGTATATTATTTGAAACCATTTTGTATATGATTATTACTGTTAATTTTGGTGCTTACACATTGTTCTATCGACCGTTGCCGATAAAAAGTTCAAACTACTTGGCCTCCTCATAGGTTCGGTTTGATTCGGACCAGCATCGAGACCTTCCTGTGGAATGCTTCAACTGCGCGGCGGAATGCTTCCAGAATAAAAATATTTCTATAATATGAGAATTGTAAAAGATGAAAGAATTAATTCTCCTTGTATACATATGGTGAAATTCCATTGAGAAGTACTGGGTATTCTGCTTTGGAATTAGATGGCGTTACCCAGGAAGCACAATCCAATTTCGGAAACAGGTATACTGGGAAGATCGGCCAGCCTATGCTGAAGCTAGAGCATCGCCCCAAACTACATGATTGAAAGAAGAAAAAAAAGAAAAACGTGTCAAAACCATCACGAAACATTTTTTACCCCTCCATCCTTTCTTATAGCACTTAACACTATATTTCAGTTTTAAAACTTTGCATCAACATTTCAAAACTTCCAGTACATTTTATCCTGCACTGAGGGAGATTGGCCAAGATCCGAAACAACGATCAGTCTACAATAGACCAAATCGGGATTGGCCTGAGTGGAGCCGATATTGACCAGTACTGGGGTGGTTAGATAATCAATCAGCATTACTTTTTAGGAAGCATTCACTACAAAACACTCTAATCGTTAATTAGATTTTAGCGACAATTTATAAATTGACTTTTTGATTTAGGGTGATTTTACAACACTTTTCAACCACATTAACCATATTTTAAGATTTTGAAATAACGTAGCTGTAGAATAAGCAATTAGTTGTTTTCAAAGTATAGATAGAGTGTTGTAAGGCACAGTATGCAGATTACCAAAGTTAAAAACAAAAAAGTCACCTCCCAAAGTTGAAACAAAAAGTTGTTTCCAAAGTCTTGCGCAAACGTGCAACTTTTAGGGAGGAAATTAAAATTTATCAACCCAAAATCTTTTGTTTTCAAGGGTTGCGTTTCTTTTAAAAAGTTTCTTTCCTTCAAACACTATAAAAGAAAGCACAAAGTGTGACCTTTCTAAGAGATTTGCCCCGCCAAATATTGAGGTGTGGTTTATCGACATCATTTAAAATAACTTTCGCTTCAGTTTTGCAATTGTTTGCTACGGGTCAAGATCAAAATGTGGTTTTTATATTTTCAAGAATTGTGTTGCACGTTTACTGACAGATTGGTCATTACAGACAGCAAATTGTTTTCCTTTCTGGATTTACTATTGAACTGCCAAAATGAAAAAACAGGATAAGTGAGAAGATTTTAAACTAGAGATGTAGATGTGGAACATTCCACAACTTTTAATTACACTTTTATATTGCCGTGAATTGGTCTTATTTATCGTTCTTATATTTTCATCAATAATTTAGAAAAAATGACCAGTCTGACGATAATTTTGGCAACAATTCTTATATGGGACTTTGAAAGAAAAAAACACTACCAAAACGACAATTTTGGCTGTATACTTTTCATATAATTCTTACAATGTCCTTTCTTGTAAGTGAAACAGAGGAAATGAGAAAAACGGTGTTGATGAGCGATGCTTAAGGGAAGAAAACTCTTTGTTAAAGATATTCGTTTTTTCAACTTATTAAGCCTTAGAGAATTTTTACGAATTTCGGAGGTGGGGATGTTTAGAACACCTTAAGAGTCATTGTCATAGTTATTTTGATCAAAATCGTTAGAGCAACTTTTTAGCAATTACTGAAAAACATGATTTTTTTTCAATGGCAGTTACCTTATGCGCATGTGCGATTTTGACGAAAACCTTAATGATAGGTCCCTGTGCCATAACCAATCTGCTTACCAAATTTGAACATCGTTGGTCAATTTTTTCGGGAGTTATGCTGACCATGTACACCCAGACACATTTTCTCTAGGTCACTTTTTTGAGATCAGGATGTTCCAAAACGTGAAGAATTGTAGAAAAAAATAATTGATTTTTTTTTTTTTTCTGAAAACAAGAATTTCATTAAATTATGTAAACACACGAGTGAGAGAAAGTAAAAAGTGAATATCGAGATTAACTTCGCATCGAGTTTTATATGAATTTGATAATTTCAGGGCATGCTATTCAAAATTGATGGAACTAGTAGCAAAACAAACAATTGATATTCACCATAAATCAATGAAGGGGTAAAATCTGTTTGGCTTATTTTGAAAAATTGGAAATCCTCCACTCGGCTGGGTTTTTGCATATGACCATTCAATTACACCATCTTGTTTTCGTAGTGTATACATTTTTTACGAAATAAGTAGTTCCAAATCAGTTGCTACCACTTTAAATGGACTCTGTCCATGGCAGGAATATTTGTAAAAGAATTCATTCATGAGGGTGCGAGGAAGATTAATTTGTTCAAACTTTGATTGTTTCGAAAGTATATTTAATATTTCAGAACGAAAACCAGTGAAGTGATGATTTGATTTCGACACCCATATTATAAATCGTTTTCCTATGAATTTCGACTTTGATTGTTTCGAAAGTATATTTAATATTTCAGAACGAAAACCAGTGAAGTGATGATTTGATTTCGACACCCATATTATAAATCGTTTTCCTATGAATTTCGTCAATTTTTTTCCCCCTACTTTTTTTTTAATTTTATTATTCTTTTAATTTTTAAACAGACATAGGATGGAGGGTGCAATTTTGCCCCCATCACCCTCCTTGGCTGTGGCTTTGACTCGATTCTTTCGAGAATTAACCTTTATGTGATGATCTATCACCCTGGTTGGTTGTTTTCAGATTATCTGGCGCCGTCAGCAACACGAGGGCTATAATGCGCCGAAACATTCGTCATTAGACAAGCCAACATACATTTACAAACACCCATGCCTTAACACGGGACTCGAACCCGCAACCTCGCGGTCTAGAAGCTAGCACGCTAACCACTATACCGTTTGGTCGGCATCTATCACCCTGGACAATAATGACCAAGTATCTTAAAATTTGTGTACATAAAAAGAAGAATGCACGTTTTTTACATACAATCACCTACATGTTTACATAGGATTATGAAAATATAGTATTCGGTAAAAAAAAATTCAGCTTTTTTTTTTTTTTTTTTTAATTTCTTTTCGCTTTGGAACATATTGATTGCTAACTAGGGGTGTGGAACATTGCACAACTATTAATTACACCATAATATTTAGTCATTGCCTTAAAATTTGATAGGATGTTATTCACCGTTTTCATACTTTTATTCTTTTAAATAAAAATAGCCAAGTTGTCAATATTTTTGGCAATAATTTTTACATCCGGCAATAAAACAACAACCTATGCAATAGGGAATACAAGTAAAAAATAATCCCTAATCCCTTCATGGTAAATACTAATGCAATTAATGTTGCTTAAATTGTTGTAAAACTGGGGTTGTGGAACACCGCACAACTTTCAATTACGCTATAATACTGACATGGATTCGTACTATTTAGTGTTTTTTTTTATTTTCATCACTCGTTAAGAAAAAAGGGGCAGTTTGGCGAAATATTTTTCGATAATTCATAAATTATCCTTTCTTATACTTGAAACTGAGGCGAGGATAAAGAACGATCGTTGAGGAGTTATGCTCAAAGAAAGAAAACTCTGTGATTAATGCATTCGGTTTTCAACTTTTTACACCATTAAAGCATTTTTACCGGAATTTCGGAGGTGGTAATGTTTAGAACACCTTAATAGACATTTCCACAGTGATTTTGAGCGAAATTGTTAGAGTCGTTTTTTAGCAATCATTAGAAAACATAATTTTTTCCATGGCAGCTACGTTATGCACATGCGCGATTTTGGCGAAAACCTTAATGATAGGTCCCGTGGACACCACCAACCCGCACACCAAATATGAACATCGTAGGCAATTTTGTTAGGGGTTGTGCTGATCACAGACACACAGGCACACAAACACAGATTTTTTCTAGACCATTTTCTATTAAGTCAGGATGTTCCAAAACGTAAAGCAATAAAAAAAATAATTAATTTTTTTTTTTTTTTTTTTTTTTTTTAAACAATACTTTTCTTACCCAATGTAAGCAAATTACCTGGAAGGAACACTAGGAACAATACCTAGGAATAATATATTTCTGATTAGAGTAGGTAACAAACTTAGACATTAGGATCCTCAATGGACAATTCCCGAATTTTATTATTATTATTATTATTATTATTATTTAAATTCTAAATGTTTCGAAAAGACCATAAACACAAAAATTTCTGCTCACTGCACTTTTTCTTTTTTTAATTTTTAACCAAAGTTCGACTGTTAGATTTTGCGGGGGAAACGACACATTCAGCTCGAAGCTAATGTGACGTCAAAAGATCTGAAATAACTTGGCTTGAAACGCAGCATCGGAAACCAGTTTTGCAGGATTCTTGCAAATCGCGCCAACCGGGATATGGCAATTGTCTAAACATGTCTACATTCGATCACGTTCTCACAAGTTCACTTAGTCGGCTACCGCAATCGCTTAAAAACACGGAATCCTCACGTGGCGCCCACTCTACTTTACCAATGCCAAATCCACTTTTTGAAACAGTGGCCGATCGGTATAAAAAAATATAATTTTAGTTGGTTGGTTGTTTTCAGATTATCTGGCGCCGTCAACAACACGAGGGCTAAAATACGCCGAAACATTCGTCATTAGACAAGCCAACATACATTTACAAACACCCATGCGTTACACGGGACTCGAACCCGCAACCTCGAGGTCTAAAAGCTAACGCGCTAACCACTATACCGTTTATAATTTTAGTAGTTTCAAGAATGAAATAGATTTTCTAGAAATTAATATATTTAGGCTTTTTTTTACAAGTCGCGGCTATTTATAATATAAATTAAATTAATAAATATAATCTACTTGGCGAGATTTGCAGCATTATTAATTTTTTTTATATGCATACTGTGTGCTGTCACCAATAAAGTGTGCTTGGCGAGATTTGCGCCTGCTATATAAAAAAAGTACCCATTTTTTTTATAAATAAAACAAAGGCCAAGCTGGTTATTAATTATTAGTATTATTATTAATTATTAGTATTATTATTAATTATTAGTATTATTATTAATTATTAGTATTATTATTAATTATTAGTATTATTATTAATTATTAGTATAAGAAAAATTAACTTTTCTTTTAATGAAACCTTAATCTCCTTATCTATTAGAATTAAACTGTAGTTTTCTGTATTTGTAAAGTATTAGTAGTTACATACAAAATCATTAATATGCGTGATTATATGTCGGTTATGGCTCCCCGGGGTCCACTGAACTTTTTACTAAGTGGAGCTACTATTATCCACACAGTGGGGGTGTCATGCTAGCCAAAGAACTCTTTGAAATTAGATACACAATCTTTTCTAGAAATTAGTGTAATCTACTGTTGGCAAAGATTTTCATCAACAGGAAATTGAAGGAAAGAAATTCCTGGTTTCTTCTTCTTAGAAGATGAAGTGCAGAACGGAACACAGCAATAAACTATTACCTAAAAAATGGCACATTAATTCGTTTGAATAAACATTTGAATTTACAAAACACACCGCTAACAAAGACAAAGTACCGCGTGGTAGCATAACGTGAGTGGAGATTCGCCTCTGCACTTTTCAGCTGTTACTCGGCGCCAATGCCCACTGTACAAGCGATTCCATCCAGAATGTGTTCACAAATTTGATTACGGTAGCCGTATAAGTGAACGTGATCGAGTGTAGCCGTGGTCTAAGAAACTCACACCAACAACTTGGCAGAAACCTCACGATAACAATGGAAACGGAAGGATATCTTGACGTCACAGCTATAAAGTTGATGATAGTTGGATTTCTTACAGGCCACTATCACCTAAGAAAACACCTTCATAGAATGGGAATCTTTAAAGAACCTTTATGTACGAAATGCAATATGGTGGAGGAAACCGCCCAGCATATACTTTTTGAATTTGAAGCTCTTTTTCACATTAGACACTCAAGCTTAGGTCTTGGAACAGAACTTGATACAATCCACGGGGAACCAGTCAAAAGCCTTTTGACCTTTCTTAAGGAATCTGGCTTTCTTTGACAAGGGTGACGTAAAATAAAGGCATTGGTGCAATATTCCCTAGTGGAATCAGCAGTTGACCTCCCCCATTCACTATGACTATATAGTAGCGTTTTAATTAGAAAGAGATCGGGCGAGGCTTTCTTTTGTTAATATTTAAATATGTAATTTTTTAAAGAACTTTTGTCTGACTATTTGGAATCAGAAAGAAATTTTTCATAAATATAAACTAATTTCACTCGTTTTTTAAAATGCTAAAATTGTCCATTGAGTTGGAATCAGCAAGAGAGATAGAGAGAGATTTTAATTTACCAGATCGAGGTCATCGTGAAACCGCTCTTTCCCTCTTATGTTGATCGGGCCCGACCATAGCTTTAGTGACGTCACAACTTCAACTCACGCTAATACCATTTAGACAGGGGAGAACAGAGAGAGATGAGACTTTTTTCACAAAAATATTTCCAGTAATATTATTTTCTCCCGTTACGACATTAAGAATAGCGTATTCAGTGGTAGAAGTAACGGAAAATAAGTGGGGGGGGGGGTGTCCAAATTTGGTGACAAGTGCACCCCCTCCCCCATCTTCAACGATAAATTGTATAATATCGTAACTTATAATACTAATATTAACTAATAAAGAAATAATTTATATTTCCTAACACTAACAATGAACAAGGGTCCAAAATTGATTCTTATTTTAATGAATATACTGCGACTTAGTTTTTTTATTTGGAAGTATCCTCGCTCCAACTCTTATATGCGTCACGAGGCAGAAAATAATGCAATGGCTAGTTCTTTCGCCCGCGCGTGCAATAAAATAAAAAAATCAAGCCTGGTGACTTGAAAGTGTGACGTCATTTACGATAATAATCGCTGTGGTCTGACCCGATCAACTAAAAAGAGGGAAAAACGGTTTCACGATGGCCCCGACCAGATTCAGTCTTACCAGGACGAGTACTTTATTATATAACATGTATTTGTTTCTGGTCTTAAACAGTCCAGTAACCAGTAGGACTTCCAACTCCGGTGTGATTTTTGCACCAAGAGTTGTTTGCATTAAACCTCGCTAAGTAATGGTAACCCTTTTGATCAGAAACTAGAATTCCTGCTCAGAGGAAGATATTTTGACAGTCGATTTGTAGTAATAGCAATAAATAAAAAAAAAAAAAACACTTTCAAATTTCGTCGAATTTAAAGACATTGTAAAGATATTCATTCTAAATATATATATTGTATTTATAAGTTTAACATGATACAATACACACTGGACCTAATTAAAAACTCTACCAAGCTACAGAAATTTCTGTCATCAAGTAAAATATTATGCAAAAAGTATTTGTTGAAATCATACAACAAAGAGGTATTGCGTGGAATTGCACTTGGAATACCAAACACGTGTCAATATATATATCTTAATACCAAACAAAATCGCTGAAAGTCTCTTCTGGAGCCATGCAAAGGATCACTTGTATATCATTAAGTATAACCCCATTTACTTTTTTAAAACTCTTTAACTCTATTCAAAGAATTCGAAGTACATTCAACAAAACATTTCGCGCCTAATCAAAGAATTTGAGAATTCAAAGAAACATCGCTAAACAAAAAGGTATTATATAACTAAGAACGATTAACGCTTCAAAGCTTGCAAGTGAATGCGATTGTGTGCGTAAGCGGGATAGTTCAAGGAACTGCCATTGGGCATTAGAGCGCTTATGATCATCGAATACAAAACTGTTTACATTGCTGCAAAAGGAAGCCGAGCAAAAAAAATAAAAAAAATAATAATAATAATCATCCATTCACGCCTTAGGTAAATAAAAACGCCTTGGAACAATATCGATTGTAAACAAAAGGTGCTATCATCGTTTTTTTGTTGGGATTCTCAGAAATGGTGTGTATTTCCTCTGGTAACAAAGTGGACTGATCGTTTCCCAAATGAATGGTTAATCTAGATAGTTGTCTTGCTCGAGTGACGAGTGGGCATTCGAACACGGGAATCCATTTCTTCCCAAATGCGCAACCAAGCGAGTCTGTGATCTTTCACCAGGAGTGGTGTGTGCACCAAAAGTATAATGGAACAGGAAGAAAAAGAAACGGAATTTCGCCGCTCTGTTTCATGCTAATCATTGTCTCTGGTGGTGCTCTCCAAACGAACTTGTCGCCACAAGAAGGAGGTTAAAGTCTACATTAGGATTCCTTTAGTTTTTCCACATGCTGGTGACGGGGATTAAGCGAGGCAAGTGAGCTTATTTCAAGCGAAGTGGATACTATTTTTTGATTGGAATGTATTCTTGGTTTGAAGTTGTTTTGGTTTCAGGTATTTCGGGGTATTGAATAAACTAGGTTAATGATGGCCAAACGCATCTGTTTGGAAAACGTTTTATGTAGGGGACACATCAATTACACGAATGGTTTTTGAGATCAATTTTAAACACTGTTTAGAAAGTATCGTATTTAAATTAATGAGAAACCGAGGCTAGCGTCATATTTTGTTAGTTTTATAAATCTCAGTGTTCATTTCTGTTTTGGGGCTTATAAAGTTATTTTTAAAGTAAAGTAGGGTAATGATGTTGACTCATCTGAAAAGAAAAACTCTTTAGAAGCATAACACAGAAGGCAGATCTATCACATATCGTTTCAATGCCACCTACTTTAAATAGTCTTCAACAATTAGGAGTGTAAAGCAGTATCGATTGATTTGACATTTTTTTTATTGCGCTTTAAGCTTTATGATACGTGAAATTAGTTGTAAATAACTATTTCTTTTTTTAATAGAAGTACGTGAGCCATTCATTGGTTTGGAACATGAACTGGCTTTCGTTTCGATCGCTGAAGGCGATGAAGCAAAAATGAATAAAATAGGAAATGAGAAAGTTACGAGAGAAAAGATTGTAACAATGATGGCCAGTAACTTTGAAAATATGCTTTTTTTGTAAGTTATAAATGAAATCTATCTAATGTATAAAATCAGTTTTTTTTTTTTTTTTTTGTGAGTTTAAGTTATAAAATTTTAATAAAAAAATGTAGTTAATTTAGGCCTCTTTCACACGGTGGACGCGGATGCGAGTGCAGGCCCGTAAAAAGTTTCACCAATGCATTTTGAATTGAGCTTTTCACACGGTGCGGAGAGCGGTCCGCAACTTTTAAATCTCGTTCGGCCTCTTTCACACGGTGGACGCGGATGCGAGTGCAGGCCCGTAAAAAGTTTCACCAATGCATTTTGAATTGAGCTTTCCACACGGTGCGGAGAGCGGTCCGCAACTTTTAAATCTCGTTCGGCCTCTTTCACACGGTGCGGACGCGGATGCGAGTGTGGGCCCGCAAAAAGTTTCACCAATGCATTTTGAATTGAGCTTTCCACACGGTGAGGAGAGCGGTCCGTAACTTTTAAATCTCGTTCGGCCTCTTTCACACGGTGCGGACGCGGATGCGAGTGCAGGCCCGCAAAAAGTTTCACCAATGCATTTTGAATTGAGTTTTCCACACGGTGCGGAGAGCGGTCCGTAACTTTTAAATCTCGTTCGGCCTCTTTCACGCGGTGGACGCGGATGCGAGTGCAGGCCCGTAAAAAGTTTCACCAATGCATTTTGAATTGAGCTTTCCACACGGTGCGGAGAGCGGTCCGCAACTCTTAAATCTCGTTCGGCCTCTTTCACACGGTGGACGCGGATGCGAGTGCAGGCCCGTAAAAAGTTTCACCAATGCATTTTGAATTGAGCTTTCCACACGGTGCGGAGAGCGGTCCGTAACTTTTAAATCTCGTTCGGCCTCTTTCACACGGTGCGGAGAGCGGTCCGCAACTTTTAAACCTCATTTTAAACTATTCGTTCGGGCCCGCAGAAGTCGGTACATCTCCGCAATTTCCATCGATAAATTCAGTTTTAATTAACTAATTATATTTTTATTTGAACCTTAAAGTGTATAATACGGGACAAAAAACCTACTGGGATCCAACACATCTATACAATAATTGAATTTTAACTTAATTTTGAATCTTGGTGTTTTAATAAAAAGTTGGTAATTTTAATAATTTCATATCAAAATGATATAAAAAAAATATTTCAGATAATATTTAAATTCTTGTCGGTTTCTTATATCAAATCATTCTGTATCATTTGTCGTTAAATTTAAAATTTTAAATAAATTACGAATTGAATTCTGATTGGTGCAGGATTATATCCTTTAGTTAATTTTTAATTAATCAATCCTCAAATGAATAATTTTTATGCAGATATGTTAGTTTTCTAACACTTGTCAAGTAGGAAAAAATCTTAATCTAATTAAAAAGTTTAGGAAAATTTTTCCAATGTACACTAGTATTGAAACTTTTTTTTCTAAAACATAACATCGGCTTTGAGTGAAAAGGTCCAAACTTCACTTTTCAGTATTTTGGAAACAGGAAGAGAACCCCACATCGGTAAGCAAAAGCTGCCGACTATATATTATTAATATCTTAGCTGTTTGTTCAACTATAATGCCGGCCTAAGCTTAAAATGATGTGAGTGAAAGAATGAGCCTTTTATAATGAAAATGGGTTTAGAAAAAAACCTCCGAAAATGGTATGGGTGCTCTATAACTAAAAGTTGCAGGAAATTAATACCTGAATTTGTCATTTTAAAGGGATTAAAAATTAAAACCAATAAGTAGTAATAAATAATAAACTATTTAGTACCTTTTCATTATTTTTATTTTTTAAAATGATTTCTTCTATTACTAATTCTTTTAACGGACTTTTTCAAACTTCAATAGGCATGATGTACTGTTATTTCTGTAAAGAGCAAACTCCTAAATTCTTTCATTCGGCTTTTAGTTATGTCGGAAAATAAGACAGATTTTTTAATTACAACAAAAGTTTTGATTTAATATTCATGAAAAAAAAATCTGAAAAAAAATATATATATATTACAGAAAATTGATTAAAATAACCTCTAACATCACTTAGCAGTGAACCTTCGTAGCTTTAGTAGAGGAAAATGTTTTATTAGTTTACATTTTTATCATATTATTTTTTAAATATTTTTCTCATTTCGGCTCTCCTTTCAAAATCACATGTGTGCGATAGCACAGGTCTTAGACCAGCTTTGATTAATAGGATGATCTAACAAACGCATCTCTCTCCGTTTCCTTCTAGAATAAAATAAATATAATAACCCTAACCTTCTTTCATCCATACTTAAATTTTACAATTATATTACAAAGTAAAATTTTATAAATAACTAAATACTTTTAATCAACGCTTATCCACATACTGCATTCACTGGGTGAAAATTATAATCGAACTCTTCAAAGATGCGGGGGAAACATCAGCAGATATGGGCTCGTGTGAAAAGGCATACGTTTGCGGGCCCGCATCCGCGTCCCACTTGCATCCGCGTCCGCACCGTGTGAAAGAGACCTTATCAATTCAAGAACAGTTAAAGAGAAAGTCAGAAAACCCAATAACAAAAAAAACACCCTATTGATTTTACTAAAAATTATATTTAGACACACAGATTTATTTCACGTCCTCACTGTGTGAAAGAGACCTTATCAATTCAAGAACAGTTAAAGAGAAAGTCAGAAAACCCAATAAAAAAAAACACCCTATTGATTTTACTAAAAATTATATTTAGACACACAGATTTATTTCACGTCCTCACTGTGTGAAAGAGACCTTATCAATTCAAGAACAGTTAAAGAGAAAGTCAGAAAACCCAATAAAAAAAACACCCTATTGATTTTACTAAAAATTATATTTAGACACACAGATTTATTTCACGTCCTCACTGTGTGAAAGAGACCTTATCAATTCAAGAACAGTTAAAGAGAAAGTCAGAAAACCCAATAAAAAAAAACACCCTATTGATTTTACTAAAAATTATATTTAGACACACAGATTTATTTCACGTCCTCACTGTGTGAAAGAGACCTTATCAATTCAAGAACAGTTAAAGAGAAAGTCAGAAAACCCAATAAAAAAAACACCCTATTGATTTTACTAAAAATTATATTTAGACACACAGATTTATTTCCCGTCCTCACCGTGTGAAAGAGACCTTATCAATTCAAGAACAGTTAAAGAGAAAGTCAGAAAACCCAATAAAAAAACCACCCTATTGATTTTACTAAAAATTATATTTAGACACACAGATTTATTTCACGTCCTCACCGTGTGAAAGAGACCTTATCAATTCAAGAACAGTTAAAGAGAAAGTCAGACCCCCCCCCCAAAAAAAAAAACCCCACCCTATTGATTTTACTAAAAATCATATTTAGACACACAGATTTATTTCAACTTAAATTAATATTCCGGAACGGTGCCTCGTTCAATGCCATTTTTGCTATTTCTGTTTTTGGCTATTTATTTCTGTAATTTTCAATAGCAGTTGAAATAAACACTTCTCACACCATAATTGAATATAATAATACGTATTTCTTATAAGTCTATCAGAGTGAAAACAAACGATAAGGAAACATAGTCAAGGACTATTAACAGTCGATATCACAATGTCCAGCAACCTTTTGAGGTCGACAGCCTTTGGTTTTTGAATAACAAGTGTGATTACTTTGAAAGCTCTCAAGTATTGTAAATTTCACTGATAATTTTCTTCAGAAAATATTTATTTTGGTTTTTTCGGAATTTTGGTAGCGTTATTTTTTGTTTCCTTTAAGTTTTCCTAAAAGACATTAAATTTTTTAATTTGACAAAATTTAATTTTTTGACACGAAATAAGTTTAAATTTAATTTAAATCGGTGTTACATATGCATTACCATACGAATAAAAGGGAATAGTCAGCGAATTTCTAAATGTTTTCATTCACCGAATCCAATAAGTGAAAAATAATAAATAAATTTAAAATCAAAAGTAAAAGTAAACAGAGATAATGGACAATTCCTGCATTTTTTAAAAACGAGGGAAATTAGTTTATATTTATGAAGAACTTCTTTCTGATTTCAAATACTCAAACAAAGGTTCTTTAAAAATTTAGTTATTTAAATATTAAGAAAAGAAAATGCCCTGAAGCCCAGTCCAATCGAAGTCTGATCAAAACAATTCACTGTAGCTGTGATGTCACGACATCCTTTCGTTTCTATGGATATCGTGAGGTTTCTGCCAAAAAGTTGGTATTTGTTTGGCATCGGTGTTTGGTAGACAACTGCCATATCCCATACCGGTTGGCGCGATTTGCAAAAAAACTTGCAAAAGTGATTTCCATTACTGTGTTTCAAGCCAAGTTGTTTCAGATGAAGTGACGTCACATTTAATTCGAGCCAAATGTGTCGTTTTACTGCCAAAATCTAACAAGCGATTTTACGTTGCAAATTAAAAAAAAAAAAGATAAAACGCAGTGAGCAGAAATTTTTTATGTTTATGGCCTAGAACTGAATAAAATATTTTAAAAAATGAGAGAATTGTCCATTTAGGAAGTAGTGAAAAAAACTTTCAAATAGCTTGTTTGAATCGATTAATTCCCGAAGTATTAATTTCAAATCGAAATTTGATTTGATTTACTTAACCCGATAGTATCGAATGCTAAATTTGATAGCTAATAATATAACCCATGAAAACAAAGTTTTTCTTTTATAAATCCTTTATATGCATTGCCAATTTTTATATTAATTAACATAGCGCCTTTTCTGTGGCAGATTGTACTTGGAGTTGGCATCTAAATTTAAATATTAAAAACATCTTTAGTGGCAAAATATCAGATAAACTACTTTTCAATATGTAAACTTTAAAAATGTATGCACTTACATCCAAATATATTTTATTTATTCTGATTAAAACAATTTTATTATTTATTTATTAAAGCCGTTTTGGTAATAGGAAAGAATTTCTTCAATGATAAATTAAATGCTATTTCAGCGCAATGGACAATTCCCGTATTTTTTGAAAACAAGCGAAATTAGTATATATTTATGAAGAATTTCTTTCTGATTCCAAATATTTAAACAAAAGTTCTTTAAAGAAATTAGTTATTTAAATGTTAAGAAAAGAAAATGTATCAAAACCAAGTCAAAACCAGTCTGATCAAAACACACAACAAAATCTGCGACGTCAAAGCTTCCTTCCGTTTCTATGGTTATCGTGAGGTTTCTGCCAAATAGTTGGTCCCTGAAATAGTTGGCACTGGTAGACAATTGTAATATCACTTACAGGTTGGCACGATTTACGAGAAACTTGCAAAAGTGGTTTCCGCTGCTGCATTTCAAGCCAAGATGTTTGGATCTCTTGACATCACATTCAATGAATCGTTTTCTCGCCAACGTCTAATCTGGAAATTTTGATTGCAAATAAAATTAAAAAAAAAAAAAAAAGCGCATTGAGCAGAAATTTTTGTGTTTATGGCCTTATCGAAATATTTAAAATTGAATAAAAAAAATGCGGGAATTGTCCATTGTATGATGGTAAGTTGGTTTATTAGTATTCCGTAAAATCGACTTTTTGGTGACAGTGGCAACCGGCAAAATTTGATAGAATGTATTGTCATCAACATCGAATCTATATTCCAAGTTTCAGCCCGATTGGATGATGACATGGGAGTTATTTAGACTTCCACATTTTTGACCACCATTGACAAAATTCAAAATTAATTTAAAGAATTGAAAAATGAGCCTCTGGGCCATTTTCTCTAGACACCAATTGAAGATATAGTTAAAATAGCATTTAGATTTCATCTTTTTATATTCGAATCAATGTATGGTGACATTTGAAAAAATTAAATCGGCTTATCAAAAATGATTGGCTCTAAAAACTTTTCGAAATTAAATTCAAAACTCCCACAAGTGGATAATAGCGAGAGAAAAAAAATGACTAGAGCCTTTGCCTCGGCGAATTGACAAATATAGATATGGAATTGATTTAATGATTTATAATATAGGATGACTTTCAATTACATCTAAGTATAACTTCTCCAAAATCAAAAGTCATTTTCATAAATATATTGAACAATTTATATTTAGCAATTTTTCTTGTCTTCGAAAGAAAAGAGAGAGAGAATTAAGAAACAATAGAATGGTTGGCATTAGAATGATAAGAGTTAATTTTCACTGATCAATAACTATGCTTAACAATAACATTAAATAGTAAAGGCAGATTGAGAAACAGATCACGGTCGAAATGAAAATAATTTGAAAGAAAACGCCCATAAATTGTAATGAATTATAGTAATCATAAACTAAACCAAGTTTAAAACTGCGTGGATAAAGGTGGATAATAATAACAGCCAACCATTATAGATTTGTCTTTAAAAGCTTTTCTCTAGTTCGGGATTATTATTACCTTTTTCAAAATCAATGGTCAAGCAACTATAATAAATACGCCTGAGAAAGACACCAATTCCTTTCACTTTTTTCCTTATAACAGGGGGAAAACCAACAGAACTAGGTGTGTAGAACATCTCAATTACACTATAGTACTGATCACCACATTTAAACCATTTTAAAATTAATTACCATTAATTTACCATTTTAAAATTTTCTCATTCATTTAAAAAAATGGCCAGTTTGGCGATATATTTGGCAATAATTCTAATATGGGGGGAAAAAAAATATGGTGGATTCGGAGATCAGACTAACGGTCGTTTCACTGCCAACTTAAAAAAAAAAACAGAAACGACAGTAAGTATCTATTCTCTGCACAACTTCCAACGAAAAAGTCAAAATTGACTATTTTCTAGCCTGCTTATGGAACTTCGCTTAATTATACAAAAAATACCATAGATTCATCTCGGCAATATCTTTTAAAGAAAAAAATATTGAATACCTAGGATAAAAAATAACGGAGAAAAAAATATTGAAATTTTCAAAACGAAAAAAAAATAAAAGCTGAATTATAGCCCGTATTTGATGTAAAATTTAGACAAACATCCAGACCTAACTAAGCTATAGATCTTCAAACGGATTAAATTATATGATGCGGAATGTTTCGACTTAAAATCCTACGCAGGTTTAAACTTCATTAAATCAGACGAAACGGTCGTTTCGCCGCCAACCTTAAAAAGGCAAAAACGACAGTAAGTATCTATTCTCTGCACAACTTCCAGCGAAAAAGGCAAAATTTACTATTTTCTAGCGCGCTTACGAAACTTCACATAATTATACAAAAAATACCATAGATTTGTCTCGGTGATATCTTTCAAAGAAAAAAAAAATTGAGTACCTAGGACAAAAGACAACGAAGAAAAAAAATATTGAAATTTCGAAAATGAAATAAAAAAACGAGTTCTAGCCCGATTTTGATGTAAAAATTTAGACAAACGTCCAGCCCTAACTAAGCTATAGATCTTCAAACGGATTGAATTATAGGATGCGGAATGTTTCAACTTAAAATCCTACGCTGGTTTGAACTTCATTAAATATTTCTTTTTATTTTTAATTGATTTAAAACCACTTTTTTTCATTTCATAATTTGGCGACAGATTAAGGCGATCAGCTTGTAATTGTGGTTCAGAAATATATGCCAAAAGTTTCCAAACAGGTTTGCTATCATTTCGAAGTTCGTTTTTCCGACATGTTAGGCTTAAGTGAGAATGAACTTAATGTTAAAGTATTGGCAGAACGAATTAGACTATAATTATATGGCTTATAACATCTTTAAAATTGAAATAATTTAATTTGTGAAGAGACAGAATTAAAGAGAAATATTTGTTCTTCAAGTTGCATGTGTTATTTGAACTGTATGATAATATAGAGAGAGTTAACTTTCAAAAACATTTTAATTTCGGGAAATCTCCATTGAAAAATGAAAACAATCACATTTTGTTGCAAGATACTATGGGCTAAATACAAAGTATAAATGTGGAGGTTATGTGAGGTGACGTCACAGTCAATTCATTACAGAAGACTAAATGAACCACGCATTGCGATTGGCTAATGAAATTTGCACAAATGTCATTCGTTTTTAGAGATGTGTTGAGATTAAATTTCTGTTGTAGAATGAAATCGTAGGATCATATATCCTCAAAATTGTAATTTCATAGTGAATTTTAAAATTGTTGTTAAGAAAATATTTTAAATTTTGTCAGATTTCAATGGGTTATTATATGTGAACCAAAATAATGCTTGGTATAATAAAAATAATTTATATTGCAATATTTAGACCGTAAAAAACTTGTAATATATTTATTTGTAACAATTTATTAGAATAAATTTTCAATGGGATAAACGCTCTGGCCTTGTATGTTAAAAGTGCCGGATTTGATTCCTGGGTTAGGTGTGGATGTTCGTTGTGATTCGGAATCCACGTTAAGCTGTGGGTCTAGGACTGATTAGTCGTTATTATGCCTTAAAATAGGTCGTTGTGCTTACAACTAACCAAACGAGCTGAAACTTGGCAGACAGGCTCTTTGTCGATGGCAACGTATTTCATTAAGTTTTGGGGGTTGAGTTGCCATACACAAGTTTCTATTACTCGTTCGTGGTCGATTTTGATGGTTACTGCCATCCGCATTCAACCAATTTGTGAATTTTCAAGTAGATTTTAGCATGTAAGATATCATTGAACTCAACTTGAAGAGTTATGAATATCCATGGTACCAGGTGTACCATAGATGGTACTACTTCTGGTTTATCAATTTTGAAGATAAATATGGCATGTTGGGTGTCGTTGGGCTTGTCTTGAAAAATTATGAATGTGTAAGGTACCAGGTATAGAATAGGTAGTACCACTTTCAGTTTATCAAATTCCAAGATAAATATGGCATGTTGGACTTTTGTTTTGACGAATTATGAATGTTTAAAGTACCAGTTATGCTATCGGTACCACTCCCGGTTTATCAATTTTAAAGATAATTATTGCATGTAAGGTATCGTCGAACTCAGTTTGAAGAATTATGAATATTCCTGGTACCAGGTGTACCATAGGTGATATATAGAAAAACGATTAAACGATCAAATTCAAAAAATAGAAGTCGCCAGTGTTTAAAAAAAAGTTCTGATATCCCCCAAAAAAACACTTTTGAAAAGTAGAAGAACCATCAACCTCAAAAACACAAAAAACTTTCTTGCAATAAAAAAAATCATAAACATGATGAAAATTTACAGCCACAAATACAGTGATATAAAAAATGGCCAACCTCTGATTGCAACTCTCGGTTGTGACTTGCTTAAGAATGTCTGCTTATTTAGTTTATTTTTAAAATTTAAGTTCCGCTCCCATAAAAATTTACGCTGCTTGAGGTTGGCACCCGTCTTAATTACTAACCTTTAAAGCCCCCAGACAATAAAAACTTTCCAAAATGTATGCATCAACCAAACAAAAGCTTACCACAAACACTTCAGTTTCCTACTTAAAAGATTCTTAATAAATATATTCAAATGCAAGCGTTTGAGCACAGTTTCTCTATACTATTTTGAAAGTATTACCACTTTGTATTTCCTACCTATCCAAATGAAATCATGAACTCGAATATTCGTGTAATCTGCCATAAATTACTTTAAAGGCAAGCATTGTTAATATTCCTATGACGGGCGCCAACCTCAAGCAGCGTAAATTTTTATGGGAGCGGAACTTAAATTTTAAAAATAAACTAAGTAAGCATACATTCTTAAGCGAGTCACAACCCAGAGTTGTAATCAAAGGTTGGCTATTTTTTATATCGCTGTGTTTGTGGCTGAAAATTTTCATCATGTTTCTGATTTTTTTATTGCAAGAAAGTTTTTTGTGTTTTTGAGGTTGGCGGTTCTTCTACTTTTCAAAAGTGTTTTTTTGGGGGATAATTCTTTCTACTTTTAATAAATTTAAAACCACTTTTTTTCACTACATAATTCGGCAATAGATAGAGGCGATCAGCTTGTAATTGAGGTTCAGATATCTAGCCAAGTCGCTAAAACAGGTTTACCATTATTTCGGCGATAGTATGTCCGACATGTTAGGCTTAACTGAGAATTATCGTAATGTTAGTCATTGTTAAAGTATAGGCCATTAACTTTGATTTTATGTGTGAAGCTGAGTTAATCAGTGCTGGGCAAATCTGCGGAGGCCTAATTAACCATCTTTCCGTCTTCCAATCAAATTGAAACGTTGCAGAGAGATTCGATGTCGATGACAATGCACTCTTTCAAATTTTAGGGAATGTCACTGTCACTAAAAGGTTGCTTTTATAGAATTCTAATAAACCAACTTGCCTTCATCCAATCGCGCTGAAATAGCATTTAATCGATCATTGAAGAAACTCTTTTCTGTTGCCAAAATTGCTTTACTAAATAAATAAATAAATTTAATCAGAATAAATAACAGATATGTACATGGTGAATGCATATATTCATATCCATTTTAATTAATGAATTTTTAAAAGTAGTTTATAGCAAATTTTGCTGATAGATATGATTTTAATATATAAAATTAGACGCAAACACCAAGCAAAAAAATTGGAAATGTATATAAACGATTTATTTTAAACACTTTGTTTTAATGAGTTATATTATTAATTGATTTTGTATAATGAAATATATTTTTTCACTATGCAAGCTGTAAATTATATACTCGCCTTAAGTAGTTCTTTATGCAACTATAGTTGGGAAAGTAATACTTTTTCAAACGAGGTAAAACGCTTATTTGACGAGGGCGATAGCTCGAGTCAAATAATATACCGAATTTGAAAAAGATTTTTTCAACGTGTTGCATACAATATTTATCATAATCACGTGCAAAAAATATTTTTAATACACATATTTATTAACGTTGGCAACTCGAGTCCAATGAATTTCTTCAGAATATATATCATTTCAATACCAAGACTGAATGATAATTGAGCACGAGGCGTGCGAGAAAATATTTTTTCACACTAGTGCGAAAAAGTGTTACTTTCACCACGATTTTTGATTGAAAATGATTGAAAAAAAGTTTAATTTTTTTATACGTTGTTAGAAAAAGTTCTTGATGCAACTAGTTGTAAAGTAATACTTTTTTCAAATGAGGTTAAACGCTTATTTGACGAGTGCGTTAGCACAAATCATAGAATTTACCAAGTTTTAAAAAGTATTTTACCTCGTGTTACATACAATATTTTTATAATCATTGGCAAAAAATATCTTTAATACACCTATCAACTAATGTTGGCAACTCCAGTCAGAGAATCTATTCTAAAAATATCATTTCTATAGCAAAACTTATAACATTTGAGCACGAGATATGCTTAAAGTACTTTTTCACACTAGTATGAGAAAGTTACTTTCCGCACTAGTGTGACAGTACTATTTAAGCCACGATTTCTGATTGAAAATGATTAAATAAAATTTATTACTTTGCACTCTGTTATCTTATGGGCAATTCTCTGAAAACTGAAACCACTACACCTAAAAAAAGAACCTCGAAGAAATGTGAAAGCAATGAATTGCTACTTAAGTTAGATGTCCAAAGTATCATAAAAGAGTGATAAAAAAAATTTATAATACAATTTAATTTAACTTTTTGACATTGAAAGTTCACTCATTTCAACGACTCTAAATTATATAAAACAGATAACACATTGGCGACTTTCAAAGGAACAAATTCAACAAAAGCAATAAAAATTGTACTTAATGTAGTCATTAGGATTAGTAAAAATACAAAAGCCCAAGAACATTTTATTCTTGGTCGAAAAAGTTATGAAACTAAGTTCAAATTCAAGTCCTTACACATATCCCGTGCGTCAGTGTGAAACATGATTTTTGTAAATAAAAAAGCATTTTAACATTAAATTTTTACAAAATTTCATTTTTTCTTTTAAAATTCATTCCCAAAGGGCTGCGCAAATTTTTAAAACAATACAAAAATAATTTAAACTGTTATTTAAAAAAAAAAAAAACATGTGTCCCGTGCGTCAGTTTTTTAACAGTTGCATAAAGTAAGATTTTTAAGTGCACAATTATTTTGATAACAATTATTGTAAAATTTGATATTTACGTCAATGAAAACATTTCCCTTGAAAACAAACTGAGTTGATATTATTGTGGCATAAAGTTTCATTCTAAAAAGATTTTGAATCGTAAAGAATTTGCATAATGTTTAGTTCAAGAAAGAAATTTTCGTTAATCATAGCATTGGTGAGCAGGTATGTGACTTAAAGAGTATGACATTCTTTGGTCAAATTTTGCAAAATGTAAAATAAATACCTTCACAATAAGACAAATGCATCCATTAAAGACGCACGTAAATTTTCTTTTAATTTTTCCCGCTTTTCCAAACATTATGCAGTTGTCTCTTGATCATTGTAGGAAAAAAAAAAACTGCAAGAGGGGCAGATGTTATGAAAAGGTGTTTGCGTTTGAACACCTAAAGTTGTGCAATGCCCATTCTAACTTGATATTAATTTTTAAAAGTATTCTTCATTTCAAGTAAATTTTTATAAATTAATTAATAATTATTATAAAAATAATTCTTAAATTTTAAGCATTTATTTGTTGTAGCGAAATGAGAATGTTTGAAGAAATACCTGCACCACTCCATTAATTAAAGGGATAAAAAATTAATATGTACGATAATTTTAAAGTGCCTTGGTAAATTTGTATTACCAAAAAAATTCATTAGTAATTCCATTTTTAAATCATAGGCCAAAATTGTGTCCACTTCGAGTAACAAGTAGTATAAAGTATGTATAATTTTTTCTAAAAGAACATACAACAATTGTAACTGTAAAAATATTACCGTTTTTCACTCCAAAAAGAGTATGTCCTGTGCGTCAGTTTCCGAATGTCCCTTGCATCAGTTCACGTTTTTGTTTTTTAAATCCACAAAAATTATCTTTTTGCAAAAATTTTGATAGACATAATATTATTAACATTTACCCAGACATACCTATGCATTTCATAATTTTAGTCCTTATAAATTCAGAAGAAATGTAAACTTTTGTCTTGGGTGTAATTTTATTTTGTTTCTCCATGTCCCGTGCGTCGGTTGGTTATAAATGCATATTTGACCTAATTAAGACAATTATTTTTCTATTCAACTTTACCACAAACTAAAATTATAGAAAGCTAAAAAATAACTAGCAAATTAATCATAATTTTGTCATTTTAATTTTTTAAGAGTATAAAAAAGAATGCGAAATGCTCCGTGTAGCAGCATGGGAATCGCCTCATAACAAACCTATCCAGCAAAATGTTTCAAAATTATGCCCACTTTGAGTAACAAGTAGCGTAAAGTATGTATAATTTGTCTAACAAAATATACAAAAATTGTAACTGTAAAAATATCACTGTTTCCCACTCACAAAAATAGTATCTCTCGTGCGTCCCTTACAGAACGTGCCGTGCAACAGTTTTAAATGTCCCGTGCGTCAGTTCACGTTTTTGTTTATTAAATCCACAAAAATAATCTTTTTGCAAAAATTTTAATAGATATATTATTATTAACATTCACCCAAATAAACCTATGAATTTCATAATTTTACTGCTTATAAATTCAGAGAAAATTTTAACTTTTGTCTTGAAAGTAATTTGTCCCCTCTTTTTTTCCGTGTCCCGTGCGTCAGTTACCTATAAATGCATATTTGACTTAGTTAAAACAATTATTTTCCCATATAACTTTTCGAACAACTAAAATTATCGAAAATGAAAACTTAACTACGAAATTCATCATTAATTTGTTATTCTAATTTCTTTAAGAGTACAAAAAAGAGCGCAAAATGTCCCGTGCATCATCTAGAAAATTGTCTCTATTTTTAACCGTGATCTAGATGCAGGTTACCACCGTTACATTAACAACTTCATAAAAATATACTCACAGTTCAAATCTTCTTGCAATCAAAAAGTACCGAAAACTAACGTTAAATTTAACGTTAACGAATTAACTTTAAATTTTCAACGCATAATGAAATGCCGTAACTGAATTCCGAAATCTCCCTTTTATTTATCTAATGTCATAAATCACGTGTCTTAACTGTTATTATCAAAAGGAAGCTGAATTGAAAAGATCAACTAATTAAAAAAAAGCTATAAATCCTCTTATTGAAAACACTGATCTCTACTACAATTTCTGGATTGCTTATTAGCGGTTTCTGCTGTGCAAGCAGATGATGTCATTTGAATACTTCCCCATAATGCTTTGAAATAGGTTGCCCATAGTTACAAACAAATTTGAACTAGTTTTGGGGGAAGTTGTTAGTATAGATCTCTATCTATATATTTAATAGGCAATAGGTTTTTTGGGGTTAGTCCGTCCGCCTAAACTGCTCAACCAATTTCAATGATCAAGGTGTCATTTTAAAGGAAATAAGCTGTAGATTTGCCAAAACGTGCCAAAATAATTTGTTAACACTTTATTAATTAGTTAAATTTCAATATTTTTCATCATTAAGCTACTACAAAGCCTCAATGATTTTGAATATATGATTGGCAACATCCTTAAGTATGTAAACAACAAACCGGCTGCTCGGGGGTTCAACCAACCAACCAACCGTTAAGCTATCCTTACGTATGTAAACAACAAACCCGTTGCTAATTTTAAAGCTCTTTTTAAACTCTTCGTTTCAAAGTTGACTTTTTCTGTTTTTCTGAAGCATTTTTGTATTTGAGTAATTATTATTTTGAAGTATTTCTATCCAGAAAAAGCTTCGCGTTGGACGTCGTTCTCTAACGGGGCGACTTATGAGAATAAATAAAAAATATTAGGACTTCAATGTAAGGGCATAGCTAATGAAGTTTTAAGTCAGAATGTTGGCGGATAGTATATTTAACTTTCTATTATGAAACTTGCAATTTGGGTGTTTTCTCTATTAGGCCTTACATTAAATTTATAAAAATTTGGTTACATTTTTTATGGCTGGCAAACCTATTCGAGCGCAGCAAGATGTTTTAACCACAAATTCGAGCGGCAAGGCCGCTCAATCCGAGCGCAGCGAGGCGTTTGGGGGTTGGCGAGCGTTAGCGAGCAGGGGGCGAAGCCCCCTAGTTATAATAATTATGATTTATTAAAATTAAAGAAGCAATTTTCTTTGTTCGTTACCCAGTTAAAATTGTTTCATTTTTTTTATGCATGAGTATCCACAGAGTTAGTTTCCTTTCATCTGTTTTATTAAGATAAATGCATTTAAATTTATAATAAAATTAAAAGAAATAATTAAAATTTGTTCTCGCTAATTATCCAAAGAAATATTAAAGTAAGGTGAAACTTTTTGTGTAAAGTAATTACAACTTATATATTTTGTATATAAGGGTGTTTAAAAAACAGATCCATTTTTGTTTATTTTTATTTCCTTATGTAGAAAATAAACAAAGTTATTTTTTTGATAAGTAAATAAAAATAAAAGTGATTCTTAGGAATTATTACTTTAAAATATTTTTTAATGATGCAATTGTTCTGATCTTTTAATAAATTATTAATTCATAAGTGTTCTCCATAAATTATACTATAATACGCAATTAAAAGTTCATTTAATTAGAATATATAGTCTGGAAAGATTATGTTATCCATAATCCATAAGCTTAAAATTATCTGCTTAAAAATCATTAGATATTTTTTTCTAAAGCGAAGATGCCTTTCATAAATACCTCGCTTTATGTAACAATAATCGAGAGCGCATATAACAATGATTATGGGGCACAAATTACGAGCCAAGGCTTAACGACGCTCGAGCTCATATTACGATCTCTATAAATCCGATTTGAATAGCTCCCGTGTCAGGGAAGCCCCACTGAGAAATCGGCAGGGGTCGTCTCTTGGACTGCTTACGTCATTCTCACAATCAACCAATCGGGATGGAAACGACAACTTTACTTTGGTATATTGGCATAATGGGGGAGCAGTTGCGTTAGAGGAGGAAATCGTCGACTGAATTTCAAATTAAAAAGGTATTTTTTTTCCTTTTATTTTCATCTAATTTTAAATAAAATAATGTTGGAATAAATTTTATCGTTTGATAATATGAATCAAATTAGAATGCTTAAAGGAGGCTTTTAAAAAAGGATGAGTATAACAAACACTTTACTTTAATACCACGCGAAATATATTAAGAATTAAATTTTTCTTTTAATATTGCGCAAATGTAGAGTATTTCTTGTATATATATATGACATGATAAAAAATATATTTAACTATTTTTTTAAGGGAGAACCTCTTGAAAAACTACATTGCTTGGGAATTTATCTGGGATGTTCAATGTATCATTTGGATTTTCACTGACAACACAATCGGCGCTATAATAAATTTGAGTGTTACCATTAATCAAATAAATTTTCTTCCTATTCATTAACATAGAACCAATTCTGTTTTCAGCGTGTGCTTTGTGTTTGCATCTAATTTTAAATAATAAAAACATCTATAGCAGAAAAATATGCAACAAAGTACGTTTCAAAATTTTTTTATCAAAAATTAACTTGAATTTATACATTCTACGTCCAAATATCTTTTATTTGTTCTGATGAAAAAAATTTGGAAAGGTGTTTCAACAATGATCGGCTAAATTCTTTCACTTACAGCGTTACTACGTAACGTGACGTTGAATTGATTGGACTTGATTCAATAATGAATTTATGTGTTCGCACCCTATTAACTTTTATTAATTTTGATTTATTTATTTTGGCAACAGAAAAGAGTGACAACAATTAAAATTGTTTGACATTCAGAGTTGCAGAGTGAAGTCGCAAGTGAGTGATCACGGTATCCCTTATAGTAATATGAGGGAGAATTACAGACTGGGAGAATTTTGATAAGGAATGAAAAATTGATTTTACTTGTAAACAAGTTAACATGATGCGTTCTTTGAAAAAATAGTGAAAGAGATTGTTTAATGTTGGAATGGAACTGTGTTACACAGCTCACAGTTTGAAGTAAATTCTCTCAGCCGTAACACAATTGTCATTAGAGACTTATATATAAAAAAAGTAAGTTTAATGTTGTTATGTTGTAATGTAATGTTGATTCACTATGTGGCTAACTAATGCAATTTGAACGTGTTTTATGGCCATAGAGTGAGAAACAAACTAAGCCAGCTGAAAGGTTGAAGATAGCCTATAAAAGACTATGTTTAAACTTTCTAAATGCCAATTTGTAATTGCTCGGTATTAGAGCATCCTGAATCATCGATAAAAATAAACAACTGGATAGACTGCTTAACGCTGGGAAAATGAAGCCTTTGCCAGATGCCGTTGGTGGGATAAAAAATACGGATTGCCGAGGATTGAAAATAAAATTTTGGGTTGTACACAGCAGAAATGTCAATAGTAGACCTTAATTAGTAATAATGTGCAAAAAAATATATACTTTAACACTTTACAAGTTTTTTCGCATTCCCATTCAACTATAAAAGTGAACTGTGATTGGTTAATCTTCCCACCAGCTTGGCAATCCCCGGCGCGTTTTTCTCTTTTCATTGACAATGGAGCAGTCTATCCAGTTGTTTATCTATATCGATGTCCTGAATTGGCTAAAAAGGTGCAGAAAATAACCTCAGCTGTAACACAATTGTCATTAGAGACTTATATATAAAAGAAGTAAGTTTTATGTTGTAATGTAATGTTGATTCACTATGTGGCTAACAAATGCAATTTGAACGTGTTTTGTGACCATAGAGTGAGAAACAAACTAAGCCAGCTGAAAGTTTGAAGATAGCCTATAAAAGACTAGGTTTAAACTTTCTAAATGCCAATTTGTAATTACTTGGTTTTAGAGCATCCTGAATTGGGAAAAAAGGTGCAGAAAATAATCTTAATCAAGGATGATATTTGTTCATTACATGAAGGCTTAGAAGTGCTGAATTAAAAGGAAGCTTCAAGAATAATGTCAACACTCACTATATTTTCAATACAAAACAAATCCTTTCACTGTTTTACTGTTATTCTCAATTCAAGTAAAAAATAGAGTTACGTTGTAATATGCTTCGTGTAAAGTGTCAGTTAAAAATGTTGTAGATTTTTGGTCAACATGCATCCCATTTTATCCCGATCTCTTTAAACTCTTTCGCTCGACCATGTTTAAACAAAACAAAAAAAATCTGCACGTTATACTTCTCTCTTCACAGAGATCAGTTCTCGTTCATTCAATGCATTTAGTCTATTTATTCATTATTTATATAATTTTAGTCCAATGAATTTCATTTGCTTCAAAGACGTCTCGGAAGAAATATCAGCGATATCTATTATCTAGATTATAGGAAAACATACTTTAAAGTAACTTAAAGCATACTTTCTAATTTTCTAAGCATAATACTCTTATGCGTTGCAGCATTTTTTTAATATCAAAGTGTTAGTGATAAAGTTACATCGATTATTCCATACGCATGAGTGTAATATATATTATTGATAAAATAAGAATAAAAACAAAAATTACAAACTATCATTTGTGAAGATGAAACTAAATCACCAAGATTTTATCTATAGACGTGTATGCTCTTTAAATCCTTTATATTAACTTCGATTTTGTCTGTTTGTGGGAATGCCGGGCAAATCTGCTGAAGTCTAATAAAACCACTTGCCGTCATTTAATTGGGTTGAAACTTAGCAGATGGAATGCATAGTCGATGACGATGCATTCCATCAAAATTTGGGGGTTTTCATTGTCACTTAAAGGTCGCTTTTATACAAGTTTCTAAAGTCGTTTTGGAAAACTAATAAATTCCATTTAATCAATAACTGAATCCACTCTTTCCTGTTGCCAAAATTATTTTAATCAGAATAAATAAAAGATAATTGCCCGTGAATGCATAAATTTACTATGGAGTGTGGTCTAATGAATTCAACGTTGCGTTGCGTAGTGAACACATTTTAGGCGATTATTGTTGAAACTCTTTCCAGTTGCAAAAATTGTTTTAATCAGAAAACATAAAAATATATTTAGACACGAATGTATAAATTCACATTCATTTTAAATAAATAAATGCTTAAACGTAGCCGACCAAACGGTATAGTGGTTAGCGTGCTAGCTTCTAGACCACGAGGTTGTTGGGGGTTCGAGTCCCGTATTAGGCATGGGTGTTTGTAAATGTATGTTGGCTTGTCAAATGACGAATGTTTCGGCGCATTATAGCCCTCGTGTTGCTGACGGCGCCAGATAATCTGAAAACAACCAACCAACCAATTTAAACGTAGTTTTCCGCTTACTTTGTTGATAGATATGTTTTTAATATTTAAAATTATACGCAAACCAAGCACACGCTGAATCGACGCTATATTAATGAATATAAAATTTGGCAACGTATAGCAAGGATTTACATTAAAAACTTTTTTTTTATATATATATTATTTAAATCTTTTCTATTGACTTCTATTTTACTTATGCGTGAGTGTGAAGAGGGAAAATCTGCTGTGGGCTAATTTACCCACTGACCATCATCTATTCGAGCTGAAACTTGGCAGGTAAATTCATCGTTGCTGACAATGCATTCAATCATTTTCGTGCCCATACATATACAGTTATTCGATCTTGTATTAGGGAAGTGCTCCAATTTTGAGGTAAATTCCACAAGAAAAAGTGTCAATATTTCTGCTGTGGGCTAATTTACCCACTGACCATCATCTATTCGAGCTGAAACTTGGCAGGTAAATTCATCGTTGCTGACAATGCATTCAATCATTTTCGTGCCCATACATATACAGTTATTCGATCTTGTATTAGTTAAGTGCTCCAATTTTGAGGTAAATTCCACAAGAAAAAGTGTCAATATTTTGGACCAAATTATCACTTTTTCGATAAAAATTGGAACACAGGCAAAAGTGTCACCTCAAGGCACAAGGTATCGCACTAGTAAACAATTAGTAAGAAATCTGATTAGATATTACATTGCCTGATAAGCCTGTTTATAAATGGTGGAGGGCTACTATTTATTTACAAAGCCACTGCTTAATTATATTGTTTCTTCACTCAGTCACATAAACAGAAGATTATTGCAGACAATTTTAACTCTAACAAGATTAGACTCTTTTACACACTTAATTTAAATGTAATTAATAACGCAATCTGTTTTCGGGAGATTGCTCAAGGGAGCACTTAATAAAAAAAATTTTAATTATACTTTTTAATAAAATAATAAAAAAAGTTTGATAATATTAAGAGATTTTTTTATAGAAATTAATAGTTAAAAAAATTAAAAATTTCTATCCGTTATTTCAAACTACATGTTAGTAACTATATCTCTGCAGACAAATATAATCGATTTTTTTTAATATAAGGATGGATAGATATACATTTTTATATACTTCACATCTCATGCAATTTGTAAAAGAGCAATTTACAGGGTAGGTCTTGGAAAAATAAATCAGCTCGTTATTAAATAATATAACCCATAAAATCAAAGAAACCCAAATTTTTTTATATCCATTGCCAATTTTCATCTATATATTTAATAGGCAGTACGTTTTTTGGGGATAGTCCGTCCGCCTAAACTGCTCAACCAATTTCAATGATCAAGGTGTCATTTTAAAGGAAATAAGCTGTAGATTTGCCAAAACGTGCCAAAATAATTTATTAATTAGTTAAATTTCAATATTTTTCATCATTAAGCTACTACAAAGCTTCAATGATTTTGAATATATGAATGGCAACATCCTTACGTATGTAAACAACAAACCCGTTGCTTATTTTAAAGCTCTTTTTAAACTCTCCGTTTCAAAGTTGATTTTTTCTGTTTTTCTGAAGCATTTTTGTATTAGAGTAATTATTATTTTGAAGTATTTCTGTCCAGATATTTAGGAAGTGTTCATTAATTGTTTTGCATATATAAAAATGTAAAAATTATTTGTTTTGTCACAGAAATTTCTGTTTATGTAAACTTGAATTTTCCGAGCGTAGTGAGGCGTTTGTATCCCAACCCAAGCGAGGCATTCAGGGGTTGGTGAGTGTAGCTCGCGTTGTTTTTTATCAAAATAAATAAAAGATATTGGGACTTCAATGTAAGGGCATAGCTAATGAAGTTTTGAGACAGAATGTTGGCGGATAGTATATTTAACTTTCTATTATGAAACTTGCAATTTTGGTGTTTTCTCTATTAGGCCTTACATTAAATTTATAAAAATTTAGTTACATTTTTTATGGCTGACAAACCTATTCGAGCGCAGCAAGATGTTTTAACCACAAATTCGAGCGGCAAAGCAGCTCAATCGGAGCGTAGCGAGGCGTTTGGGGGTTGTCGAGCGTTAGTGAGCAGGGGGCGAAGCCCCCTAGTATTCGTTAACACAGCGCCGATTTTTCAAAGAGCGTGTGCTTGGTGTTTGCATCTAATTTTAAATTTCAAAAACATTTCTATCTTCAAAATATGCGGCTAACTAAGTTTCAAAATTTATTTACTAATAATGAACGTCCCACTCACATCCACATCCAAATACCTTTAATTTATTCTGATTTAAACAATTTTATTATTGATTTATTTAAAAAAAAATTGGCAACAGGAAAGAATTTCAACGATAGTAAAGTTAACCAACAATGGTTCAATGTTATTTTAAAGCGATTGGATGACAGCAAGTTGGTTTATTAGTATTCCGTAAAAGCAACCTTTTAGTCACAGTTGCAGCCCCAAAATTTGATAGAATGCATTGTCATCGACATCGAACCTATCTGCCAAGTTTCATCCCAATTGGATGACGTCAAGGGGTTAATTTGGCCTCCGCAAATTTTTTCGCCACCAACAAACATAATCGAAAATAATATAAGAGATTTAAAAACGATCTTGTTCTGTCTTTCTTTTATTACCGGGTGCGAACTGTAACAGCATATAAATCTTCTTCGCGATATTAATCTTTTTACTACTGGATGAATGGCAACGGTTGAGAAACTTCGAAACGATAATGAGCTTCTGGGGATGAAGAATAAAACCGAGAAAATTACATAATCCGATTTCTCTCACTAACCTTGTGCGAGTCGTAATTTTTGAAGCTGAAATATATTTCGACTACAACTAGTCACAGTGGATGATGAAAAACAATCTGTAATATTTGTAATCGAAAGAAGCTTTTTTGTTTAGTTCAATATTTCCTTTAATCGTTCACTAATCTTTTAAAGGTTTGACTTAATTTTCTCAGATGGAATTTTCTCATTCAGATGGAATTATATAACTTTTAGATATGATACTGTCATAATTGGTCTTATGTGAAAATCCTAGTAAGGATCATTCCCTATACTCGCTATGTTACAATCTTCTAGCCCAGTGCATTTAGAAACTACTTTCTATAAAACGTTAAAATTTGGTGAATAGGTTCGAAAAAGATCACTTAATGAAATGATATAAATTAAAAACTCGCAAAAGGCGATATATTTTATTTTATATTTGAAATCCTTACGTCAATGCAAAAATATAAACAGATTGTATATTTAAAATTACCGGTACTTACACAAATTATTTGTTTTCCAATTTTTACAAAACTAAAACTGTCGCCAAAATGCAGCTTTACCGGTAATTATTAATAACAGTGTGCTAAAACTTTTTTTTGGCAACAATTTCTGTTCAGCAATGATCGGTTAAAGAGATTTATTAGTATTTCAAGACGATTATAGAAACGTGTATAAAAGGGAGCTGTTCGGGACAGTGATAGATAAAAAAAAAAACTTGATGGATTGCATTGTCCTCGACATCGAATCTATCTGCCAAGTTTGAACCTGATCAGGGGACAGCAAGTTAGCTAATTATCCTTTCGCAGATTTTCCTGGCACCCACACAAACGTACAAAGTTAATTTAAAGGATTTAAAAGCAAGAAAAAACAACAAAACTTACTGTGCAATTTGATTTCAGAATTTTTAAACAAAAATCCTTTTCCAGGCCTCAAAATGGATTATCACATTAAAAAAGAAACATATATTTTCAATAATCTAATTAGATTCCAAAGCTATCAATCTAATTCATGCTAATAGGCGCTAATGAACCTCAATTACGACGCGAAAGAATAATATCAATCACGGGCTTTTAAAAAGTCATTGACTTTTGATTGCAAATAGTATTCTAATTGTGCATGCAGATAAATTGTGTGAAGAACCGCAGCCTTGAACATTGTCTTTCTGAAAGAGTTGCAAAGATCAACCGGTTCAGATTTCTTTGAAGAGTAGGAGCCATAGGGGTCACATCTTTACTCATTGTACACTTATTGCAATCAAGGTGAAGTGGAAATATTTTCTTTGACCCAATAACCCATTTAAATTAACCGAAGGTTTCCGATACAAAAATTTGTGAGAAACGGATAAAAAATACTGCATCATTAGTATATTATTTGCATGATAATGGATTGGAACTAAGGGAGCATCGCACAATTATTCATTATGATGACATGGATTGTTGTTATTTAGAGTTTTTATATTTTCTTCATTCATTTTGAAAAAATGGCCAGTTTGGCGATATTTCTGGCGATAATTCTTATATGCGACTATAAAACAACAAACTCCCAAATGGCGATTTAGACGATTTACTTTTCGAAAACAGAGGAGAGGAGAAAAACTGTTGTTGATGAGCGATGCTCAAGGGAATAGAACTCTGTGTTTAAGACATCCGTTTTTCAATTTTTACGCCATTATAGCAATTTTACGGGAATTTGGGTGGTGAGGGTGTTTAGAATACCTTAAAAGGCATTGGCACAGCGATTTTAATCAAAATCGTTAGAGCCGTTTTTAACAATTGCTGAAAAACATTATTTTTCACGTTTTGCGCATGCTCAATATTAACGAAACCTTAATGACAGGTCCCATGACCACCACTAACCCGTACAGCAAATTTGAACATCGTAGGTCAATTCGTTCGGGAGTTATGCTGACCACAGACATACAGACGCACAGATATACATTTTTCTTGACCCCTTTGTTGAAATCAGGATGTTCTGAAACCGGGAGAAATGCACAAAACTTTCACTACCCTATATTAACAAATGGGTAACTGAAAGTAATACTATATCATTAGTATTTAATTTGCTTAATGGATTTCTAAAAAGAAATATTAATTGAATGTGCTTGCATTGTTCTATTTTCGAAGAAATTTTAGAAATTATTCCTATAAATGGGTTAAAGTGACGGACGATACACTTCATTGTAACTGGAAAATGAGTCATGTGGTGTACATATTTTTATTAGAATTCAGTTTTGAAGTTTCTGCCGTAAAGGGCAAATGATATCAATCACGAACTTGAGTTTTCTAACAATGGTTATAACTTCAAAACATTGATGATTGAACTTACAGAAAAAGTTGTCAATAAATGACCATTCGATCACATTCAAGAAGACATGAAGGTCAATTATGGAATATAAATGGAATAATCTTACACCAATGAAGATTTCCCCTTAACTTTGAAGGGGCTTCGAAAGAGTGAACGACCGAAAAAAGAGACAAGTAGTACATTGAATAGACAGGTAGGGAAGTTGAAGTACACCGGTTTGCAAAAATAATTGAGACTCTGTTATGATGGCTGCATAAGGTTAATCGAAAGAGGTTCATTTTCATTTAGACGGATTGATCAATAAATAAAACTGGGGTACTGGAAACCTGTCTGCTTATTTTTCAAAGCTAATGCAAGCTCAATGATGCTTCACTTATGACGGACCATCACTTGTGGATTGCTTTTAAGAATATCTCAATTGCACTTCTAAAATTTAACACTCAGTTTTCTTCTGTAATCACTTTATTATAATGCTTTTATGTAGCAGGAGGAGAAGTTTTTTAGAACGGATTTTTAACTCACTTTTATCAACCAGAACAAAAACATCGAAAAAACGTTATGTAATTGCCACTGGCAAAGAATAAATTTTGTAATTACGACAACGAAAAATATACCAAACGATAATTATATAAGAATATGAATCATGAAGCGACGTAAACACTCAAAATTTACCGTTTGAAATGCTCTATCCAGCAAAAGGATCGCAGTTCATGAGGGAAACGAACAAGTCAGTTCTTACGATTTGTTGCCACATTTCGATATTGTAACCAATTTTCCAAACCGGTATATTTCAAATTCTTTTATCTATTCAACACTCGATCATGTTCTCACTACTTCACTTATACGACTACCGCAATCCTATTTTTTAACACAGTCTGGAAGGAATCGCCTGTGAACACGTAAAACGACTGAAAAGTGCAGATTGTGTTTATTTACATTTGCAAATTCAAATGTTTATTTAAACGAATTAATGGGCCAATTTATTGGATAATGATTTATTGTTGGTTTGTTTTTTAACTAGCTGAATACACGTGCTTCGCTACGAATTTTCAACATGCGCAATGTTTTAGCTAGCTGTGAGGCCTCGCTTTGCGGAAATCCGTCATTCGTGTATAGGTCCCAGTTTTTGGCGCTTCGCTCGCAGGAAGGTTCATCGCTACGCAAAATCAAGCTAGCTTCGTTCGCTAAAAAGATCATTGATACATAAGCACAGGCTTACTACATTTGTTGAAAGGTTCATTGCTATGCAAGCATAGGCTCGCTTCGCTCGCTGAAAGGTTCATTGCTGAGTAAGCAAAAACTCGCTTCACTCACTAAAATCTAATTGCTACGTAAAGCCTTAATATTAGAAGCCTCTCTCTGGTCGAGACACAAAACAAAAATCCCTGTTAATACAATAATACAACACCACGTTAATGTTATTTTAAAATGTGTTTGTGGAAAGCAAAATTAGAAGTCTGAAACTAATTATGTTGAAACTTTCAGAGCTTTCGGCCTATTAAAAGTTGCTTTTTGTGAAAAAGTTAATTAAAAAAATTAATTAAAATACAAATTAAAATTTTAACATTCTTTTTGTCAGTCCAATTAGAAAGCCAAAACTACTTGTATTGAAAATTTCAGAACTGTAGCCCAATTAAAAATTGTTTTGTAAAATATTTGTAATAATTAAAAAAAATTAATTAAAAAACAAATAAAATTTTACAGTTCTGTTTTTCAAAAGTCCAATTAGAAGGCCACAACTACTTATGTTGAAAATTTCAGAGCTGTAGCTCTATTAGAAATCATTTTGTAAAATATATACTAATTAATTAAAAGAGAACTAAATAGGAATTTAAAATTCTATTTTTCAAAAGTTCAATTAAAAAGCCAAAAGTTCTTTTGTTGAAAATTTCAGAGCAGTAGCAAAATTTGTTAATTAAATAAGAAAATTAATTAAAAAAAGAACTAATTAAAATTTTAACATTCTGTTTGACGTACGTAAAATTAGAAAGCCAAAACTTGTTATGTTGAAAATTTCAGAGCTCTACTCCAATTTTAAATAGGTTTCTATAGATCCACGTACAAACAGACAGCTTGTTTTATTATTATAGATTAAAATCATTTCTTTCAATTACCTCACTTATATGTTAAAATAAGTTTATTGTTGAATAATTCAACGATTTTTATTTTTTTTTAAGGAAAAATTATAAGAAATCAAACTTAAAGCTAATGTAACGTTTTGTGTCAGTGTATATTTATCGATTGCTTTAATCATGAATTATACCTAAAGTCATTTTCTAAAGAAATAAAAAAAAAAAAGCCTAAACATTTTAATTTCTAGAAAATCTGTTTCATTCTTGAAACTACTAAAACTATATTTTTTATACCGATCGGCCACTGTTTCAAAAAGTGAAGTTGGCATTGGTAAAGTGAAATGGGCATTCAGCGCCACCTGCCGGTTTTTGAAGTTATTGCGGCAGCCGCATAAGTGAACTTGTGAGAACGTGATCGAGTGTAGCCTTTATCCAACATATCACTTGACTCTTCTTTTTCTCTCACTGTTTTGTAGTAATGTCATTTCAAAGTTCCTTTTGAGAGACAATGTACTTGATTAGAACTAATACGGCCGAACCTTCCCTTCAATAAAGTAATCTTAGTTACTTATTATTTGTAAGTAAATATTAAAATCGTGGAACTGAGTTGTTCTTGCGACAGCATGCTCCAGGTCTCGGTCAATTTGTCCGAGTATTAAGGATTGTTAAAGTTGGTGAAAAAGGACCTCAAAGTTTTTTGAATAATGTGTGTTTATTTTGTCTTACTTTTGCTATTTCTTACAGCTTACCACAACAGTGTATTGTATAAGTTATAATATTTTGTTATGTATACGTGTTGAATCAAGGAAGTAACTTTAAGGGATATGTTATTTATATTTCAGTTGATCGTTTCTAGTAACTGTGGGAAACAACTGAACATATAACGTACTAATTGGTTAATTTCGGTTAAGGTATATTACTCATTCAATGAAATGAGGCTACTTTTCCAAGGTAAAGTCAATTTCTCTAAATAGTTTAGTTTTCTCCACTTTATTTAAAAAAAAATCACAAAGTCCAATTTAAAATTAATAACGTATTTCAGTAAGTGAAACAAAAGTTTTTAATTCAATATCATACATAAAAAGTTGCAATGCGACAGATGTTTATCTAGATGGTAATTATAGATGCTTTTTTGTACACATCTTTTGTAGTAAGTCATTTGTTAAGTAAATTGCTTTGTGGATTCATGTTTGTTTATTTTATGCTTACATTGAGCTTTATAAAGAGTTCCAATGGGGCAAATTCGATACAAAAATAAATAAACAGATTTTTCATATACTTTTTAAACGGAATCGAATTGGAATTATCTATAAAAAACCATTACTAAGTCTTTCCAACTATTTTGTTATTTTTTTAAATCCTCTATATTAACTTGTGTGTGTGTGTGTGTGTGTGTGTGTGTGTGTGTGTGTGTGTGTGTGTGTGTGTGTGTGTGTGTGTGTGTGTGTGTGTGTGTGTGTGTGTGTGTGTGTGTCGATGGAGAATGAATCCGTGGAAGCATAATTAACCCCCTTGCTGTCACCCAATCGGTCTAAAATTTAGCAAATAGATTCGACTTCGATGACAATGCATTCTATCACATTTTAGCGGCTGTCATTGTCACTAAAAAGTCGCTTTTACGGACTACTTTCCATAATCCAATCACTCTGAAATAGCACTTATTCGATCATTGAAGAAAGATATTTCCTGTTGCCAAAATTGTTTTAATAAATAAAGAAAGAAATTGTTTTAATCAGAATAAAACTAAAGATTTTTCGATGTGAGTGCATAAATTCACATTCATTTTTAATGAATAAATTTTGAAAAGTAATTTAATGCATGTTTTGCAGATAGAGATGTTTTTAATATTTAAAATTAGATGCCATACCTAGTACACGTTGACAACAAAATCGGCGCCTTGTTAATGAATGCAAAAAATGGCAATGTATACAAAGAATTTATTTTAAAAACTTTTTTACGCTTTATATTACTTGAATCGAAATTTAAATAGGGTCACATGATTAATTGTTGCTGGATAAATTTTGCAAAATGCCGGAAAAAACATGCGAGTGAAATTTCGCGAAATACTCAAATATAATGAACACTTCCAAGTACTACTACCAAACAAAGAGTGCAATACATCAAAAGAAATCTGCAATACATGAGATTGTCATATTCTCAACAAATAAAAATTGAAAATTTCGCAACATAATTCGTATAAACATTCTGACAAAATCATAAGATGTAACATTTTAACTGCTAAGAGCTTCAATTTAGGTCTGTTTAAAATCCAACGATTCGAAGAAATCTGCAAGAAACAATAGTAAGTAATATTTTCACCCATAATTGTTGAATTTTACTGCCAAAGTTTCAATTAACTGTAATTATTGAATTGAAACTAAAATATGATGTAACAGTGTGGTTAAATTTTTCATCAAGTACCAGTGATCGACACCCTAAGATTAACATTTTAAAATGCGGTATCTACATATATTTAACAGTATGAAAATGCGTCACTTACGGAGCACAATAGTTTCCTTTTAAAAACATACAGTTATTATTATTTTTTTTTTACTTTCAATTACCCATATGTTTACACAGGATAATGCAAGTGTTGTTTTCGGTTTGAAAAAATTAATTTTTTTTGCAATTCTCTACGTTTTGAAACATCTTGACTTTTAAAAAGTGGTCTAAAAAATGTATACCAGTGAGTATGTGGTCAGCATAAGTCTCGAACGAATTGACCTGTAATGTTCAAGTTTAATGTATAGGTTAGTCTTGCCATTGGACCTACCATTACGGTTTTCGTCAAAATTGCGAGTGGACATAAAGTAGATGACAATGAAAAGTAAATCATGTTTTTCAGTAATTGCTAAAAAACCGCTCTAATGATTTTGATTAAAATCGTTTAAGTATTGCCACCTAAGGTGTTCTAAACATCCTCACTTCCGAAATTATCATAAAAATGCTATAAAGACGTAAAAAGTAGAAAAACGAATGTCTTTAACACAGGTATCTCTTCCCTTGAGCATCACTCATCAAAGATCGTTTTTTTCCTCTTATCTGTTTCACTTACAAGAAAGGATAATGAAAAAATGATTGAAAAGTATATCGCCGAAATCCTTTTTTTTTTTTTTTTTTTTTTTTATTTATTTATTTATTTATTTATTTACTTATTTATTGAATGTCCCTTATAAGAATTATCCCCAAACTGGCAATTTCTTTTTCTTAATGAGTGATGAAAATATAATAAAATCAATCCACGTCAGTTTAATAGTGTAATTCAAAGTTGTGCGATGTTCCACACTCCTAATTGGTATGGTTTTTAAGTTAGACTTTTTTACATTAACATATAATCTGTTTATATAAATATAATTTTTTTAATAAAATATATCGTATTAAAATTTCAAAAGTTGAAACGAGAGTAATTTGATAAACATATCTGAAATAGTACATAGAACATAAGTATTTACTATCGCATGTGCTCGAATGTTAATCAACCATGAGGAAAACTGGGAAATATTTTCTAAATTTAACCATAATTAAGTGTATAATGTGGTATATTTAGATTGACTTTATTTGAATTTAAGCTTTGGGTTCAATGTTTAACCAACTTAATCGATTAATGGCAAAATTAATGGGCGGAAGTCTTCTGATGAGTTTTCTTTATTTTGGTTAAAATCCTACCCAAACAACTATTTTTTCATTTATAAGGTTTATTAATTCCATGCGATTAAGTTATCTGTTACACTTTCCTTATACTTCGCGTAATAGTAGGGGAGCCCAAGAGGCTAAATGGGGCTTTACTCGAGCGTGGTGGGGACCTTTTGGATTGTGAAGATTAGATGCTAAAAAGAAAAAAAAGGTTATATGATGCATGTCCTTTCACTGGTGGGGTGAGAATGTACAGATTTTCAAAATTGAAAAAAAAACAAAAATTTTAAATAGTCACTAGCCATCCCAATGTGGAACGTTGTAAACCGGCCATTGGTATAGATATTGACCGATCTCGCTCAATCTATAATAATAAACTATTGAGTCTGTCTGTCTTTCTGTTTGTCAATCTCTCTATTGAAAGTTACTTTAAGTGTAGAACTCTTAAATTTCAAACGTAAGTAGATTTGACCTTCTAATTTGACTTTTGAAAAACAGGATGCTCAAATTCTAATAAGTTTTTTTATTAATTTAAAAAAAAAATTACGAAACGACTTCTAATAGGACAACAGATCTGAAATTTTAACTTAAGTTGTTTTGGCCTTCTAATTTCACTTTTGAAAAACAGATTGTTAAATTTTAATTAGTTTATTCTAATTAATTTTTTCTTTTGCAAAATGACTTGTAATAGGGATACAGCTGTGAAATTTTCAACATAACTAGTTTTAGCCATTAAGTTGGACTATTGAAAAACAGAATGTTAAAATTTTAACTAATTTTTTTTTTAATTAAATTTCGTAAGTAATTTTTAAAAAGCGACTTCTAATCGGCTGTGGAATGTTCAACATAAATAATTTTGACCATCTAATTGAACTTTTGACAAATAAAATGTTAACATTTAATTAAATCTTTGTAATTAATTTTTTACAAGCAACCCCCAATTTGGCCTATACAAGTTGCCTTGTCCTTCTAATTGGACTTTTAACAAACACAAAGTTAAAAATTCTCAGAGGGGTGAGAAGGGTTGTGTAATTGTATTAACGGGGAAAATTGTTTTGTTTCTCGACGGGGGGGGGGGATTCTAATATTAAGGGATACGTATCAATTAATGTTTTAGTGGGTGAAGTAAGCTTATGCTTGTGCAGCGATGAACCTCTCAGCCAGCGAAACGAACTTACAGTAGCTGGCAAAAGTTTTGAGACGATATGTTTTTCTACTCTAACTATTTCTGTAAGCAACATTTTTTAATGATGTAAAACCCCTTTTAAAGCTCAACAAAATGCAGTGTAAGAACAATTGAGGCATATGCATGAATTAAAAATAATTTGAAAATTCGCAAAATTACTTTAGCAAAGGTTTTGTGACTTTTTAAAAGTTTACTTAAGAGAAAGTTAATACAGCAATATTTATTATTTAGTTGCATATCCTTTTGCTTTGAGGACTGCGCCCTACCGTCTGGGCATGGAATTAATAAGACTTTAAAAGGTGGATCTAGGGATTTTCGCCCTTTCCGATTGAAGATCCTGAAGGAGTTCTACTTTTGAAGAATGCTTCTGTGTCCCAACTTTTCCTCAAATGTGTTCCCAAAAGTGTTCAATTGTGTTGAGAACAGGGGACTGACTCTGCCAGTTCAAAACTTTAATTTTTTCAGCTGTAAACCAATTACTCAACATTTTGGAGGTGTGTTTAGGATCATTATCCTGCTGAAATATCTACCCACGAGGCATCTTTTTACGAGCATAAGGCAGCATGTGATCTTCTAACATGTTTTTATAAACATTTTAACCCATAATCCCATCGATGTGTACGAAGGGGGGAGGAGGGGGGGACTCCATAGTAAGGGAAAGCTCCCCAGACCATCAATGATCAGTTTCCGTGCTTCACTGATGGATGTTGGTACCGAAGATCCGTTCTGTTGCCTTTTGGACGACGAATATAACTTCAGCCATCATTTTCAAACAAAATGTACAATCCAGACGACGTCTTGTGATGTCCTTACTCACTGTAAGTCCGTGTTCGGTGTCCATATCCTTGCATATTTGTGCCCGAATTCCTTCGGATTAACGCGTCTTGACTTTGAGTCTGTTTTCTTGTGGCTCCTGATCTTGGAAGACCGTGCACACCTTTACCTAGAACATTCTGAGAACATGACTAAGAAAAGCTAATTTACGAATCTTCGCAAAGGTATCGAAATTATAAAGTCATTTGCACACAGCTCGTATAGAAATGAAATAAATAAAATACAATTTAAAAGCCAAAAAGGGGATATGAATCCACTTTTTCTGCTTGAAATTCCTCTGCTCTAACCACTGAGCTAATGTAGTCCTTGTGTGTGTGACAATATCTCATGTATTTTAGTCGAGTATTAAAAACTTGAGTTTTATCAAATCGTCTCAAAATTTCTGCTTTCAACTATTCAAATTCTTGATCGGTATTTTTTTAATTAACAATTTTCCCTCATATAATTAGTCCTGCGCTATGTAAGATGAATAAAGCGCTACAAATTACAAATCTACATCATTAAGAAATTTTGCTTACAGAAAATGTTAGGACAGAAAAACATATCGTTTTTAAACTTTTGCCAGCTACTGCATGTTTCAACAGAAATGAACCTTTCATCGAGCGAAGAGAGCTGTAATTGCATCATAATGAAACTTAACGAGCATGGTTTTGCGTAGCATGGTGTAGCGAAGCGAGCACATTCGTGAAGCGCCAAAAGCTAGGACCTATCCACCAATGACGGATCTCCGCAACGCGGGGCGAAGCAGGTAGTGCTGGATAAAATATAAGTTTTGAAATGTTAATGCACAATTTTAAAATTGAAACATTTTAGTGATAAGAAAGGACAGAATACAAAAAAAAATGCATTATGTTAACATTTGTTTAAAAATGTCTTGTATTTCGGAACTATGATCAAATTTCGATCGGCATTGGTCAATCTTTCACAACTCCTGTTCCCGAAATTGACCAATACTTCTGTGTTATCTGGATATTTATAAAAGGTAGCTCATTCAAAGACCTTCTTTATGCACTCCCTAAAGTTAAGCACGGAGAGGAAAATGTTAACTTCCGTAAGCCAAGCTGATTTAAAGAAGCTGAAATTTGCTTCAAAGGTAGAAGAAAGTGTGCAAATATGTTAGGTAACAGCCAATCACAGTTTCATGTCGAGAAATATGTATAACAGACGGTCGTATAAGAAGCCGCTATTGTGAAAGGTTACAGGAGTTGCATGTAAGTGCTGATGAAAGGTGTTTAGAACATTCGTACGATTTGTTTTCAAGTTAGACATGTTTCTATAGTTTATAGAAGACGAATGGAAGATTCTGAGCGCTGGTGGATTGTCGGACGCATTGAAGCAGGACAGTCTATCACAGATGTTGCTCGTTTCTTCGGAGATCATCACTCCGTCATTTCACGATTATGAACATAATTCCAAACCAGCCAAACAATTGTCCGAAGACATGTAGCCGGTCGTCCAAGGGTTACGTCTCCCGTGGGAGATCGATATATTGCTGCTATAGCCAAGCGGAATCGAAGATCGCCCTCCACGCGTGTGACAACTATGGTTGCAGCGGCCATTGGTAAGACGATATCTGCCACTACTAATCGTCGAAGGCTACACATAAATGGTCTGTACGCCCGGGTACCACGAGTTTGGGTTCCTTTATTCGTCCAATCCAAAGGGGCACGATTAAAGTGGTGCCTCCAGCATGTGAAATCGACTTTGTCTGATAGGAGGTAACGTTATGTTCACAGATGAGTCCACATCACGTATCCCGCGGTAGAAGCATCATGGATTGGGCAGGGATTTCATTGGGATATCGCACCGACCTGCACATCTTTAGGCGAGGTTCTGTTAAGTCTGTACTGTACCGAGATGAAGTCTTAGACCCGATTGTGAAACTGTACGCTACAGCAGTTGGTCTTTATTTCGTTTAATGGATGATAATGCGCGTTCCCATGCAGCTACCATCGTTGACGACTTTCTGCGTGTATGGAGTGGCCGGCTTACTCGCCGGACCTTAATTAATTGAAAATCTCTGGGATGCCCTCGGCCGTGTTGTATGTAGACGCTTCCTACCTCCTGCCACTCTCAGAGATTTTGAAACTGCCCTACAGGATAAATGGCGATTGCTGGACTTGGGGTAGTTGATCACCTCGTAACAAGCTTGATCACTCGCTGTACATTTTGTATGCAGATTATGACCGATATTAACAGGGTATGTGCTCACATACCCCGTTAATGTCAGTTTTTGTTGTTTGTTTTGAATTTAAACATCATTTTGTTAATGACGCAAATATGACATCATCTTATAATTTATGAGATTTCAATATTTTGTTTTTATCACTGTTTGGAATTCTTAGGTTTTTTTCATGAATAAACATAGAGCTATTTACTTGCAGCATGCAGTCCTGCACAAAAGTTTAGACACAGCAGCAATTCACGAAAAAGTAATAGTATTCATTTAATCTTCACTAGTTTTTTTTTTTTTTTTTTTTTTTTTAAATATATATTCTTAAAGCCATAAGGAAAAAGTGTAGGTAAAAAATTTCAAGGAAAAATGAAATAAAATTGTCTAACATCAACACGTTGAAACTTTGCAAACTTTCCATGCCTCAAAAGTATAGGCACAAACGTATGATTTGTGTAAATTCTTGAGAGGAAGTGATCGCATCAGCACAGGGGAGTGTCTTTAAGTTGCTATGAAAGGTTTTTGAGTAATTTTCACTGGTTAGAATGATGCCGAAGTCTACGCAAGAGATTTTAAGAATTTGGAAACTGCAGACCAGAGATAAATCCATTTCTGATATTTCAATTGCATTAAATCATTCCAAAAGAGGCATTTATAGAGTTTTCGCAAATGGTGACCAATATCAACCAAAATCACGATCTGGAAGGCCTCGAACGACCAGCAAATAAGATGATAGACAAATTTTAAAACTGGCTTGAAATCAATCTTACTCTGCAAATCAGATCAAAAATATAATTGGCATTAAAGTTTCTCAGAAAACTGTACGTAAAAGAATAGTGTAATGCGGGTTTTTAAAAAAATCTAAACTTAAACGCAAGCCGCGTTTGTTGTCTCATCCCAAAGAAGCACGACTGAATTGGGCTCTATAGCATATGCCATACAGTAACGAATGGCCACAGGAGATCTCTAGTGATGAAAAAAAAAATGGAGCCTAGATGGTCCAGAAAGATTTTCTTAGCACTGGCATGATCTTCATAAAGATCCTGTAACTCAGTTTAAGTTAAGGTGGAGGTTCAGTTATGGTTTGGGAAGGATTTGGATTCAACGGCCAAACTTCCCTGGTGTTTTTAAATAGAAAGCAAAACTCTGAAGCCGACCCGGCAACTCTAGAAAGTAACTTACTATCATTTGGGGAGCTTTAAAGTGGACCTAACTGGAAATTTCAACAATACAATGCTTCCATCCAAACATCCAAGTAAACGAAAAAGTGGTTTAGAGCCGAAACAATCATGGTTCTCGATTGTCCTGTTAATAATCTTCACTGTAATTCTATCTAAAATGTATGGAGAAATCTTGCAAATGTTGTATACAATTGGAAACAGTATTCCACCATTTTTTAACTTAAAGAAGCCATTGATTGGTTGGTTGTATTCAGATTATCTGGCGCCGTCAGCAACACGAGGGCTATAATGCGCCGAAACTTTCGTCATTAGACAAGCCAACATACATTTACAAACACCCATGCCAAACACGGGACTCGAACCCGCAACCTTGCGGTCTAGAAGCCAGCACGCTAACCACTATACCGTTTGGTCGGCAAAGAAGCCATTGAAAAGGCGTGGTATGGAATCAAGCCTTGAAACCTTGCAAAAGCTGGTGCTTTTAATAAAAAAAAAACATGTTTTTGATTTGGTAAAACAACTTGAAAACTTAATTTATTACTAATATTTTTCGCCTGCTTATAAAAATTAAAAAACTTTAATTTATGCCTAAACATATCTGAAACGGATTTTTGTCGTTTTTTGTTATTTTTTCGACTAATTCGCTACAGATTTGTTTTTTATTATCAAATTTCTATTTTGTATGTAATACATGCATATTATTAAGTTATATAAAAAATTAAATCTTCTGTCTTAATACTATTTTATAAAAACCAATTTTGTATTGTTTCAAAACTCTTGTGCAGGACTGTTTCGTGTCAATCAAAGCAGTACTTGTCCATATTTTCGTTTTTTACCGCTCCGTGCTTAATTTTTGGAAATGAGTGTTTACGCCATCCCCATCGTAATTATTTAGCTGTTGAGTTACGAAAAGTAATGAAGAGGCAATAAATTCCTTTTAACATAGCTTTAACATGAAAAATATCTTCTGATAAACTAAATTGTGCCACAGAGATAATATACCTGAAAATGATATAAGTGAAAACTAACAACATATGCCAAAAAATTATAAAAGTTAATTTTTTAATTAATTTTTAATAAGAAATTAAATTTTTATGTAAGGATTGAAAAGTTTTCAACAATTTTTTGTACTTGTTTTTGATTTCATGCTAGTTGTAATTTCCAATGAAATTTTTTTTCGTCTCCTTAGAAAATGATCTTCTTCTCATCGTGATTCTGTTTTCAACAGTCTCTAATTGTGCATCACAAGAGTCTGCTAACATGTAATCCACCTCACCAATCTATTTTACATCGTGACTGAAATCAAGATTTTCTTTAAGGGGGCATTTTATTTCTGGGATAGAAAATGCCATCTTCCTTACTGGACATGCTCTTTTACTACAAAAAATGACGTCCATATAACATTGACTGACAACAGCATTATTTGAATATTTTGGCTGTGTTTGCAATAACTATAAAAATCAATAAAGTAATTCAAATCTATTGTAGAAACATCAAAACCTTAAAACTTAAATTAAAAAAGAAGTTAGAAAGTCATTACACACACACACCTTTAGCGCAATGTTACATGAAAGCAGAATGTGCAATACAATCCTACAAATATAATAAAAATTAAGAGCCAAAGTTAGACCTTAAACAGCCATAAAATAGATATTAAAATATAAATCTTAAAAATATTTGAAAATTTGAAATCCCGACTGAGTTTCTTCGTCAGGGGGCTTGAACCCAGCCGGGATTTCAATGGATGCTTTTTTGAAATGCAATTGATAAAACATATCATCCCAATCAAGCCCATACGCATCCAGCCGGATAGACAAGAAATTAAGAATATTCACAAATACTAACACAAAAATGAAACGTACCTTGTAAACCAAATTATTCAGTATTTGTCAATATTCTTGACTTCTTGTCTATCCGGCTGGATGCGAAGGGGCTTGAATGGGATTGATATATTATATCAATTGCATTTCAAAAACGCATCCTTTAAAATCCCGACTTTGTTCAATCCCCCTGACGAAGAAACTCAGTCGGGATTTCAAATTTTCAAATATTTTTAAGATTCATATTTTAATATCTATTTTATGGCTGCTTAAGGTCTAACTTTGGCTCTTAATTTTTATTACATTAGTAGGTTTGCAATTATTACTTATTTAAGTCCTAGTAGGAATCATCTCTATACTCGCTATGTTACAATCTTCTTGCACAGTATATTTTAGAAACTACTTTGTATAAAACTTTGACATTTGGTGATTAGGTACGAAAAAGATCACTGAATGAAACGACATAAATTGTTTTCTTTTAATATTTATCTATTATAAATAAAAATTAAAATAGCAAAAGGCAAAACCTGCTGGAGCCATTGCAAATGCGTTAAAGTAAGGTTTTCAAATTTAAAATAAAATATATTAGAAGCTATTTTCAAGTTCATAACTTATGTCATTTCATTAAGTGATCCTTTTCGTATTTACTAACCAAATTTAAAGGTTTTATATAAAATAGTTTCTAAATGCACTGGGCTAGAAGATTGTAACATAGCGAGTATACGGAACGATCCTTACTAAGACTTCCACTTAAAGAAGAGCTTAACATGATCTTCAGTCTGAAAATTTCAATAAAATATCACTTCATTTCAATTGCCTTCATTTTCAATTGTTTGCTGGGTTGCTAGTTAAAATTCTTAGTAAATTGTTATAATTTTTGTTAAATTTTTCATACTGTCACGTATGGTAAATTTCAAAATACTAGAAAGATCCAATACGTTAGATCATCTCAACAATTTTCACATATAATACTTTAAATTATTAATAGTTTATTTGACATTCGTAAAATTTCAGAAATTTCTTCTATGTTGCTATTTTGTTAAAAAAATAATACAATGATTACTTTCATTATAATAATCTAAACTAATATGTCGTGCAAAAATACAATTGAGCTATACGTTACAATTTAATGCTTTTCCATACTTGTAATTGTTTATGAAACAACTGCAAGAGGACAGAATATACTGACTGAGTCTAATGGTTTATTTAGGTGGTCATTTGTTATTAAAATTTAATATCAAATTGCAGACTCGAAAATATTCCTGATAGTTGCTCAGTTATTTCTTATTTTAATGGAATGGAATATTGAAGAAAAATATAATTGCCTAATATAAAACTTTTTAAATAAATGTTTATTTGAACACAATGAATTTCCCTTATTTAAACATAATGATTTTAAAAGAAGTCAACTCTAAAACACCATTTCACCAATTATACAAATATGATTAGAAATATAGAATTCGGATGCACAACAACATTGGGATAAATTTACAGAATTTTTACTTTCAAGTACCCAAAAGTATAAGGGTATTAAAAGCATAGAATTCTTTAAAAAAAACAAAAAAAAACACAACATTTTTTTTGCTTTTCTCCCCGTTTTGAATCCTGAACACAAAAAGGTGATATAGAAAAAATGTCTGTCTGTGTGTAGATGTGTAAGTGGTCAGCATAACTCCAGAAGAAATTGATCTACGATTTTAAAATATCGTGTGCTGGTTGGTGATAGCACAAGGACCTACCATTAAGGTTTTAATCAAAATCGCGATTGCGCATAAGGTTGCTACCATTGAAAACATCATGTTTATCAATGGCAGCTACCTTATGCGCAAGCGCGTTTGCTAAAAAACGGCTCTAACGATTTTGATCAAAATCGCTGTGGTAATGCCTCTTCAGGTGTCCTAAACATCTCCACCTCCGGAATTCATGTAAAAACGCTTTACTTGCGTAAAAAGTGTAAAAACGAATGCCTTTAACACAGAGTTCTCTTTGCTTGAATATAGCTCATCAACGATTGTTATTTCTTCTCCTCTCGAGTGTCACTTATATGAAAGTATAATGTAAGAATTATCGAAAAGTATATCGCCAAAACCACCATTTCGGTGAAGGGTGGGGTTTCTTTTTTCTAAGACCCATATAAGAATTATCGCAAAAAATATCACCAATCTGACCATTTTATCTAAATTAAAGATGAAAATATAAAAAGGGTGAATGACACCAATCCACGTCAGTATTATAGTGTAATTGAAAGTTGTGCGATGTTAAAAAGGGTAAATGACACCAATCCACGTCAGTATTATAGTGTAATTGAAAGTTGTGCGATGTTACACACCCCTAGTTGTCAAAGAAATTGATTTCATTTGCTGAATATGTGAGAATGCTCTCTCTGTTTGTGATACTAAAAGAGCATTTGATTCACGTGAAAGCACCAATGCCATCTCCAGCACTGCCATTACACTCACTCCTCCCAATTAATACCATCATCCGCATCCCTTCATAATTCCTCTCTAAGGCTACTCAATACCAAAGATCGCACACTCGTTCTTTTCATCCAACACTTTAGACATCACACATCATAAACGGACATTACTAGAAACGCTATGTACAAATTTCCTACAAAAAAAAAAATCATCTTTATGAGTTCCATTCTTTCTTGCAAATAGCCATTTTATTTCGAAGTTAAGATCAGGGTTTAAGATGTGGGTGCTTTTTTTAGCAAAATGCTTAAGAACTTTCTTAAGTGCTAAAATCAGAATGAGTGGTTTAGCTTTTTTTCTAAAACATTTTAGCAAAAAAAGTACAAATTCGCCATTTTTGCTATCCCAAGGTTAGTCATCGATATAAAGAAACAAGTAAGTGAAAAGTATTTTTTAAAGTTGATATTGGTTTAAAGTAACTTTATATATAAAGTTAATAATGATTTTATTGTAAAAAAGTGTTTTAATTGTGTTAAATTAAACACGTTAAAGCACTTACGAGTGATGGGACATAATCATTTTAGCATGCTAAAATGAAAATTGTGATTTTAGCTTTTTTGTGATTTTTTTATGTTATTTGTGATTAATTTATGATTTTCCTCTTTCTCTTGAATGTCTTAAAAGAGAAGCTCATCTGGATTCTGGAGAAGCTCATTTGGAGTCTTGAACAAGATTTATCAAAGGCATCGCGTTTTTAAACGCCAAACCCGAACACTTCCGTCATCAAAATTTATTTGAAGTAAAGATTAATTTCTGAATAAAGCACTTTCCAGGCTTGTTGCCCCCAGATGAGCTTCTCTTTGCACAGTCATGCACGTCTCTGCTTCATGTTCATTTTTGGTTTTACATTGGGAACCCACGATTGAAACTCAAATGTATGCAATCCCCTAAGTGTAGTTGACTTTAGCACGACAGATTCAGATTCCTTCCAACACTTATTGATGCAAAAAAAAAAAAAAAAAAAAAAAAAAAAAAAAAAAAAAAAACCAGTTTAAAGTGATTATTTTGGACGATTCGTTTTAATTTGCATTCATCTCTGGCATTTGCCACAAGCCTTTTACCGCATTTACTTAGGTTACTTTTAAGTTGGCTGGCATTCCTTTAAAATCTTCGAAACTCTAGAATGTGAAACATTCATTTGATCCGTGATATATTGTTTCTTTACAGCTTTAAACAATGATAAAATACACGATTTCGTTGTTTCAAAAATATCACATTGACGAACCAAGTTTTATATTTGCCGCAACCTATCCGTTAATAGGTATGCAAATATTATATCTGCTTTTCAAATTCATATTGGATGAATTGATTATTCTAATTTTTGACCTTTAAAAAAATAATCAACATATTTTTTAATATGTTAACGATCCTTAAATTGTTAAAATAATGTTTGTATAGTTGTTGAAATTTTTTTTTCTTCTTGCCAATGGACAATTCCCGCATTTTTTGAAAACGAGAGAAATTAGTTTATATTTATGAAGAATTTTTTTCTGATACCAAATATTTGAACAAAAGATCTTTAAAAAATTTAGTTATTTAAATACTAAGAAAAGAAAATGCATCAAAACGTGACAAAACCAGTCCGATCAAAACACAAAACAAAATCTGTGACGTAAGGAGATATAATATTTGAACAAAAGATCTTCAAAAAATTTAGTTATTTAAATATTAAGAAAAGAAAATGCATCAAAACCATGCCGAAACCAGTTCGATCAAAACACAAAAAAAAAATCTGTGACGTAAAGAGATATAGTATTTGAATAAAAGATCTTTAAAAAATTTAGTCATTTAAGGGGACATGGTACCCAAAAAATGACGAAAATGTAAATTTTTCAATTTTTATCCCATAATGTGGATAATATCTTTCTGAATAGCTGTAAAAAATTTACATTTGCACCTTTAATAGATAAAAAGTTATATTGTATTTTCTAAACCCTCTCACACTATCAAAGCTGAAAAAGAAATCTTTAACACTGTTTTTCTCAGTTCGTTATTTTTCAGTTTGAGTGTTGTTTAAATCCCTAAGGCTTTTTTCTAAAGTTAGATAGGATTGGGAAATTTTGATCGTGTATTTATATACATTTGATAAACAAAAGTTAGTATGGAATAAGGTGTGCTATGTTTAGTTTTTTTTTTTCTTTTTTAAATTAAAAATTTTAAAACTTGAAAAAAAAAACAGTTGTTTTTCTGCTGTTTTTAGTGTAAAAACATATAAAACCTTTTCCATAGCTTGCATCTTCAAATCCATTCTAACTATTGTCAACAATTATAATACAAATATATTGTAAAAATTTCATAGAAAAATGCTTAAAATTGAGGAAGGAGTAGCATTTCGAAAAAAGTTTGAAGAAATTTAAATAAATTGAATTAATCAAAAATTATTTATTTATAATTTTTTTTTAATTTAAATTATGTTTATTTACCATCAACAAAATGTAAAAGTACTATAATTTAAATTTTATTGGTGCAATTTAAGAAAATAATTTTTTGGATACCATGTCCCCTTACATATTAAGAAAAGAAAATGCATCGAAACCGTGTCAAAACCAGTCCGACCAAAACACACAACAAAATCTGTGACGTAAAGATATCCCACTGTTTCTATGGTTATCGTAAGGTTTCTGCCAAATAGTTGGAGTTGATATAGTTGGCGCTGGTAGAAAATTGCCATATCACGTACAGGTTGGCGCGATTTGCGAGAAACTTGCAAAACTGGTTTCCGCTGCTGCATTTCAAGCCAAGATGTTTGGGATATCTTTACGTCACATTCAATGAATCGTTTTCTCGCCAACGTCAAACGGGGAAATTTTGATTGCAAATTTAAAAAAGAAAAGGCGCATTGAGAAGAAATTTTTGTGTGAATGGCCATTTCAAAACATTTAGAATTGAATAAAAAGATAATAATAAAATGCCGAAATTGTCCATTCCGGAATAACAAGTGTCACTCTTTTAATTTGCGTGTGTTCATTTTACACGACGCGTTGCCAAATTTTGTTTAGATAGTTCTTTTTTTCTATTATTTTGAATTTGGGTTGTATTCATTTAAAATAAAAAAAAGTGACAAAAATCTCTCACCGAGAAAAACAGCTTCAAAGTTTCAAGTTAGCCGGTCCGAGATTCAGTTGTTGCATTATAAAAAACTTGTACATTTCAAGTTCTACTAACGATAGAAACAAACTTTTTATTTAAAAATATATTGATCATTTTTTACAATAATAAAAATAAAAATTAGAATTTTTCAAATTTTGAGATCCAGACTCCCTAAAGACTTTTCAGCTGATGACGACAATCTTCGTCGAATGAAAATTGTGTTACGAGTCCTCTAATGCGTGCTCTCCATCTTCCTTACAGTATCTCCCGTCTCCATGGCGACCCCCACCTCCCATCTGCTGGACAGTGGGTGGCTGTCGCTGGTCATCGCCGGCCACGATCCAAAGCTCACCGAGAAGAGCATCTCCGCCAAGTTGAAAGTGACCTGCGAGAAGATGGACCTTGAGAAAGCACTGAGCAGGGGAAGTCTGTCCAGTCAGGAGGAGTCCTGCATTGGAGGGTGCAACAACAGGAAGAACAGGCCCAAGAACCCAAAGTAAGAAAGTCTTTTTTTCGGAAGGACTTAGTTAGATTTTTGTGGGGGGGAAATCGGACTCGTCATCCCAAATTTAAAAAATAATTTTTCTTCGGATGTCATTTTAAATTGACATGTACAGGGAATTCAAAAAGGAATCCCTAACTTTAAAAAGATGCAACTGCTATTTTTCTTAACGGTCTATTTATTGTTTCTTAGGACAAAATTTTTAAAAGCTAATTTAATATATTTTGATAATTTTAAAGAAAAAGAAGAATTATGTGCACTCACTTTTGGGAGCCATGTAACTCATTTAAACAGAAAGTTTCATATGACACGGATATGATCCTGGCATACACTATGACCTAATGGTTAATTGTTTTCTGTATCTCTTCATTTATTTCTAGATGTTTTTTTTTTTTTTCTTTTTTTTTTTTTTTTTTTTATAATCGTTCAATGATATTTTTTGGTTGCATAAATTAATCTCAATAAATATTATCCAACTCTATTGACAATTCGAACTCGGCGCTTTTGAAAGGCCAGATGCTTCCACTATAACTAGAAATTTCAACTGCTCTTAATAAATATAACTTTCGTTAATCAAAATATTCAGCAACAAAGTGTCCCAATTTTGTTTGATATTGCAAATTTAGAGGCATGTACTAAAGTTGTACAACAAAAAACTCCTAACACAAACTTATCGGCAGTACTAGTTATCACCAAGTACAGGGTCTCCCAAAATGAACTTTGAAATGACTTAACTGGAACACAGTGAGAAAGACAGTTACTGAATCTGAAATAGAGCGGTATTCAAAATTAATTGATGGGAGTAAATTTAATGCTTATAGTTTAAGGCCTATTTTCATTCGGACGGATTTCGCAATAAACAAAACTGGGGGATATGGGGTGTTAAAAAGTCATCTGCTTGGAAACTGCAAAGGTGAAAGTTTGGGCAGTAATATTCAATAAAAGAATCATAGGACCTTCTTCATGGGAGAAATGATGAACTCATTCCGATATATTTAAGTTTTACCACAATTTGTTGTCACATTTTCATATTTAGACTACTTTTGCAAACTAGTGTAGTTAAAATTCCGTACCTGTCTATTCAGCACACCACTTGTCTCTCCTTTGCTATTTTGCATTTAAAGTTAGGAATTCCTTTCTCAAAGACCACGCCTTTCTTTCTGAAATGAATTACGATTTAGAGAAACAACAGATTCCAAAGTAAATTAATAAAAAATAGTATCTTTGGTTAGTAAAATAATCTTAGTTTCTTACCTACAAATACCTTTTTTCAACTTTTTTTGGCGGCAAATTCTGTTATAAAACTTACAATTTCCATTTCAAATGATCCTCGAATAAATAAAATGAAGTTAAGTTTCAAAATGGTAACCGTTAACAAATAGGTTCTGGTAGATGTCCTGATTAGTACAGTTAAACTGAAGTTAAACATCAAAAATGGTAACCATTAACAAATAAGCTCTAGTAGATGTCCTTAATGGTACGGCTAAATATAAGTTAAATCATGTTCTGGGTGAGCCTTGCATATACCAGTGGATAATATAAATTTTTATGTGAGGTGTGTTTAAATTTGTTTGGGAAGTTCAGTTTAGGTTTCTAAAGGGTTCGGTTATGAGAATTTTTGTAACTTTCTTTTGATAATGAAACTTTTGAAATCTGGAATTAACTTTCATGAAAACATCTGAAGAATATGAAAGAAGGGAACTTCAGCAAACTGAATCTCGAAGTTCAATATCTATGATAGGTGTTCATTTTAACTTATTCTTTTCTTATAACAGTTTTTAAACATTTCAAAATTGAAAGTTTGTTAAGGGTACTTTTTTTAAAACCTGAATTTTATCAAAGGATTTTTTTTTTTAGTTGAAATTTTTATAATGTCAATGAAGAAAGTCAATTTTCTTTTAAACTCACCTTTACTTTCAAAGAAAAGGTAAGAAGTTATCAGGTAAACAAACTAAAAAGTAACAAAAATAATTATTGTAGCCTCAGTGGCTACAATAATTCTTTTTGTTACTTTTTAGTTTGTTACAAACATTTTTTCATTCATTGTTATATGTTAAATTGACCATGCAAAATATTTTCTCACATTTACTTTAAGGGGAAAAAAATCCAGTCGTTGAACACTTTCACTTGCATTTTTTGGTAATAAACAGAATTTTCTTTTTAAAATATTTTTAAACATTTCTCATTAAGAAATGTGATATAGAAAGCCGAATAAAATCTTTTTATTACGAAAGGGTGGCTTTAAAATCGCACAAATGTCATCTTGGTTTGTAAATAGTTCTTCACCAATTTATCACATAATAGTTGATTTTTCACGTTTTGGCTGCATATTCAAAGAGGCATCTAGTTAGAATAATTAAGGCTATTACAAATTATTTTCTGAAATAACGGAAATTTGACATGCACTTAAGTCACCAGGTAAATTTTCAATTTTGACAAATATTTTCATTTAACGAGAAAAATTGCCATTCAAAGCACAAAGTTACGTGAAAGGGAACTTCCTTTTGCGTATCATTCTACTGCTATGTCATATAAAAATTCTCGCCATTTATGTTAGCCAACAAAAATTATTTAATATGTCATGCCCATTACGTCCCTTACAGGGAAAGTAATTTATTTTATCTATCGTGCAATAACAGCATTGATAAAGTTATAATATAGAGAGCATGCTTTTTTTTTTCTTTATAAAATTAATCATTAGTTGAATTGATATTTTTTTAGTAAAGTTATGAGAGTTACACTTATTAATTTTAGTAGTGTAATTTCTAAGATTTTTTTTATACTTTGAAAAGTATACAGTGGCTACTAAAAGTGAAAAGTTTATAATATTATTATACTTACAAATATTATTATACTCCAAAACGTGTTCAAAGTGTTTTTATGCATGAAATTAAAGAAAATGCTTGAGGAAAATAAAAGAAATACAAACCTAATAATTTTGTTTTATTAAGAAACTTGAAAAAATAGGGGGATAGATTCAAATAATTTGATAAAAAATAAGTTTAAATTTCGAAAACGCCATGTTTGTGACTGTCCTCGGCGAGTATCAAGCATAATCATTTGCATTGTATGCGACAACTGTTTTCATTTCCTTTTCAAATTTTAGATAATTACTGCATATTAATTTATTACTGAATATTCTATAATAGAAAGAAACAAAGTTTTCTACAAAAACTAGTCATGTTTTTTATTCCTTTAAATTACTATTTTGAGCTTTTGATGATTTTTAGAAGAAAAGAAAATGAAAAGTGAGAAAAGACTCCAGAAATTTGAACAAAATCCATTAATTTCAGAATTCGTTAACCGTTTATAAATGTTCGAAATCGAGGTAAAAATGCAGAAGTCATAAGAAATATTGTCTTACTCATTAATAATGTTATAATACTATTAAAATCTACAAAATAATAGCAATAAGAAATAAGAGTCAACTAATTTCTTTATGGAGCAATATTTATTTACCATTACGTCACTTTTGACTGGATTACAGCAAAAAATAATTAAAATACTCTGTATTAGAAATTAGCGTGCAAACATTGAATTCCTACAGAAATTAAGCTTATTGAAAGATATAACGATTAACAAACTTGTTTACAGGAAGTTTTAAAATCAAAGTCTGGTTGAGCCATATTTTCCCATTTCCGGATTTTAACACTTATGAAAGTTCTCCCATGCAGTAACAGTTCTTCTTCTTCACAATAGATGGCAGCACCAGAATAAATTTATCTGTGTTAGGAATTAAAGATTTGGTAATGAACAATTCCCGCATTTTTTTTAAAATGAGTGAACTTAGTTTATATTTATGAAGAATTTTTTTCTGATTCCAAATATTCAAACAAAAGTTCTTTAAAAATAAATTAGTTATTTAAATAGTAAGAAAAGAAAATGCCCGTAAACCTCATTCAATTGCAGTCCGATAAAAAAGATACATTTTTTTCCTATGACTTCAAAACTTCCTTCCGTTTCTATGGTTATCGTGAGATTTTTGCCAAGGGGTGAGTTTCTTACACAATTGCCATATTCCGTGCCAGTTGGCGTTATTTTCTAACTGGTTTCCGCTGCTGCGTTTCAAGTCAAATTCGGAATAAGTGACGTCACATTAACATCGAACTGAATATGTAGTTTTCCCCTTCGAATCTAACAAGCTAACTTTGGTTGTAAATTATTTTTTTTAAAAGTGCAGTGAGCAGAAATTTTTGTGTCTATGGCCTTTTCGAAGTATTTAGAATTAAATAAAAAAAATATGCGGGAATAGGGTATTTGACAAATTTTCAAAGTATGTTTTAAATAAAGCCTATGCCCAAAATAAAAGATACGTATTTTTTCTTTTTCCAAAATAATGCCGCAAAGTGCCAAAAATCGCATTTTAAAATGCAAGCAGAAGCCCCGCCCCTAAAACGCTGCTCAAAAATCCATCTGACTGTGTGACGTCAACATTGCATAAACAGTATCGCGAATGAGTTTCAAGCGAGATTGTGTAGCCGTAATGGGTTATTTTCCTTTTGTTTTTGTTCGAGGAAATGTCTTACCGATACTGTGTTGTATCCCACTGTACAAGTACTTCAATTAACAGCTGAACACTAATTTGGGTAAAACTTCCAATTTTTGACATGTAGAGGATTGTGCGCCAAGAATTGTCTGCATAAAACCGCTCCAAGTTATGGCAGATTTTTACTATAGTATTTTTTATGGTAATCTTGTGTTCTTATTCACTTCAATGCATTAATACTTGTTTTGTTTTTTACCCTGTAAATGTTTAAATAAGATCAGACATAAATTATAACGAGTGTTCCGATTCTCCCCTTTCTGCTAGGTGATGTGGTATACCATGAATAAAATCAAAATAAATTGAAGTAATGCTTTTTTCGACATTTTTGGGTTTGATCATCATAGGAGAAGGTATGATTCAAGTTTCAAAGTCAAAAAATAGTTCGTTAACAATATTGTTACACCGGATTTTGACTTTGAAAGTTGAAAAGGTTTCCGATTCAGTGTTCAGCCGATTATTTTAATCGCTAATAATTTTGCTTATATTTTTATAATTATTATAACTGTGATAGTGTGTAGTTCTTGTTATAAAAATTATAATAACAGGGAGATTTATTTATCTACACAGATGTTTTAACATTTCTAAACACTGTAGAAAAAAAACCTCTGCGCTTGATTTGAAAAAGAACCCACCGTCAATGCGTCTATTTTGGGTAAATTTAAACTGTCTGCCTTAACGAAACTGTCATACATTTTTCCAATCAACCTTTTTAAATAAATATTTCCTAAAATTCACCTTTAATGGTCATAATTAATCATAAAGTAGGAAGAAAGACGTACCAAGCTTAAAAATAAACGTATGAAGTTGTTTGTTCACAAAATTCCACTCCACAATACTGACGTCACATTCTGCGAGGAACTTAAGCGATCATTTCTGGTCACATGACGAAGCGATCAGAAAACCATTTTTTAGAATTCGATTTATAAAAATTTGAGCAATTATTTCGAGTCAAAAATGCTTGCATTATTATTACCTCGTCAAATACTATTCATAGGCCGCATTTGGTAATTATTTGTTGATGATGTCAAATACCCTATTGTCCATTTTCGTATTCTAAGTACATAAATGATTGAAACTTAAAAGCTATGGATCAAAACTAAAAAAATATCTGTATTCAATTTTTATTATGTTACTCAAAAATTATTTCTAGTTTTTAATCAATAAGTTATGACATTTCTTAAACTAAAAAGGAAGATGAAGAAGAACAAAGTGCAAAAGGAACTCTACTCATAACTTAACAAAAAAAAAATCTTTAAAAACAAATGGTGCAAGAGAGGCCTCAAAACGAGGGCCTTTATGCATCGTTATAGTTGTATCTAAACAAACAATGTCCAAGAGTTATGAGAGAAGCCTTCACCTTAGAAAAGGATACTGACCAGTATTCGCGTCTAGAATAACATATTAACCCTTACATTCATTATAGTTAAATTGATTTAAGTAAAAAAAAAATTATAAACAAATACTTGATCTTGTCACAGGTACAAAAATTAATTAAAAATCAGAACTTTCTATTTTTAACTCTCTTTATTTAAGAAAAATGAACAGACATGATAGACGACTGCAAGTTTTGGACCCCATCGAATATCACTCTGAAACTCATATGGAATGTAGAGTTATGATAGCTGACCACTAATCGCGTGGTCCGCCGAAGCACATTTGACCGGAACTGTCCGACAGACCAATCCGAAAGGGCAATTTTTGAGTACATCATCGAACATCACTCTGAAATTCACAGGAAATGAAAAAAATTGCCTCCCGAGTAAGAACCACTTAATCTACCAGACCGCATTTGGCCGGAACTGTCCGGCAAACCTATCCGAAAGTGCAGTTTTTGAGTACAGTTCGCTATAAACTACTGTTTACAAATATCTAAATTTTGTATTTATCAATTTTATAATCAACAGTTGTATACGCTAGATTTCTGTAAATATACAGGATGGCCAGGTTTCAGATCGTTAAACGTACTTCTGAACTTACGTTTTGAAAATAATCTGTGGCCTCTCTAATGCTGGCACCCTGTAGTTTCTAATACATAATTTATTTCGTGCGAAGTTGGAACATCTTTACCCTTTTTTATAAATTATATCACTTTTTAGATATTTGTTGCTCCTGTATTAATCTGTTGTAAAACATGACACTATACAGTCAAATAGTTTGTGTGTAATTTTATACTGATAAATGTATTTTTATAACATCCTTAAACATGCCGCGCCATTTGGAAGCACGCAAAATTTCGATTTTTCCCTGCTTTAAAATTAGAGCTTAAAAATATGCTACTTAATTTTGGAGATTTGCCCTCAAGATCGGCCAAAAAATGTTCGCTATAAGTGACGTGTTTCTCAACATAATAAACTGAATATTGCTTTTACGGTAAACGAAGTGTTCGAAATCAAATGAACACATAAAAAAATACGAATCGTATTGAAATTTTCAAAGATACAGTTAAATTTACTTAGTAAACAACCCCTTAAGAAAAAACAAACATATAGAAAATCGTACATAAACTATTTTGAAGCAAACCGCAAGATTCTACTATAATTACAACCGAAGATATAGTCATCGCTCGGTTTTTTTTTTTTTTTTTTTTTTTTTTTTTTTTTTTTTTTTAGCTTACTGTAACCAAAAACTGCACTTTCGGATTGGTCTGCCGAACAGTTCATGCCAAATGTGGTTTGGCAGACCAAATAATTCTTACTCTGAAGGTAATTCTCTTCATTCCCTGTGAATTTTAGAGTGAAGTTCGATAAGATATTTTGGTACCCAAAAACAGCACTTTTAGATTGGTGTGCCGGACAGTTCCGGTCAAATGCACTTCGGCAGAGCATACGATTAGTTGTGAGCTAGCATAATTATACATTTTATATGAAATTGAGTGATGTTTGATGTGGTCCAAAACTTACAGTCTCCTCTCGATTTATGAGGAACTTCCAGATTTGATGGACTTTCGGGGTAATATTGAATATCGACTTTTCACCTCCGTGAAATTCTTCTTCCAAAACGAGAGTATAATAAAATGCTTCCAAATACTGCAATCATGACACACTCACTGTTATTCATTATTATGTTTGCTGTTGATCAAAATTAATTTTCTATTTTCAAGAAATTCCTGCTGGAAAGTTTTCAAACATTCACATTGACAGACTCACATTGACATTCACATTCACAGACGACTTTGAACTGAATAAACAGTCATTGTTTGTTAACTTCTACTTTGTTTATTTAGCTCATTAAGCTTTATTTAGAATTTTTCAAACTTTATGAAAAATTGTTTTTTAGAATTTTTAAGAAACTTTAAATGGAACCGCAATCGCAATTTATTAGCAAAGAAAAAAAAAAACTGAAATATCGATGGACAAGTTTTCTTTCCAATGTGTCGTTCATGGGTCCAAAGAAGTTTTTTTACACTCGGAAAAAGGGAATCGCCCATTCAAGGAGTGGCAGTTTTTCTTGCAATGCTCGTTTTTCAACTGGTGACGTTTTTCGTGAGGTTATTTTTTCCAAGATGAAGAGTTATATATATTCTCAAGTAGCACAGCGGTATTAGTCAACGTTGGAAACAGGGGTCCTGGGAAGATTATGCAGTTAATACCGAATATCGAGCATCGTTCCAAAATGCACGATTGCAAAATGCACACCCCAAAATGATATAGAAGGCATAGTCATCGACATCGAATCTATCTACCAAGTTTCAGCCCTATAGGATGACGGTAAGGGGATTAATTAGGTCTCTGCAGATTTACCCGCCATCGACTTACACAATCACACACAAAATCGAAGTTAATATATAGAATTTTAAAATAATCAGTTTTAATTTTTCACCACCAGAGGAAAATGTAGCACTGACAACAAAATCAGCGCAATGATAGATTAGAGAAATACAATCAATTCAATCGATTATCTTCCTATTCATTAACCGATTCATTAACTACTGATTCTGTTATCGGAGTGTTCTTGGTGTTTGCATCTAATTTTAAATAATAAAAACATCCCTAATAGTAAAGCGAGCTTTAAATTTTATTTATTAAAAATGAGCGAAAATTTATACGTTCACATTCAAGTCTAAATATATGTTATTTGTTCCGATTAAAACAATTTTGGCAGTAGGAAAGAGTTTAAACAATGATCGTCAAATTGTAGTTTACAACGTTACAGAATGAGGTAGTGAGTGAGTGAGTCAGTGATAAAGGTAACTCTTTTACTAAAACATTTTTAAAAGGTATGATTAGGAATTCAATGTTCGGTAAAGAAAAGCAATCGGTCACATGATGAATTCAATTCGGAGACTGATCCCAACAGGAAAACAGACGAAAATCAAAACTATCCTTCATTCATTTGTCGAAACAATTGATTTTTTTTTTCCTTGATTTTTTTTTATTGTATTCAGAGCGTGAAAATGACTAATCAATAGCTATTTTGAATGCCATTAAGGCTTGTGTCTGAAATGTTTTGCTGCTAATTAACTTTTTACTACTAGCAACAACAAAAAATGCAATACAACACTTTCTGTATTTTTTTTTTCTTTTCTTTTTTTTTAACAGACAGATGAGTTATACTCCTCGATATAGATAAACAACTGGATAGACTGCTTAACGCTGGAAAAATGAAGCCGTTGCGCAATTGGTGGGATAAAAAATACGAATTGCCGAGGATTGAAAATAAAATTTTGGGTTGTACACAGCAGAAATGTCAATAGTAGACCTTAATTAGTAATAAAGTGCAAAAAATATATATTCTAACACTTTACAAGGTTTTTCACATTCCCATCCAACTATAAAAGTGAACTGTGATTGGTTAATCTTCCCACCAGCTTCGCAACCCCCGGTGCGTTTTTCTCTTTTCATTGACAATGGAGCAGTCTATCCAGTTGTTTATCTATATCGATGGTTATACTAGGGGTTAATAAGTGGAACTATCGACCAGACAGCATCAAAAATTGTATTTCAGTAAATAGTTTTAAGAAATAATTGTATCTGGGAAATTATTCCGAAATGTTCAACTGGGCTATTCTAGATGGACCTAGTGCTTGTGGTTGGTAGTTATTTTTAAATCCTTTATATTAACTTTGCTTTTGTCTGTGGATGGTTGGGGGGGGGGATGTATGTTTGTCAATTTGCGGATGCCTAATTAAGCCCTTTTCTGTCATCCAATCGGACTGAAACTTGGCAGATAGATTCGATGTCGATGACAATTCATTCTATCAAATTTTGGGGGCTGTCACTATCCTAAAAAGTTCGCTTTTACGGAATACAAATAAACCATCAGCAGGGTTTCAAGTCTGGAGAACAAGGAGGCCAGGCAGTCATTACCCTATCATCTCCAAAGTGGGCACGAAGTAGTGCTGTCTCGGATCAATTTTTATACTCGTCTAAATTTGCATACCGTTCTTTCTCGTACTTGAAAACTGTCATTTAACGTTTGAAATTTGAACTATTATTTTTGAGAATCGACGGTCTGCAAATTTGGAGCGATTTAAAAAGCTACTAGTCACTGCTTTAAAACCAGTCAGCATTATGCCTTTAGAAAAAAAGGAACGAACGTTACTGGTGAAGTTATTTTATCAGAAAGGTGGTAATTTGACAACTGCGCTGCGAGACTGTCGACGATTGAAAGGGCCTATGTCGCGGCAGGCTTTGAAGATGATTATTGAATTTGAGGAGACTTTAGAGTTGGGCATGCTGCAAGGAAGAGGATGGAAATGGATTTAAAATTAAACTGTGGAAGAAGTCGTTCTTGCCGTGGTTGAAAGAGCGCCCCAATATTCTTAGACAAATGCTCGAGCGGTGTCAGGTGATTTGTGTATCCCTTAGTCTACACAAGGAAAAGTTTGATCCATTGTAAACTGGTATCCATATACACTGCGTTGAATAATGATAGAACCACTTTGTTTATTTCGTGTAAAAACTGTATAATACATTTCTGCATGAGTTTGTAATACTTCCTAAAATCAGAATTATATATTTAAGTGGCATGCTTGATATCAAGCTGTTAGGAGTTTGGTTTAATAAGCAAACGTTTAGAAAAATTGATGCAAAGTGAAAGAACTGTTGCAAAATGATAGAATTATCCCAACTTTTAAGTGAAATAATCGGTACCAGAGAAGCATACGCAGCTCGGGCCGACGAAACGGTATAGTGGTTAGCGTGCTAGCTTCTAGACCGCGAGGTTGCGGGTTCGAGTCCCGTGTTAGGCATGGGTGTTTGTAATTGTATGTTGGCTTGTCTAATGACGAATATTTCGGCTCATTATAGCCCTCGTGTTGCTGACGGCGCCAGATAATCTGAAAACAACCAACCAACCAACCATACGCAGCTCGGTTTTAACAAACACGTATATAAAAGCTCGGTTTGATCGAGTTAAAATAATTTTACGCAACTTTTATTGTGTATAGGTCTAGTAAATTGATTTGAAAAGGTGCCATTAAGTATGGGTCGGAAAAAATCATTATTAGATTTTGAAAAAGGGCTAAATTACAGCTTTCAACAAAGCAGAATTGTCGTCACGGAATATAGCAAAGCAAATTGGACGTTTACCTCACGTAGTTAAATATTTCTCCATTTTAGATTGAAATATGGGAAGCAGAAAACACTTGGACGACCAGGAAAGCTAACAATGCTGCAAGAAAGATTAATTGTAAAGAAACTAAAATTTGGTGAAAAATTGACCAGACTATCATAAGACCCAATCATCAAAGTTCACAAATCTGATTTACCACGAGGGGCAAGGTGGAACGAAGATCTTGTGTACAAGAAAAATAAAATGCAGCCGAATCTGCACAAGCGAAAAAGATTGGAATAGGGTAGAAAACATTTGACTTGGAAGGAACGGTGGCTTCAAGTAGTCTTTAGTAATGGAAAAAAATTCAATCTAGAGTTCGCCAAAATGATTGAACACGCATTGAAAATGAATTTCACCTCGTAGAATTAACCTCATGCGTAAGTTCACACATCGGCTCATCATAGTTCAATTTTTAAAAATAATCCTCCATTTTATAAAATCAGTGATCATCCTAACCATTTTTCAAATGGCGATGTTACCTCCCTGCTCTTTTTCTTTGAAAATAGCTTCATTTTCTAAAAAAAAAATGCAAAAAAAAAAATTCATTTATTTTCCAACGGAATCCAATATACCGATCACCCCCTTCGAAGTCACCAGTTACGCATGCGCATTCATGTTCAAACGTGCTTCGAATAGACCAGTGAGTGACTGAAGTCATTGAATGGCTGCTGATACCACGTGCCGTATTAGTAGGCACATTGTAAGGTGGTGCCCTACAATTTCCAAATGTAATTTCGTACATTTCTTAATTAAGTGTATTTCTCCGGCTATTCACCATGCCTTCTTGCACAAAATAGAGAAGAAATGGTAACCTCATGCTTGAAAGCATGTACAACGTAAATTAACTCTATATCGTCCACACGTCTAACCAGGATTTTATTTTGGCGCCTAATTATTATTATTATTATTTTCGTGCTGTGTACCTTCTGGTTGTGAAGATTCCTGAAACATCGCGTGTATGGAGGAAAGATACGAACTCTGCCTGAATTAAAAACAAGCATAACACTTCACTTTGAACATGAGCTTGACGAAAATGGAATGCACATTGAACATATATTGTGATTAAATACATACATTTGTGGTTCTTTATGTGCCTCTTTTTCACCTGGTAGTCGAAATTTGAACTTTTATAATTATAATTATTTTTATTATTTTTATTATTATTGTAGATTTTTTTTCCCAATGGTCCATATAACGTATACACGAAATTTCATCAAAATCCATTCACCAGAACGCTCTCCATGTAGGGTAACTTTAATTATAACCTCCCTTTAGATGCTTTTTAAATAATAAAATAAAACCTATTTGGTTCTTTGAATATAAAGTTAAACTACGATTAGTTTCAAACAATCCACTATTTTAATGCAAAACAACTCTGAATTTTATGTAATCGTGAAATTACATTTATTTCATAGTTTTCAAAAAACGATTTCATAGGATTAACAACGATTATGATTGCATGAAAAGCGACTTATACTAGTTTCATGAAAAAAAGTATGCTTTCAGTAATTTTAAAATCATTGCCATTATGTATTCACTATCGAAGTCTTTGTTTCAATGCTTGCGTGGGAAACTCTCATTTTTATGATAACTTGAAACAACTGGCATTATAGAAGATTTGTCAACTAATTTTTAGGCTTTAATAGATATGTGGCGATTCGTTTGTTAACAATTGATGCACTTTTGCAGGAGAGATAAAGTGGGTTACTGAAGGAAAACTCAAAATATTGCGTGATAAATTGAATTTGTCATCAAACTTTTAATTTTGCATGCATCGCATAATCGAGTTACTTTTGGAAAAATATGTGGGGGAGGCATATGAAAAATATCCTCAATATGTATTTTCAAAATGTATTGCTTTTCTTGACGAGATCATTGAAGTTTGTATATAAGTAGTTTAGATTAAGTTGCAAAGTGTTTTAAGTTTAACCTTTCTTGATATTACTTTGTGTATGCCTCTTATTATATAGGTAAATTAGAAAGTTGTATGGAGCCTAAGCCGCCCACTGAAGAATCCTGAATATATCAAACACTTGAATTTATTGCACCAATGTACAAAAAATATTATTTAATAATTCAAGTTTATTGTGTGTGTGTGTGTGTGTGTGTGTGTGTGTGTGTGTGTGTGTGTGTGTGTGTGTGTGTGTGTGTGTGTGTGTGTGTGTGTGTGTGTGTGTGTGTGTGTGTGTGTGTGTGTGTGTGTGCGTGTGTGTGTGTGTGTGCCTGCCACTTAAAATTATATCCTAAACGCGTTAAGGTTAGAGGTATATGTTTAAGTAGACAAAAAACTTTTTGCAAATGTATCACTGTATTAACACCCAAGTAACTTCCAATTAAAAATACTTGCATCACTCTTATTAAGATTTATGCGCTAAGTTAACTCTTTCATAAAGAAAACTTCCATTCAAAACCACTCTCGTCCAACGCAACTCCAAATGAAAGGAGAGCCAAGCAAGCGTATCAGCAGCACAAAACCGCATGAAAAACGTCCATCTTGAGTGAAATGGGGGGAGGGAGGCACTTTCCATTGATGGCGATACTGTTATGGTGATGATACTGTAACACAGAATGGCCTACCATTCAACAAAATAGGAGGAAGCGCGGGAAAAAGTGAATGAAGAATGGATCCACTACAAAGGAATGTTAGCACACGCACGCAACAAGTGACCACAATGAAAAGATAGTACAAGGGAAATGGAATTTCTTTAGCGAATCCTGCGAGAGCTATCGCATTTAACGGAGGATGGTCAATTATGTCCGCCAACAAAGCGGCGTTTATTACGCGTTGTATCGCGTTCGAGGAAGAAATGTATTAAAAAGGTGGTGGTGGTATTTGGAGAAGATGGGCTTTGTTTTGACGCCAAATTAGACCAAAAGTACGATTGATGTTTCTTATGTGAAATTTAGTATAAAAGATAAAGGAATTTGACGCATCCTTAATGAGGTGAGTGTTAAATTTAGTGCCCTGCTGTCATCAGTAAAGAGTGTATTATAATTGTAAGTTTATGAACACTGTAAGCAGGGAAGTGCTTTGATTGGTTGGTTGGTTAATACTGTTTAATGGTGCAAGAGCCGAGTTGGCTAAGGTGGGACAAGCATTCTTTCAAAATATAACTAAATTTAAATGGCTTCTTAAAAACTAAAACTTCAATTTTAAATTGAATGATAAAACCCTGTATTGTTGAGGAATAAAAAGAGTTGTTCAATTGAGTCATTGTTTAAAAGGTGTTGTAAGGATAAAGGTGTTTTTTTTAAACGGTGTTGACGGTGGGCATTGAAAAGAGAGCATTCAACTGAAATATGTCTGACACTTAAGGTTCCATTATACAAGCTGTGCACACTGGTGCAGATTGGCCAAGTAAAAGAAGTTTGAGGGTCAATCTTGTGTGTTTCATAGTGATTAGAACATCACAGAAAGGAATGGCTCTATTGGCTAGGTGTGTGGCTGGTTTAGGAGTGTTCAGAAATATAGCTGTAACAATGTAAGTTTCAAAAATGTAGATAAAATCTTAAAACTATACTTTTCCACTAATAACTCTTCACTATATTATCAAAAAAAAATTATTTATTTATTTATTTATTTATTTATTTATTTATTTATTTATTTATTTATTTATTTATTTATTTATTTATTTATTTATTTATTTATTTATTTATTTATTTATTTATTTATTTATTTATTTATTTATTTATTTATTTATTTATTATTTTTCAGCAAACGATGATTAAGAGTTAGTAGTTATTGTTGTTATTATTATCAATCGCTTTGTCGAAATTATCACTGCAGTGAAATATTGCATTGTTGTTGAAATCACGTATTAATACTAAGTTTTAAGTCAATTGTCTGAAAAGTGTGGTCTCGAGTGGGAGAGATCTCATAGTTGGAAGCAGAGTCAAACCATGTGCCCTAAAAAAATCTAATGTACTCTTCTCAGAATCACAGGTGAGAAATTCTAGGTGGATGACTTGTAAGACTTGTTTTGCATTGATACTTGGTTTTTGGGTGTTTCATTTCAAAATTGGAAACATAGTCAACCCATGTGCTCTAAAAAGATGTAAGGTACTCTCCTCAGAATTACAGATGACGATTTGTAAGACTTGACTAACATTTGCATCAATATAAAAACAATATAGCAAATGATACCATAGGAAAGCATCTCCAAATACTAATAATAGATCCTTCAAACTATTTTGAAACACATTAATTTTTATCAGTTTTGAAAAGAAGAGTTTGTCGCATGGTAACACATGGTTTCATGGTAATTTGAACTCACATTGCTGGAGAGGGTAATTTGATGTGTTACCTCATATGACGACCTCTCCATCAATCCATGGGCCACAATTAAGAAACTCCGACCCATACCTACTCTTCATTTTGTAATATGGATTGATCGAGTGACAAAGAAATCCCTTGACATCTATGACTGGGTACTTCAAAGGCGACACAACAACACGCATACAAGAAAACAAATATTATGTGAGAGACGCATAATTTAAATGAAACGAGCGTACTTTTGGCAGAAGTCACTGGGTGTTGAAATCCGGAAAAAAAAATTAAAAAGCAACATTCCCAAATGTCTTAAAAAGCAAGTCATTGCAAAGATAGAAATATGCACGATGCTGCTCATTGTAAACATGCAAAATAACGGGAGACCATGGATACAAAGAGCTATTCCGAATGGACCAACGCTGTAAGTTCATTAAATACTTAACTATTTGAAGTCATGGAAAATGCTTAATTGCAAACCGTAATGTGTTATTTGGGGAATGCTCTGGCGGACGCACGCGACATTTTTGCTCTTTTTTCAACTCGTAAACAAGTTAAAATTCTAAAATTATGATGAATGTAGTAGTTATGTTTTTGTTTCATACAATACTAGATGGTGGCAAAGTTATATTAAAAAACAATTATTTAAATTAGGTCAAATATACATTTGTATGCCACAGATGTCGTTTGTTTAAAATAATTATTTTCAATAGTTAAAAAAAATATTTTCAATAGTTAAAATAATTATTTTCAATAGTTAAATAATTATTTTCAATAGTTAAATAATTATTTTCAATAGTTAAATAATTATTTTCAATAGTTAAAATAATTATTTTTCAATATAACTTTGCCACCATCTAGTATTGTATAAAAAAAGAACATAACTACTACATTCACCATAAATATAGAATTCTGATTTGTTTACGAGTTGAAAAAAAAGAGCCAAAATGTCCGGTGCATCAGCCGGAGAATTGCCTATTTACGTCGTAATCTAAAGTTGACTAATATCCATTTTTTTAAATTGCTTTAATGAAGATGTTTAGTACTTTTTAGAGAAAATTATTATATTTAATTATTATTTATTATTATTATTTAAAATAATTATTTTCAATAGTTAAATAATTATTTTCAATAGTTAAATAATTATTTTCAATAGTTAAAATAATTATTTTTCAATATAACTTTGCCACCACCTAGTATTATATAAAACAAAAACATAACTACTACATTTATCATAAATAGAGGATTCTAATTTGTTTACGAGTTGAAAAAAAAGAGCCAAAATGTCCGGTGCATCAGCCGGAAAATTGCCTATTTACGTCTTAATGTAAAGGGAAAAAATATATTCTTTTGACTAATATATTTTTTTTTAAATTGTTTTAATGAAGATGTTCAGTACTTTTTAGTAAAAATTATTGCGATTGATAATGATATCTATACTTAAAATTATTGTTAGTATTTAATTGTTAGAAACTTACTTTCTAGAATAAAAAAATGAATTCTTTCTGGAACTACAAAGCGACAAAGGCAACATTCACCCTCAGCTTCATCAGATAGTTAAAAATAAAGTAAATTATACCTTTCGTCTTGTAAATCTTTACCAAAGAAATTTCCTTAAAATAATTGCTGATAAGAATTGGAAATTGACCTAAACTCCTGGAATGTATCTCTAAAATAAAACAGAATAAAGAACTTAAATCAAACAATTTCATTTCTTAATTTGAAAGTAAAGGAAAATACTTCCTTGATCTCCTTTCTATTCTTTTGTAGAAATTGTAACTTTTTTTTAAAAGCACAGTAAAACCTGTTTTTTGATTGATTTACTTTTGAATTTTAAATGAAGTTTGATAGGACTCCTAATCAACAACATTTAAGTAATAAATTAATACAGAAAATTAGTTAAAGCTTTTAGGAAAATTAAAGGTCGAAAAAATGGGATGATATTCATATTAAGCTTGATAAAATCTAATATATGTAGTACTAATAGGGTGTCCAATATATGACTGACCCAAGCTGAAGTTATGTAAAAAAAATTTAAAAAAAAAAAACGGTTTTGAGATAAAAACTAATTGGCACACCTCTGTATTTTCAAAACTTAGGCAAAAGTTCTGTCTGAGATTACCATTCCCGGACAAAACTACAAACGTCACAATAACGTGAGTTACGTTAAATGAGGTGTTATAGGGGATGAATTATTATACAAATAATTCAACCTAAAATTATACCTAAAAGTACCACAAATAATTTTGTGAAGAAAGTTATTGTGCTTTATAAATTCATCCTGTTGTAAAATTAGAAAAATTTACTTCAAAATCTTTCATATGAAAATACAAATAACTCACTCTTAGACAAACAAATACGTCAACTACTATGTTATGGGAAGTAAATATGCACCACTTGTAAATAGTCTTCTCGACTTGAGCGATAAGTGAACTTCAACTATAACAAGATATGGTGCGTATCCTGCATTTTGGACCGACTTCGTCCAACTTTGAAGATAGTAACTGTTTTTTATCTCCTACTGAGAAACCAGAAAAAAAAATACAAAAAGAAAAAACAGGTAACTTCTATTCGTGCTTGGTGGCACATACAAGTAGTACTAGGGAAAAAAATGTATCATAGTTTAAAATAGGTATTTATGCAACTAGTTGGGAAAGTAATACTTTTTCAAATGAGGTTAAACGCTTATTTGACGAGTGCACGAATCAAATAATTTACCGAGTTTGAAAAAATATTACTTTCCCAACTAGTTGCATACAATATTTTTTTATAATCAAGCGCAAAACATATTGTTAATACACATATAAACTAATGTTGGCAACTCCAGTCAAAGAATCTCTTCTTAAAATTTTATTTCTTTACCAAAACTATATAAAATTTGAGCACGATGGGCACGATATTTGGCAAGTTATGGCTCATTTGGCAAATGGATTTATTTCAACTTATTAAATGTCGATTTTTGATCAGTTTCGGCCATTTTTGCCACGGCAGACCAGTGGATTCGTAATCTACTCACTTTTCTCTAATTTCGATAAAAAATTCAGAATAATGTTCGATGGGGTCCAAAAATTGCAGTCGCCTCTCAGTCTATTAAGTTTTGGCCCTTTGTTACAAATATATATATATATATATATATATATATATATATATATATATATATATATATATATATATATATATATATATATTACTGTGAAAGCTTTACAAATAGACTGATGAGGATGTGGAACGGGGGTAAAGTAACTTTATTGCACTCCTAGTGATAAAGCTACTTTACCGCACTCTTCACTATAAAGCGTTACTTTCGTCACGATTTCTGACTTAAAAAAATTAGTTTCTTATAATGTTGTAAAAAAATTAATTATCGATCTTGTTTATAATGGAAAATCAAATACTTAATCGAAGCAACTCTAATCAAGATCCGCATCTAGTAATTTAAATTGCGCATGAGAGGCTATTTTAAAAAGGTACATTACAGATATTTTATGATTTAATTTCCTACTTTTAATAAATCAAATCAAATTTAAAAGGACCGTACAATTGAAGGAAGGAAAATGCCGTTGAATTTTAATCGAAAAGGAAGAAGGAAATTAAAAGAGGTCAAAATAAACCTTTTTAAACCTTCACACGCTCCTTTTAAAATTTAAATTAAAAGCGTCAGTAAAAATATTCCTCCAAATAACAATTCATGTCCAAATAGCAATTTCAAGAAACAACCTGTCTCAATAAACGATTGATTCCGCATTCGTGATTAACGAGGTTGTATTTCTTGAAGCCACTTTCCAAGTAAAAAAGACAAACAAATTCATTTTTAATTCGGTGCTTTGTTACAGAACGATCCAATGAGAAAAAATAATGATTTTGTATCATGCAGCAAAATAGAGATTTTTATGCTAAGAAGGGAGTGCGAATTATTGAAACGCTCTTAACAAAAACAACCACTTTTAGGGAGAGAAAAGTGCACTACATTGTAAATTTAATTTAGCATTTTATAGCTGTATATTGAAGAATTTTTTACTTATTACGTAATGCAAAAATATCAGATTTATGAAATATAAAATGTAACGATGATGGTCATCTATATATATTGATTCAAGGCGTCTATATTTTCTTACATGACCAGGTTAAATTTGGTGTATAAAACGGAATTTATTCTGTCTGTCTTGTCCGTCCGTCCATCCATCCATCTCTCCATCTATCTATCTATCTATTTATCACTTGTACGCAGTAATTTGAATTTGTTTTGCTAAAAGTGTATTCTTGATTATATTAGCAAGTGATAATTTTTTCATTAACTAAAAAAATGCATAATATTATAGCCGAATGTTTAATTTTTGTATTCATAAATTTTTGTATAAATATCTCATTTTCAAAATATGATATTATAATTTATTCAAAAAATTTAAAGTTAAATTTAAAATAAAGCGTTACAAATTTTTAAAAGTAACGTAACACTAATTTTGTTAAAGGGTAAATTTTTGGATTCAAAAATCTGAACAAAGCCTATTTGTATGAATTTGGTTTCTAAAATTTTTGGTTCATTGATTGAATATAACCATCGGAATTATTATGTAGGTACTTAAATAGGTGAAGTACACGGGAATTTTCAAACCAGAATATTATTTAAAAAAAAAATTCCAAATCTTAACATGAAGTCAGTTCGTACCTTATAAGTATTTTTTAAATTGACTCTTGCTAAAACACAACATTCAATGACCAAAAGTACTTGCTCGGTGTAATTAGCCCTTTTTTTCAACAAAGCAAAAAAATATTCCTCAAATTTTTTTTTTCAAGCTGATTGTGAGTTTAAAAAGTTTGTCTCACTTAATCAATTATAAACGGATAAGATGACTTTTTAAAAGTTCCTACTTAACCTCTATCGTACGGTGGAGTAGAAATGTTAATTTTAAAATATCAGACGAGATACACATGCATCCAATTTTACAAATCTTACTCGTTTCTCTTCAAAATAACAGATGTCTTGTTTGCTTGTGGAGATAATTTTAAATTTTTCTTACGACGTTTCCAGTTCCAAATTCCATTTCCCTTGACCTTAACGTGCTTCTTTGAATCTCTTGAAATCATATTAGACATGCTTTTTTCATGCTTAATTTGTAACAGGAACAGTCGTGCCAAAGAATACCCAACTTTTTGAAAACAATGCGTCAAGTATTTCAAGAAACAAATCAATGCATAAACTATAAGCTCAAATCGATGCATTAGCAGTTCAAACTGTATCTTTGAGAAAGAGTTAGAATTTTCTTCGTGCAATCTTCCCTCAAGAATCAATCAGAGATACCAGTTTTTTGCTGAGAAATTAGTTTTACATTTAAAAGGATTTAGTCTCAAAAAGTATTTATTATATAACTTCAGTTTTTTTATTATAAATATTTAACTTAAATTATATATATTTTATTTATTTATAAAATTATATACTATATTATTTAAACTACTATATTTGGTCATTTCACTACAGTTAAAAAAGGAATTTCGAAATAAACAGCCATAAAATTTCTAATAAACTAGAAGGCTCCGCCCCCTGCTTCGAAAAGTATATAGCCAAAACCCTCTCTTTTTTTTTCCTTCTTCTTTTCTTTTTTTTTAAAGACCCATACAAGAATTATTGCAAAAATTATCGCCAAACTAGCCACATTTGCTAAATGAATGATAAAATATAAAAACGGTAAGTGACACAAATCCACTTTAGTATTATAGTGTAATTGAAAGCTGTGCGATGTTCCACATCCCTAGTTTATATTGAAATGATCTCCATTGCCTTAATATATGTATATGTTTTTTCCACTTTTTATCAAAAGGATTATAGTGGGACAATAAATGTACGTTTAGATTTGCACTAAAAATAATTACTGTGTAATAAAATTACAACGTAAATTAGGGTGGCCCTTATTTTCAACTTTCTAAAAATTTAATTTCCCATTCCCCAATTTTATTTGAATCAATATAAAAACAATCTGTGCAGCATTTTAGCTCAATCAGACTATTGCAAAGCGACCATTATCAGCCATGAAAGTTTCCCACGGAATGTATATTTTTCAAATATTTCATTTTTTGTTATATTATTTGTAACCCACTTGTAATCATTAGTAATAGAAAATATTGCGAGTTTTCATTCATTTAACTTAACCTAAACTGTCTCATGATACCAAGGACAATTGAGGACTAGAAATGGTTGGTTGTTTTCAGATTATCTGGCGCCGTCAGCTACACGAGGGCTATAATGGGCCGAAACTTTCGTCATTAGACAAGCCAACATACATTTACAAACACCCATGCCTAACACGAGACTCGAACCCGCAACCTTGCGGTCTAGAAGACTAGAAATGGAAAAACGAACTAAGTCTAAAAAAGAAAAATTTTCGGGAAAGTCGAAAAATGATCGCATCCGGTACTTAAGCCAATTGGTAAAGTACATACTTCAGATTGAATTTGAACTATTGCTACCTTGGTTCGCTCTCTGTGAATTCTCCACTTTGTTTAGCTTGGTCATTAGGATATTTTTCCGTAAAAAAACGATTATCGTTTTTTTTTGTTTTTTTTGGTGCCAATTAAATACAATAATTGGTATTACAACCTTATCGTTTTCCATTTTTAGTCCTAAATTCTCTGGGAGTGACCCACATGGGCCCCTTATTCAATTCGTAACTAGATTAGAATTACAACAAAACAAAAAATCACGTATCTAGTATTTAAGTTTTGTTTTAAATACTATTATTTGAGGGCACAGTTAGATAAGAAAAACAATTATTCTAACTAGATCAAATATACATTTATAACCACATGAAACGCGGACATATGCATTGCTTCAGTAGGTTATAAATGCTTATTTTACCTAGTTTTCCTTGAGCCTTAAGCCCAAATTGGTCAAAAGTTTGGTCCGATGACCGTCCCCACTTAATGTTTGGGCATACGCCGGAAAAGAGTTGTGTAGGCATGCGCCTGCTACGCCAGCCCCTATAAAAAGAAATGTATGCTGATGTTGTTCAGTTGTATTGATGTACCGATATTTTATAAAATTCAAATTAAAAAAAATTTAATGAGTTTGGACTTGAGGCCCAGTGTAAACTGTACATAAGCCGATTATTTTGTTTTATTATGAACTTAATTACAGCAACATCCTGATTCGCGGATCTCGTGGCAGCGAACGAATTACGATGACGAGAATATCAGCAATTGACAACATATATGCATTAGCGTGTAAAAGAGCAATTTTAATTAGGGTTTTATAAAACATCGATACATCAATTCACCTGAACAACATCAGCATAAATATCATTTTATACAAGCAGACGGAGTAGACGCATGCCCACACAATTCCTTTCTTGCTCATGCCCAAACATTCAAGTGGGAACGGACACCGGGCTACACTTTTGATCAATTGAAAACAATTCTCTTGGGCTTAAGGCCCAGGATAACAATTATTCATATAACTTTCCATCGATGATAATTCCGAAGAATAGGATAACGTATCACATACCAAGAACTGTGAGTCAAGCTACGGCAAAAGCAATCTATGCCTTTAAGATATCACTGGCAGAACAAATACGCTGGCCAATATCACTCGACGTTGTATCTCAACGTCCACATCGGAATTGGCCAATATCGCTCGCCATTAGACATTCCTGATGTGGACCGCTGAAGACTGGCCATTGTTACGGATCTTGGCTAATCACGACCAATTCCGAAAAATAGGATAACGTATATCAAGAGCTGTGAATCAAGCTACGGCAAAAGCAATCTATGCGTTTAAGATATCACTGGCAGAACAAATACGCTGGCCAATATCACTCGACGTTGTATCTCAACGTCCACATCGGAATTGGCCAATATCGCTCGCCATTAGACATTCCTGATGTGGACCGCTGAAGACTGGCCATTGTTACGGATCTTGGCTAATCACGACCAATTCCGAAAAATAGGATAACGTATCACATATCAAGAGCTGTGAATCAAGCTACGGCAAAAGCAATCTATGCCTTTAAGATATCACTGGCAGAACAAATACGCTGGCCAATATCACTCGACGTTGTATCTCAACGTCCACATAGGAATTAGCCAATATCGCTCGCCATTAGCCATTCCCGATGTGGACCGTTGAAGACTGGCCATTGTTACGGATCTTGGCTAATCTCGGCCAGTTCTGTATAAAATATACTGGAGTTTTGAAATATTGGTTCAGAGTTTTAAAACTTAAATATAGTTTTATAAAAAAAAAGGATGGAGGGGTAAAACGTGTGTTTTGTGAGGGTTTTGACATTTTTTTTTTTTTTTTTTTTTTTTAAATCGTATATTTTAGAACGATTATTGCCTTTTGGCCAGGATTGGCCAATCTGGAAGATTTCCAACAAACTCCAATACTGCTGTGCTACCTGAGATACTTGTTTCAAGATCAATTTCAGTTAGCTTTTAAGGAGCAGAACTCTCCAAGAAGAATCTGTAGTTTTCTCGCACAAGCGTCTATTCGAGCATGGTTTCTGTCATCCGAAGCAATTAAAGTAAATTATCAGGATTTTTTTTTTTTTTATTTATGCGTCAACTGATAAATTATCAGGAAATTGATCCGGAAAACAGTAAAGACTACGGCGAAAAAAAAATCCTATCATCCTTGGTACTTAGTTTCCAAAACTGTGGCTTTATCTTTATTTGACGATAATGTTCCAACAAGTTACGAGAGATATTCTTAAGATATACGGGAAGCAGAAAAAGGTAAAGAAGAGGATGAAGGAAAAAATCAACTCAAGAAGTACATTTTGCAAAACATCTAGTTTTCGTCTTTTGTAACTCCTGGCACAAAAAATTTCTCTCGAGATTATCCATTAGCGCATGTATCCTCAAAGAGAACCTTTCAAGGTGGAAAGATGACCATGATTGCAATAATGGAATTAAAAAAATTTGAGGGAACAGTTGTTGTAAACGACGTTGCAGAAAGATATTTCATGCAGAATTGCAATTACATTTTCAGAAAATGTGAAGATGAGAAACAATTTGGTGTACAACTCGTTACCGGAGACCGTAAAAAATATCCAAATGCTACTAAATCCTCTTTTATCAAGAAACAATGTTCCAAGAAGTTGCAGTATTAATCCATTTAAGGCGACATTGAAATAGTTAAAAAGAAGTACTTTTTATCCTATAACCTTGTTTATTTAGATCGTTTAAAGTATATTTTAAATTTATCAGATTTTTTAAAAAACAGTAAGTGTAACTATAATCGTAACTTTTATTAGCAAAGAAAAAAAAACTAAAATGTCAACTGGCAAATTTTTTTACCAACCGCCATTAATGGGTTTAGGAAAACTTGATTCTTAATTTTGAAATGTCATTTTAGAATTTTTCAAATTAACTTTTGCAAAAACTTAATTTTTTATTTGACTCTGAATATTTTTAAAAAATTGCTGGAGTTTATTTTGATGTGTCCACATAATTTTTTCTAAGAAGAAAATATTCGAGATGGAGAAGAGTTTACTTATGAACGGGATTAAGCGTTGTCTTTTCCATGTTCCAACTTCAAGGAGTTTGAGTGTCGCCTGGCAGATGTTCGTTCGAGCCAAAATTTTGCACAGCCAACTTTTTTTTTTTTTTTTTTTTTTTTTTTTTTGATTGGAGCAATACTAGGAGGTGGGAGTAACAAAATTTCACTTTCAGAAAATAACTTATAGCTTAGGGCCACCCAACTGTACATGTATTTCCGTGCCCTTCAAACTTTTTATTTTTTATTTAAGTCTTTAAAACTATACTTTTTGCATATATAATTTCTGCAATTGTCTTATCTGATCAACTCAAAAACTTGCCAGAATAAGGAGAAGGTTTCAAAGATTATAAACTCGCAAAAAAAAGAAAATTGACTTTTGTTATTATTTTTTATGAAAACAAGGAGTACCAAGTCTCCTTAACATCAAACGAGCTACAATGGGGTTCTAAATACTTGCATGGATTTAACCTGACCCCAACAGCACAAAACCGCCGGGCAATCTCGATAAAAACCGTTGTAAACTGGCCGTTGCTACGGGTCTTGACCATTCTCGCTCAGTGTTCGATAAAATATACTGGAAGTTTTGAAATAAAGATGCACATTTTTCAAATTAAAATATAGTGTTATAAGAAAGAACGGAGGGGGGGGGGGGAATATGTTTTGTGATGGTCTTGACATACTTAGTTAAAAAAAAAATTGTGTATTTTAGAACGATGCTTGAGATTCAGTATGGACTGGCCAATGTCCCGATAATCCCTGTTTACGACATATTGGTCAATGCCGCTGTGTACTTGTGAAATAACAACCGGTGCGACGTCTTGTGAACAGAAGCGGAATTTGTTGTAATGCGGAATTTGTTGTAATCAAAAGTATGAAAACAATCACCCGAAAGAAACAAAAAAAAAGGTGCAAACTTCAATTTCTGTTCCATCGAAATATGAATGGTTCTTTCCATATGAAATCAATGATTTTGCGTGATCTAAATATAAAATCCTCTCGACAATGGATGTCACACTTTCTGAAAAGAAGATATTAGCACTAATTTCGCGCGTGGCCGCATTTCATCCGTTAATCAACCGTAAAATTTTGTTTTATTAGGGTTATTTTCTGAGACTGAGTGTCCAACGAAGCAATTTTAAGACGATTCTCTCAGTTTTTGAGGTTTTTAGAAGGTAGGTCAAATCATTTTATGGATTTCAAGAAAATGCAACCATTTTAAATCGCATATTAGAGCATGATGTTTGAATCCACAATGGATTTGGTAACAATAGCTCTTTTTTAAATTGGATAGATATGATTGAAACTATTGAAAAGGGGACTCTTGTAATGAATGGAAAAAATTTTTAAGTTTTGTTCATTTCAATCATCAAGCATAAGGTCATTTATTACAGTCTACAGCGTGGAGTTTCAATTGTTAACTGAAAGGTACATTAATATTGTGTGCTCATTACTGTAGCATTGAGAAATAATCGAAGACATTATCGATTTCTTGGAACATTAATCGCTCTGAATCGAAGTAATTCAATCTCATGATCGTTTATTCCAGTTTATATTTTTGTAACGAACAGTGCTACTTATAAGTAATATGATATGCGAGAATTCTGTGCTGAATATTTGGTGATTAATCTTTTCTTCTTACCTTTTTTTCGTAAACAACTATTATATTTTAACAACTATAAATTACTCAATCTATAATTGCAACTTTTCCAATCCTTATAAATTATAAGAAAGATAAGAAAGTTTTACTAAATCATTTTAAAAAACTTACTAGGTTTTCAAAAAATCACGAAAACTTTCTTGATTCTGAGAATTTATTTTAGCTTCATTCCTCAACTAAAGTAAATTATGGCCACGTAATTATACTCGTACACTTGAATTTTCACTTCATTTTTGTAAAGATGGAATAATATAGTGAAATTAAAATTTTAATAGTACAATTTAGATCGTCCCCTAAAACTCTTTAAACAAAGAGATAGCAAACCAATCGAACACCATAATGTAAGCACCCAACTTTAGAAAGGTAGGAACATGATACTACTTGATAAATGCGAATTCAAGATAGCGATTTGGTATGAAAAGAGATTTGGTCTTGGGATGCAATATATTGAATTACTTTGTTAAGATCGATAAGAGTAATTAAATTCGACTTTTTAACTGTAATTACATTAATTTTTATCTAGGCAAGTCTTTAATCGTGAAATATCGTATTTGTAAATTGTGTCGATGTATACTTATGGCATTCTGTATCCTACTTTTATCTTGTATAAATGATTAAAAATATCGACACTAAATATAAGCACTCCTCTAATCCAAATTTCATCAAATGTATGGGATGCTTCCATGATATGAATTGTGTAAAGATTTTATGTGTTGGGAACTTTCAATCACTTGAAAACAGTTCAAAAGGTGGTACGAACAATTTAGCCTCTAGAATTCATACAAAAACTCATGTTAAGTAAAAGAAAAACTCATGTTAACTCAAAGAAAATACTGATGACTGGGGAGATCATATCTCACACTGAAGGTCAACTCCTTGAGTTGAGTGATTTTCAATAGGGATGTATCTGTACAACTAAAATACTAATGAAACTCCATTCTTTTTTATATACGCCCATTGAACAAGTTGCATTTTATTTTGTAACTGTGTTGTTTTACTTATTCTTATGATACATTAAGATGCCCTTTGGTTGGGAATTTCATCGGTCTATGCCACTCCTCTGAGAAGTTATTAGGGAAAAACTGATATTCCTTTCATTTAGTATTCACTCACTAGTGTATTAACAAAATCAATTAAAGTCGGGCAATTGTTAGCTTTTCTAAGCAATACCAGCTGAAGTTACGTTATATGCTTCAGGGTGCATTAACCTTTATGTTGTTTAAAACACGTGCAGAAAGTTTTATAGAAATCAGTTAAGCCGTTTTAGTGTGAATTAGTAATATACCGATCAATAAAAATGTTACATTTACTTATTAATAGAATCTGCAAACTAAAAATGTTTAGAAATCGAATGAATATTAATTTTAATTATTTAACTTATACATTGCAATCCTAAATCCAAAAACCAAAAATGACTATTTTGGCTGTAATATTAACTGAATGAAAAATAGCGTTCAAAAAGAGTTGGTTATTTGCTCATGTTGATTGCATTTAAGACATAATACCTACACCTGTGAATATAATATATTAAACTATACTTTAAGCAATATTTTACAAAAAAAATTAAGTTAAAAAAGCTACATTTTGCGTCTTTTACAAAACACACTTAAAATGTAAAAATACTTTTCAAAATGGGATAAAACTCTCCACATTTTCTGAAATAAACATTCATTGTTTTCAAAAGTTATTAAATTACAGAAATTTTAATAAGTATTCAAAAGCCAAAAATGAATTTATGTCAATGACAATCTTAATCTAATATAGAACTAAATTTCCCTTAATACAATAAAGATTCAAAGCACTAGCTTCAAAAAACGAAAGTTGCAACTCTGTGTAAATCCGATAAAATGTTACTTATAAATAAAAGTCGACGACTCAAGTCACAAGTTATTATTATTATTATTATTAAATTTTGGATAGATAAGTATTTAAAACGTTTTTCCTTAAAGCACTATTTTGATAATTTATCTCAAAGTAGCAGTTTTCTCGAATAAGATTTAAGTCCATTTAAAAAAAAAAGTTCGGCCTTAGTGCTTTAGTTACCAACTGTCCTTTGCAAAGAATATCGCTCTTTAAAAATTTGCGTAAAATATTGATTGGTTGGAATTTTCTGACACAAGGGCTACAACAGTGTTGTGTTGTAAAATTTTAACATCCACAATTACGCCTAGTAATGTTGAGATTGGTCAGAAGCACCGATCCCTAAGATGGCACCTCTCTCTCTCCACTACAACAATGACAGGACATAAGCTTCAACAGATTTAACTTGTAGCAACCACCATTAACCCATTACCGATGGTTGGCAAGAAAATTTGCCAATCGAAATTTTAATTTTTTTCCTTTGCTGATAAATGGCGATTGTGGTTCCACTTACTGTTTTCAAAAATCCTAAAAATAATTTTCCAAGAAATCTTAAAAATTCAAAATGTACCTTAAATGATCTGCATAAACAAGGTAAAAGTTAATCTTATAATCGACATCGAATCTATCTGCCAAGTTTCAGCCCGATTGGATGACGGCAAGAGGGTTAATCCGCAGATTCCGCTTCCATCGACAAACGCATA